>JANJGN010000016.1:77490796-77626566 GCA_026770705.1 Isurus oxyrinchus
GCCTCCCAGGCCCTCCATCTCTCTCTCTCTCTCCAGGCCCTCCATCTCCTCTCTCCTCCAGGCCCTCCATCTCTCTCTCTCTCTCCCAGGCCCTCCATCTCTCTCTCTATCTCCCAGGCCCTCCATCTCTCTCTCTATCTCCCAGGCCCTCCATCTCTCTCTCTCTATCCCAGGCCCTCCATCTCTCTCTCTCTCCCAGGCCCTCCATCTCTCTCTCTCTCTCTCAGAACCTCCAGCTCTCCTCTCTCTCTCTCCCAGAACCTCCAGCTCTCTCTCTCTCCCAGGCCCTCCTTCTCTCTCTCCCCTCCCAGGCCCTCCATCTCTCCCCAGGCGCTCCATCACTCCCTCTCATTTTCTCTCTATTTCTCTCCCAGGCCCTCCATATCTCCCTCTCATTTTCTCTCTCCCTCTCTCTCCCAGGCGCTCCATTTCTCCCTCTCATTCACTCTCTCTCTCTCTCTCTCCCAGGCGCTCCATCTCTCCCTCTCATTCTTCCTCTCGCAGGCCCTCCATCTCTCCCCTCTCATTCTCTCTCTTTCGCTCTCCCAGGCCCTCCATCTCTCCCTCTCATTGTCTCTCTCTCTCTCCCCCCAGGCCCTCCATCTCTCCCAGGCGCTCCATCACTCCCTCTCATTGTCTCTCTCTCTTTCTCCCAGGCCCTCCATCTCTCCCCAGGCGCTCCATCTCTCCCTCTCAACTCTCTCTCTCTCTCTCATGCCCTCCATCTCTCCCTCTCATTCTCCATCTCATTCTCTCTCTCTCTTTCTCTCTAACTCTCCCAGGCCCTCAATCTCTCCCTCTCACTCTCTATCTCTCTCTCTCTCAGGCCCTCTATCTGTCCCTCTCATTCACTCTCCTTCTCTCCCCCAAGCCCTCCAACACTCCCTATCATTCTCTCTCCCCTCTCCCAGGCCCTCCATCATTCCCTCAGCTTCTCTCTCTCACCAGGCCCTCCATCATTCCCTCTGCTTCTCTCTCTCTCCAAGGCCCTCCATCTCTCTCTCTCTCTCCCAGGCCCTCCATCTCTCTCTCTCTCCCAGGCCTCTATCTCTATCTCTCTCTCCCAGGTCCTCCATCTTTCTCTCTCTCTCCCAGGTCCTCCATCTCTCTCTCTCTCCCCCAGGCCCTCCATCTCTCTCTCTCTCCCCAGGCCCTCCATCTCTCTCTCTCTCTCTCCCCCAGGCCCTCCATCTCTTTCTCTCACTCTCCCAGGCCCTCCATCTCTCTCTCTCTCTCTCTCTCCAAGGTCCTCCATCTCTCTCTCTCGCTCCCAAGTCCTCCATCATTCTCTCTCCCAGGTCCTCCATCTCTCTCTCTCTCTCCCTCTCTCCCCCAGGCCCTCCATCTCTGTCTCTCTCCCAGGCCCTCCATCTCTCTCTCTCTCTCCCAGGCCCTCCATCTCTCTCTCTCTCTCCCAGGCCCTCCATCTCTCTCTCTCTCTCCCAGGCCCTCCATCTCTCTCTCTCTCTCCCAGGCCCCTCCATCTCTCTCTCTCTCTCCCAGGCCCTCCATCTCTCTCTCTCTCTCCCAGGCCATCCATCTCTCTATCTCTCCCAGGCCCTCCATCTTGCTATCTCTCCCAGGCCCTCCATCTCTCTCACTCTCACTCTCTCCCAGGCCCTCCATCTCTCTCTCTCCCAGGTCCTCCATCTCTCTCTCTCTCTCCTAGGTCCCTCCATCTCTCTCTCTCTCTCTCTCTCTCTCCGGGTCCTCCATCTCTCTCTCTCTCTCTCCCAGGTCCTCCATCTCTTTCTCTCTCTCTCCCAGGCCCTCCATCTCTCTCTCCCTCTCTCTCCCCGGTACACCTTCTAGCTCTCTCTCTCTCTCCCAGGCCCTCCATCTCTCTCTCTCCCAGGCCCTCCATCTCTCTCTCTCCCAGGCCCTCCATCTCTCTCTCTCCCAGGCCCTCCATCTCTCTCTCTCCCAGGCCCTCCATCTCTCTCTCTCCCAGGCCCTCCATCTCTCTCTCTCCCAGGCCCTCCATCTCTCACTCTCCCAGGCCCTCCATCTCTCTCTCTCCCAGGCCCTCCATCTCTCTCTCTCCCAGGCCCTCCATCTCTCGCTCTCTCTCTCTCCCAGGCCCTCCATCTCTCGCTCTCACCCAGGCCCGCCATCTCTCTCTCTCCCAGGCCCCGCCATCTCTCTCTCTCCCAGGCCCACCATCTCTCTCTCTCCCAGGCCCGCCATCTCTCTCTCTCCCAGGCCCGCCATCTCTCTCTCTCCCAGGCCCGCCATCTCTCTCTCTCCCAGGCCTGCCGTCTCTCTCTCTCCCAGGCCCGCCATCTCTCTCTCTCCCAGGCCATCCATCTCTCTCTCTCCCAGGCCCTCCATCTCTCTCTCTCTATCCCAGGCCCTCCATCTCTCTCTCTCTCCAAGGCCCTCCATCTCTCTCTCTCTCCCCAGGTCCTCCATCTCTCTCTCTCTCTCTCGCTCTCTCCTAGGCTCTCCACCTCTCTCTCTCCCAGGCCCTCCATCTCTCTCTCTCCCTCCAAGGTCCTCCATCTCTCTCTCTCCCTCCAAGGTCCTCCATCTCTCTCTCTCTCTCCCAGGCCCTCCATCTCTTTCTCTCTCTCCCAGGTCCTCCATCTTTCTCTCTCTCTCTCCCAGGTCCTCCATCTCTCTCTCTCCCCCAGGCCCTCCATCTCTCTCTCTCTCTCTCTCCCAGGCCCACCATCTCTCTCTCTCCCTGCAAGGTCCTCCATCTCTCTCTCTCTCCCAGTCCCTCCATCTCTCTCTCTCCCCCCCCAGGCCCTCAATCTCTCTCTCTCTCCCAGGCCCTCCATCTCTCTCTCTCTCTCTCTCTCCGAGGCCCTCCATCTCGCTCTCTCCGAGGCCCTCCATCTCTCTCTCTCTCTCCCAGACCACCATCTCTCTCTCTCTCTCCCAGACCACCATCTCTCTCTCTCTCTCTCTCTCTCTCTCCCAGCCCCCGCCATCACTCTCTCTCTCCCAGGCCCTCCACCTCTCGCTCTCACCCAGGCCCTCCATCTCTCTCTCTCTCCCAGGCCCTCCATCTCTCTCTCTCCCTCCCAGGCCCTCCATCTCTCTCTCTCTCTCCCAGGCCCTCCATCTCTTTCTCTCACTCTCCCAGGCCCTCCATCTCTCTCTCTCTCTCTCTCTCCAAGGTCCTCCATCTCTCTCTCTCGCTCCCAAGTCCTCCATCATTCTCTCTCCCAGGTCCCCCATCTCTCTCTCTCTCTCCCTCTCTCCCCCAGGCCCTCCATCTCTGTCTCTCTCCCAGGCCCTCCATCTCTCTCTCTCTCTCCAGGCCCTCCATCTCTCTCTCTCTCTCCCAGGCCCTCCATCTCTCTCTCTCTCTCCCAGGCCCTCCATCTCTCTCTCTCTCTCCCAGGCCCTCCATCTCTGTGCCTCTCTCCCAGGCCCTCCATCTCTCTCTCTCTCTCCCAGGCCATCCATCTCTCTATCTCTCCCAGGCTCTCCATCTCTCTATCTCTCCCAGGCCCTCCATCTCGCTATCTCTCCCAGGCCCTCCATCTCTCTCACTCTCACTCTCTCCCAGGCCCTCCATCTCTCTCTCTCCCAGGTCCTCCATCTCTCTCTCTCTCTCCTAGGTCCTCCATCTCTCTCTCTCTCTCTCTCCGGGTCCCTCCATCTCTCTCTCTCTCTCTCCCAGGTCCTCCATCTCTTTCTCTCTCTCTCCCAGGCCCTCCATCTCTCTCTCCCTCTCTCTCCCCGGTACACCTTCTAGCTCTCTCTCTCTCTCCCAGGCCCTCCATCTCTCTCTCTCTCTCTCCCAGACCCTCCATCTCTCTCTCTCTCTCCCTGGACCTCCAACTCTCTCTCTCTCTCTCTCCCAGGCCCTCCATCTCTCTCTCTCCTTCTCCCAGGCCCTCCATCTCTCTCTCTCCTTCTCCCAGACCCTCCATCTCTCTCTCTCCCAGGCCCTCCATCTCTCTCTCTCCTTCTCCCAGGCCCTCCATCTCTCTCTCTCCTTCTCCCAGGCCCTCCATCTCTCTCTCTCCCAGGCCCTCCATCTCTCTCTCTCCCAGGCCCTCCATCTCTCTCTCTCCCAGGCCCTCCATCTCTCTCTCTCCCAGGCCCTCCATCTCTCTCTCTCCCAGGCCCTCCATCTCTCTCTCTCCCAGGCCCTCCATCTCTCTCTCTCCCAGGCCCTCCATCCTCTCTCTCTCCCAGGCCCTCCATCTCTCTCTCTCCCAGGCCCTCCATCTCTCTCTCTCCCAGGCCCTCCATCTCTCTCTCTCCCAGGCCCTCCATCTCTCTCTCTCCCAGGCCCTCCATCTCTCTCTCTCCCAGGCCCTCCATCTCTCTCTCTCCCAGGCCCTCCATCTCTCTCTCTCCCAGGCCCTCCATCTCTCTCTCTCCCAGGCCCTCCATCTCTCTCTCTCCCAGGCCCTCCATCTCTCTCTCTCCCAGGCCCTCCATCTCTCTCTCTCCCAGGCCCTCCATCTCTCTCTCTCCCAGGCCCTCCATCTCTCTCTCTCCCAGGCCCTCCATCTCTCTCTCTCCCAGGCCCTCCATCTCTCTCTCCCAGGCCCTCCAATCTCTCTCTCTCCCAGGCCCTCCATCTCTCTCTCTCCCAGGCCCTCCATCTCTCTCTCTCCCAGGCCCTCCATCTCTCTCTCTCCCAGGCCCTCCATCTCTCTCTCTCCCAGGCCCTCCATCTCTCTCTCTCCCAGGCCCTCCATCTCTCGCTCTCACCCAGGCCCGCCATCTCGCTCTCTCCCAGGCCCGCCATCTCGCTCTCTCCCAGGCCCGCCATCTCTCTCTCTCCCAGGCCCGCCATCTCTCTCTCTCCCAGGCCCGCCATCTCTCTCTCTCCCAGGCCCGCCATCTCTCTCTCTCCCAGGCCCGCCATCTCTCTCTCTCCCAGGCCCGCCATCTCTCTCTCTCCCAAGGCCCCGCCATCTCTCTCTCTCCCAGGCCCGCCATCTCTCTCTCTCCCAGGCCCGCCATCTCTCTCTCTCCCAGGCCCTCCATCTCTCTCTCTCTATCCCAGGCCCTCCATCTCTCTCTCTCTATCCCAGGCCCTCCATCTCTCTCTCTCTCCAAGGCCCTCCATCTCTCTCTCTCTCTCTCTCTCCCCAGGTCCTCCATCTCTCTCTCTCTCTCTCTCTCTCCTAGGCTCTCCACCTCTCTCTGTCTCTCTCTCTCTCTCCCTGGCCCTCCAACTTTCTCTCTCTCTCCCAGGACCCCCATCTCTCTCTCTCTCTCCTAGGCTCTCCACCTCTCTCTCTCCCAGCCCTCCATCTCTCTCTCTCCCTCCAAGGTCCTCCATCTCTCTATCTCTCTCCCAGGCCCTCCATCTCTTTCTCTCTCTCCCAGGTCCTCCATCTTTCTCTCTCTCTCTCCCAGGTCCTCCATCTCTCTCTCTCCCCCAGGCCCTCCATCTCTCTCTCTCTCTCTCTCCCAGGCCCACCATCTCTCTCTCTCCCTGCAAGGTCCTCCATCTCTCACTCTCTCTCTCCCAGGCCCACTCTCTCTCTCTCTCCCAGGCCCTGTATCTCTTTCCCTCTCCCTCTCCCAGGCCCTCCATCTCTCTCTCGGTCTCTCTCCCGGGCCCTGCATATCTCTCTCTCTCTCCCAGGCCCTCCATCTCTCTCTCTCGCTCCCAGGCCCTCCATCTCTCTCTCTCTCCCAGGCCCTCCATCTCTCTCTCTCTCCCAGGTCCTCCATCTCTCTCTCTCTCTCCCAGGTCCACCATCTCTATCTCTCTCTCTCCCAGGTCCACCATCTCTATCTCTCTCTCTCCCAGGCCCTCCATCTCTTTCTCTCTCTCTCTCTCTCTCTCCCAGGCCCTCCATCTCTCTCTCTCTCTCTCTCTCCCAGGCCCTCCATCTCTCTCTCTCTCTCTCTCTCCCAGGCCCTCCATCTCTGTCTCTCCCTCCCAGGCCCTCCATCTCTCTCTCTCTCTCCCAGGCCCTCCATCTCTCTCTCTCTCTCCCAGGCCCTCCATCTCTCTCTCTCTCTCCCAGGCCCTCCATCTCTCTCTCTCTCTCCCAGGCCCTCCATCTCTCTCTCTCTCTCCCAGGCCCTCCATCTCTCTCTCTCTCTCCCAGGCCCTCCATCTCGCTCTCTCTCTCCCAGGCCCTCCATCTCTCTCTCTCTCTCCCAGGCCCTCCATCTCTCTCTCTCCCAGAACCTCCATCTCTCTCACTCCCAGGCCCTCCATCTCTCTCCCAGGCCCTCCATCTCTCTCTCTCTCTCTCTCTCCCAGGCCCTCCATCAATCTCTCTCTCTCTCTCTCCCAGGCCCTCCATCAATCTCTCTCTCTCCCAGGCCCTGTATGTCTCTCTCTCTCTCTCGCCCAGGCCCTCCATCTCTCTCTCGCTCTCTCTCTCCCAGGCCCTCCATCTCTCTCTCTCTCTCGCCCAGGCCCTCCATCTCTCTCTCTCTCTCTCCCAGGCCCTCCATCTCTCTCTCTCTCTCTCTCCCAGGCCCTCCATCTCTCTCTCTCTCTCTCCCAGGCCATCCATCTCTCTCTCTCTCTCTCCCAGGCCCTCCATCTCTCTCTCTCTCTCCCCAGGCCCTCCAACTCTCTCTCTCTCTCCCAGGCCCTCCAACTCTCTCTCACTCCCCCAGGCCCTCCAACTCTCTCTCACTCCCCCAAGGCCCTCCATCTCTTTCTCTCCCTCCCAGGCCCTCCATCACTCTCTCTCTCTCCCAGGCCCTCCATCTCTCTCTCTCCCAGGCCCCCTATCTCGCTCTCTATCTCCCAGGCCCTCCATCTCTCTCTCTCTCTCCCAGGCCCTCCATCTCTCTCTCTCTCTCCCAGGCCCTCCATCTCTCTCTCTCGCTCCCAGGCCCTCCATCTCTCTCTCTCGCTCCCAGGTCCTCCATCTCTCTCACTCTCTCCCAGGTCCTCCATCTCTATCTCTCTCTCTCCCAGGTCCTCCATCTATGTCTCTCTCCCAGGCCCTCCATCTCTTTCTCTCTCTCTCTCTCTCTCTCTCCCAGGCCCTCATCTCTCTCTCTCTCTCTCCCAGACCCTCCATCTCTCTCTCTCTTTCCCAGGCCCTCCATCTCTGTCTCTCCCTCCCAGACCCCTCCATCTCTCTCTCTCTCTCCCAGGCCCTCCATCTCTCTCTCTCTCTCTCCCAGGCCCTCCATCTCTCTCTCTCTCCCAGGCCCTCCATCTCTCTCTCTCTCTCCCAGGTCCTCCATCTCTATCTCTCTCTCTCCCAGGTCCTCCATCTCTCTCTCTCTCCCAGGCCCTCCATCTCTTTCTCTCTCTCTCTCTCTCTCTCCCAGGCCCTCCATCTCTCTCTCTCTCTCTCTCCCAGGCCCTCCATCTCTCTCTCTCTCTCCCAGGCCCTCCATCTCTGTCTCTCCCTCCCAGGCCCTCCATCTCTCTCTCTCTCTCTCCCAGGTCCTCCATCTCCCTCTCTCTCTCCCAGGTCCTCCATCTCTCTCTCTCTCCTAGGCCCTCCATCTCTCCCTCTCCAGGCCCTCCATCTCTCTCTCTCTCCCAGGCCCTCCATCTCTCTCTCTCCCAGGCCCTCCATCTCTCTCTCTCTTTCTCTCCCAGGCCCTCCATCTCTCTCTCTCTCTCTCTCCCAGGCCCTCCATCTCTCTCTCTCTATCTCCCTGGCCCGCCATCTCTCTCTATCTCCCTGGCCCGCCATCTCTCTCTCCCAGGCGCTCCATCACTCTCTCTCCAGGCCCTACATCACTCTCTCTCCCAGGCCCTCCATCTCTCTCTCTCCCAGGCACTCCATCTCTCTCTCTCCCAGGCCCTCCATCTCTCTCTCTCCCAGGCCCTCCATTTCACTCTCTCTCTCTCCCAGGCCCTCCATCTCTCTCTCTCTCTCCCAGGCCCTCCATCTCTGACTCTCCCTCCCAGGCCCTCCATCTCTCTCTCTCCCTCCCAGACCCTCCATCTCACTCTCTCTCTTCCAGGTCCTCCATCTCACTCACTCTCTTCCAGGTCCTCCATCTCTCTCTCTCTCTCTCCCAGGTCCTCCATCTCTCTCTCTCACCCAGGTCCTCCATCTCTCTCTCTCTCCCAGGTCCTCCATCTCTCTCTCTCTCTCCCAGGTACTCCATCTCTCTCTCTCTCTCCCAGGTCCTCCATCTCTCTCTCTCTCTCCCAGGTCCTCCATCTCTCTCTCTCCCAGGTCCTCCATCTCTCTCTCTCTCTCCCAGGCCCTCCATCTCTCTCTCTCTCTCTCAGGCACTCCATCTCTCTCTCACTCTCCTAGGCCCTGCATCTCTCTCTCTCCCAGGCCTTCCATCTCTCTCTCTCTCCCAGGCCCTCCATCTCTCTCTCTCTCTCTCCCAGGCCCTCCATCTCTCTCTCTCTCCCAGGCCCTCCATCTCTCTCTCTCTCCCAGGCCCTCCATCTCTCTCTCTCTTTCTCTCCCAGGCCCTCCATCTCTCTCTCTCTCTCTCTCCCAGGTCCTCCATCTCTCTCTCTCTCCCAGGTCCTCCATCTCTCTCTCTCCCAGGTCCTCCATCTCTCTCTCTCTCTCTCTCTCCCAGGCCCTCCATCTCTCTCTCTCTCCCAGGCCCTCCATCTCTCGCTCTCTCCCAGGTCCTCCATCTCTCTCTCTCCCAGGTCCTCCATCTCTCTCTCTCTCTCTCTCCCAGGCCTTCCATCTCTCTCTCTCTCTCAGGCACTCCATCTCTCTCTCTCTCTCCTAGGCCCTCCATCTCTCTCTCTCCCAGGCCCTCCATCTCTCTCTCTCTCTCTCTCCCAGGCCCCCCATCTCTCTCTCTCTCTCCTAGGCCCTCCAACTCTCTCTCTCTCTCTCTCAGGCACTCCATCTCTCTCTCTCTCTCTCCTAGGCCCTCCATCTCTCTCTCTCCCAGGCCCTCCATCTCTCTCTCTCCCAGGCCTTCCATCTCTCTCTCTCCCCAGGCCCCTCCATCTCTCTCTCTCCCAGGCCCTCCATCTCTCTCTCTCCCAGGTCCTCCATCTCTCTCTCTCCCAGGCCCTCCATCTCTCTCTCTCTCCCAGGCCCTCCATCTCTCTCTCTCTCCCAGGCCCTCCATCTCTCTCTCTCTCCCAGGTCCTCCATCTCTCTCTCTCCCAGGTCCTCCATCTCTCTCTCTCTCTCTCTCCCAGGCCTTCCATCTCTCTCTCTCTCTCAGGCACTCCATCTCTCTCTCTCTCTCCTAGGCCCTCCATCTCTCTCTCTCCCAGGCCCTCCATCTCTCTCTCTCTCTCTCTCCCAGGCCCCCCATCTCTCTCTCTCTCTCCTAGGCCCTCCAACTCTCTCTCTCTCTCTCAGGCACTCCATCTCTCTCTCTCTCTCCTAGGCCCTCCATCTCTCTCTCTCCCAGGCCCTCCATCTCTCTCTCTCCCAGGCCTTCCATCTCTCTCTCTCCCAGGCCCTCCATCTCTCTCTCTCCCAGGCCCTCCATCTCTCTCACTCCCAGGCCCTCCATCTCTCTCTTCCAGGCCCTCCATCTCTCTCCCTCCCAGGCCCTCCATCTCTCTCTCTCCCAGGCCCTCCATCTCTCTCTCTCCCAGGCCCTCCATCTCTCTCTCTCCCAGGCCCTCCATCTCTCTCTCTCTCCCCCAGGCCCTCCATCTCTCTCTCTCTCCCCCAGGCCCTCCATCTGTCTCTCTCTCCCCCAGGCCCTCCATCTCTCTCTCTCCCAGGCCCTCCATCTCTCTCTCTCCCAGGCCCGCCATCTCTCTCTCTCCCAGGCCCGCCATCTCTCTCTCTCCCAGGCCCGCCATCTCTCTCTCTCCCAGGCCCGCCATCTCTCTCTCTCCCAGGCCCGCCATCTCTCTCTCTCCCAGGCCCGCCATCTTTCTCTGTCTCTCTCTCTCTCTCCCAGACCATCCATCTCGCACTCTCTCTCTCTCTCCCCCAGAACCTCCATCTCGCTCTGTCTCTCCTAGGCTCTCCATCTCGCTCTCTCTCTCCCAGGCCGTCCATTTCACTCTCTCTCTGCCAGGGCCTGTCTCTCTCCCAGGCCCTCCATCTCTCTCTCCCAGGCCCTGCATCTCTCTCTCCCAGGCCCTGCATCTCTCTCTCCCAGGCCCTGCATCTCTCTCTCCCAGGCCCTGCATCTCTCTCTCCCACGCCCTGCATCTCTCTCTCCCACGCCCTGCATCTCTCTCTCCCAGGCCCTGCATCTCTCTCTCCCAGGCCCTCCATCTCTCTCCCACAGGCCCTCCATCTCTATCTCTCTATTCCTGGCCCTCCATCTCTCTCTCTCTCTCTCTCTCTCTCTCACAGGCCCTCCATCTCTCTCTCTCTCTCTCTCTCACAGGCCCTCCATCTCTCTCTCTCTCACAGGCCCTCCATCTCTCTCTCTCCCAGGCCCTCCTTCTAGCTCTCTCTCTCTCTCTCCCAGGCATTCCATGTCGCTCTCCTCCCAGGCCATCCATCTTCCTCTCTCTCTCTCCCAGGCCCTCCTTCTCGCGCTCTCTCTCTCTCCCAGGCCCTCCATCACTCTCTCTCTCTCTCCCAGGCCCTCTCTCTCTCTCTCTCTCCCAGGCCCTGTATCTCTTTCCCTCTCCCTCTCCCAGGCCCTCCATCTCTCTCTCGGTCTCTCTCCCAGGCCCAGCATATCTCTCTCCCTTTCCCATACCCTCCATCTCTCTCTCTCTCTGCCAGGCCCACCATCTCTCTCTCTCTCTCCCAGGCCCTCCATCTCTCTCTCTCTCTCCCAGGCCCTCCATCTCTCTCTCTCTCTCCCAGGCCCTCCATCTCTCTCTCTCTCTCTCTCTCTCCCAGGCCCTCCATCTCTCTCTCTCTCCCAGGCCCTCCATCTCTCTCTCTCTCTCCCAGGTCCTCCATCTCTATCTCTCTCTCTCCCAGGTCCTCCATCTCTCTCTCTCTCCCAGGCCCTCCATCTCTTTCTCTCTCTCTCTCTCTCCCAGGCCCTCCATCTCTCTCTCTCTCTCTCCCAGGCCCTCCATCTCTCTCTCTCTCTCCCAGGCCCTCCATCTCTGTCTCTCCCTCCCAGGCCCTCCATCTCTCTCTCTCCCTCCCAGGCCCTCCATCTCTCTCTCTCCCTCCCAGGCCCTCCATCTCTCTCTCTCTCTTCTAGCTCCACCATCTCTCTCTCTCTCTCGCCCAGGTCCTCCATCTCCCTCTCTCTCTCCCAGGTCCTCCATCTCTCTCTCTCTCCTAGGCCCTCCATCTCTCCCTCTCCCAGGCCCTCCATCTCTCTCTCTCTCCCCAGGTCCTCCATCTCTCTCACTCTCTCCCAGGTCCTCCATCTCTATCTCTCTCTCTCCCAGGTCCTCCATCTCTGTCTCTCTCCCAGGCCCTCCATCTCTTTATCTGTCTCTCTCTCTCTCTCTCTCCCAGGCCCTCCATCTCTCTCTCTCTCTCTCCAGACCCTCCATCTCTCTCTCTCTTTCCCAGGCCCTCCATCTCTCTCTCTCTTTCCCAGGCCCTCCATCTCTCTCTCTCTCTCCCAGGCCCTCCATCTCTCTCTCTCTCTCCCAGGCCCTCCATCTCTCTCTCTCTCCCAGGCCCTCCATCTCTCTCTCTCTCTCCCAGGTCCTCCATCTCTATCTCTCTCTCCCAGGTCCTCCATCTCTCTCTCTCTCCCAGGCCCTCCATCTCTTTCTCTCTCTCTCTCTCTCTCCCAGGCCCTCCATCTCTCTCTCTCTCTCTCCCAGGCCCTCCATCTCTGTCTCTCCCTCCCAGGCCCTCCATCTCTCTCTCTCCCTCCCAGGCCCTCCATCTCTCTCTCTCCCTCCCAGGCCCTCCATCTCTCTCTCTCTCTTCTAGCTCCTCCATCTCTCTCTCTCTCTCTCCCAGGTCCTCCATCTCCCTCTCTCTCTCCCAGGTCCTCCATCTCTCTCTCTCTCCTAGGCCCTCCATCTCTCCCTCTCCAAGGCCCTCCATCTCTCTCTCTTTCCCAGGCCCTCCATCTCTCTCTCTCCCAGGCCCTCCATCTCTCTCTCTCCCAGGCCCTCCATTTCTCTCTCTCTTTCTCTCCCAGGCCCTCCATCTCTCTCTCTCTCTCTCTCCCAGGCCCTCCATCTCTCTCTCTCTATCTCCCTGGCCCGCCATCTCTCTCTCCCAGGCGCTCCATCACTCTCTCTCCCAGGCCCTACATCACTCTCTCTCCCAGGCCCTCCATCTCTCTCTCTCCCAGGCCCTCCATCTCTCTCTCTCCCAGGCCCTCCATCTCTCTCTCTCCCAGGCCCTCCATTTCACTCTCTCTCTCTCCCAGGCCCTCCATCTCTCTCTCTCTCTCCCAGGCCCTCCATCTCTGACTCTCCCTCCCAGGCCCTCCATCTCTCTCTCTCCCTCCCAGACTCTCCATCTCACTCTCTCTCTTCCAGGTCCTCCATCTCTCTCTCTCTCTCTCCCAGGTCCTCCATCTCTCTCTCTCTTACCCAGGTCCTCCATTTCTCTCTCTCTCCCAGGTCCTCCATCTCTCTCTCTCTCTCCCAGGTACTCCATCTCTCTCTCTCTCTCCCAGGTCCTCCATCTCTCTCTCTCTCTCCCAGGTCCTCCATCTCTCTCTCTCCCAGGTCCTCCATCTCTCTCTCTCTCTCCCAGGCCCTCCATCTCTCTCTCTCTCTCTCAGGCACTCCATCTCTCTCTCACTCTCCTAGGCCCTGCATCTCTCTCTCTCCCAGGCCTTCCATCTCTCTCTCTCTCCCAGGCCCTCCATCTCTCTCTCTCTCTCTCCCAGGGCCTCCATCTCTCTCTCTCTCCCAGGCCCTCCATCTCTCTCTCTCTTTCTCTCCCAGGCCCTCCATCTCTCTCTCTCTCTCTCTCCCAGGTCCTCCAACTCTCTCTCTCTCCCAGGTCCTCCATCTCTCTCTCTCTCTCTCCCAGGTCCTCCATCTCTCTCTCTCTCTCTCTCCCAGGCCCTCCATCTCTCTCTCTCTCCCAGGCCCTCCATCTAGCTCTCTCTCCCAGGTCCTCCATCTCTCTCTCTCCCAGGTCCTCCATCTCTCTCTCTCTCTCTCTCCCAGGCCTTCCATCTCTCTCTCTCTCTCAGGCACTCCATCTCTCTCTCTCTCTCCTAGGCCCTCCATCTCTCTCTCTCCCAGGCCCTCCATCTCTCTCTCTCTCTCTCTCCCAGGCCCCCCATCTCTCTCTCTCTCTCTCTCCTAGGCCCTCCATCTCTCTCTCTCCCAGGCCCTCCATCTCTCTCTCTCCCAGGCCCTCCATCTCTCTCTCTCCCAGGCCCTCCATCTCTCTCTCTCCCAGGCCCTCCATCTCTCTCTCTCCCAGGCCCTCCATCTCTCTCTCTCCCAGGCCCTCCATCTCTCTCCTTCCCAGGCCCTCCATCTCTCTCTCTCCCAGGCCCTCCATCTCTCTCTCTCCCAGGCCCTCCATCTCTCTCTCTCCCAGGCCCTCAATCTCTCTCTCTCCCAGGCCCTCCATCTCTCTCTCTCTCCCCCAGGCCCTCCATCTCTCTCTCTCCCAGGCCCTCCATCTCTCTCTCTCCCAGGCCCTCCATCTCTCTCTCTCCCAGGCCCTCCATCTCTCTCTCTCCCAGGCCCTCCATCTCTCTCTCTCCCAGGCCCTCCATCTCTCTCTCTCCCAGGCCCTCCATCTCTCTCTCTCCCAGGCCCTCCATCTCTCGCTCTCTTAGGCCCTCCATCTCTCCCTCTCTACCAGGCCCTCCATCTCTCCCTCTCTACCAGGCCCTCCATCTCTCCCTCTCTACCAGGCCCTCCATCTCTCCCTCTCACCCAGGCCCGCCATCTCTCTCTCTCCCAGGCCCGCCATCTCTCTCTCTCCCAGGCCCGCCATCTCTCTCTCTCCCAGGCCCGCCATCTCTCTCTCTCCCAGGCCCGCCATCTCTCTCTCTCCCAGGCCCGCCATCTCTCTCTCTCCCAGGCCCGCCATCTCTCTCTCTCCCAGGCCCGCCATCTCTCTCTCTCCCAGGCCCGCCATCTCTCTCTCTCCCAGGCCCGCCATCTCTCTCTCTCCCAGGCCCGCCATCTCTTTCTCTCCCAGGCCCTCCATCTTTCAATGTCTCTCTCTCTCTCTCCCAGACCATCCATCTCGCACTCTCTCTCTCTCTCCCCCAGGACCTACATCTCGCTCTGTCTCTCCCAGGCTCTCCATCTCGCTCTCTCTCTCCCAGGCCGTCCATTTCACTCTCTCTCTGCCAGGGCCTGTCTCTCTCCCAGGCCCTCCATCTCTCTCTCCCAGGCCCTCCATCTCTCTCTCCCAGGCCCTGCATCTCTCTCTCCCAGGCCCTGCATCTCTCTCTCCCAGGCCCTGCATCTCTCTCTCCCAGGCCCTGCATCTCTCTCTCCCAGGCCCTCCATCTCTCTCCCCCAGGCCCTCCATCTCTATCTCTCTATTCCTGGCCCTCCATCTCTCTCTCTCTCTCTCTCTCTCACAGGCCCTCCATCTCTCTCTCTCTCTCTCTCTCACAGGCCCTCCATCTCTCTCTCTCTCACAGGCCCTCCATCTCTCTCTCTCCCAGGCCCTCCTTCTAGCTCTCTCTCTCTCTCTCCCAGGCATTCCATGTCGCTCTCTCCCAGGCCATCCATCTTCCTCTCTCTCTCTCCCAGGCCCTCCTTCTCGCGCTCTCTCTCTCTCCCAGGCCCTCCATCACTCTCTCTCTCTCTCCCAGGCCCTCAATCTCTCTCTCTCTCACAGGCCCTCCATCTCTCTCACTCTCTCTCTCCCAGGCCCTCTCTCTCTCTCTCTCTCCCAGGCCCTGTATCTCTTTCCCTCTCCCTCTCCCAGGCCCTCCATCTCTCTCTCGGTCTCTCTCCCGGGCCCTGCATATCTCTCTCTCTTTCCCATACCCTCCATCTCGCCCTCTCTCTGCCAGACCCACCATCTCTCTCACTCTCTCCCAGGCCCTCCATCTCTCTCTCTCTCTCCCAGGCCCTCCATCTCTCTCTCTCTCTCCCAGGCCCTCCATCTCTCTCTCTCTCTCTCTCTCTCCCAGGCCCTCCATCTCTCTCTCTCTCCCAGGCCCTCCATCTCGCTCTCTCTCTCCCAGGCCCTCCATCTCTCTCTCTCTCTCTCCCAGGCCCTCCATCTCTCTCTCTCCCAGACCCTCCATCTCTCTCACTCCCTGGCCCTCCATCTCTCTCCCAGGCCCTCCGTCTCTCTCTCTCTCCCAGGCCCTCTGTCTCTCTCTCTCTCTTCCAGGCGCTCCTTCTCTCTCTCCAGGCCCTCCTTATCTCTCTCCAGGCCCTCCTTATCTCTCTCCAGGCCCTCCTTATCTCTCTCCCTCTCTCTCTCTCCCAGGCCCTCCATCTCTCTCTCTCTCCCAGGCCTTCATCTCTCTCTCTCTCCCAGGCCCTCCATCTCTCTCTCTCTCCCAGGCCCTCCATCTCTCTCTCTCTCCCAGGCCCTCCATCTCTCTCTCTCTCCCAGGCCCTCCATCTCTCTCTCTCTCTCCCAGGCCCTCCATCTCTCTCTTTCTCTCCCAGGCCCTCCATCTCTCTCTCTCTCTCCCAGGCCCTCCATCTCTCTCTCTCTCCCAGGCCCTCCATCTCGCTCTCTCTCTCCCAGGCCCTCCATCTCTCTCTCTCTCTCCCAGGCCCTCCATCTCTCTCTCTCTCTCCCAGGCCCTCCATCTCTCTCTCTCTCTCCCAGGCCCTCCATCTCTCACTCTCCTTCTCCAAGGCCCTCCATCTTTCTCTCTCCATCTCCCAGACCCTCCATCTCTCTCTCTCCCAGGCCCTCCATCTCTCTCTCTCCCAGGCCCTCCATCTCTCTCTCTCCCAGGCCCTCCATCTCTCTCTCTCCCAGGCCCTCCATCTCTCTCTCTCCCAGGCCCTCCATCTCTCTCTCTCCCAGGCCCTCCATCTCTCTCTCTCCCAGGCCCTCCATCTCTCTCTCTCCAATGCCCTCCATCTCTCTCTCTCCCAGGCCCTCCATCTCTCTCTCTCCCAGGCCCTCCATCTCTCTCTCTCCCAGGCCCTCCATCTCTCTCTCTCCCAGGCCCTCCATCTCTCTCTCTCCCAGGCCCTCCATCTCTCTCTCTCCCAGGCCCTCCATCTCTCTCTCTCCCAGGCCCTCCATCTCTGTCTCTCCCTCCCAGGCCCTCCGTCTCTCTCTCTCTCCCAGGCCCTCCGTCTCTCTCTCTCTCTTCCAGGCGCTCCTTCTCTCTCTCCACGCCCTCCTTATCTCTCTCCAGGCCCTCCTTATCTCTCTCCCTCTCTCTCTCTCCCAGGTCCTCCATCTCTCTCTCTCTCTCCCAGGTCCTCCATCTCTCTCTCTCCCAGGTCCTCCATCTCTCTCTCTCTCTCTCTCTCCCAGGCCCTCCATCTCTCTCTCTCTCTCTCAGGCACTCCATCTCTCTCTCACTCTCCTAGGCCCTGCATCTCTCTCTCTCCCAGGCCTTCCATCTCTCTCTCTCTCCCAGGCCCTCCATCTCTCTCTCTCCCTCCCAGGCCCTCCATCACTCTCTCTCCCTCCCAGGCCCTCCATCTCTCTCTCTCCCTCCCAGGCCCTCCATCTCTCTCTCTCTCTTCTAGCTCCTCCATCTCTCTCTCTCTCTCCCCAGGTCCTCTATCTCCCTCTCTCTCTCCCAGGACCTCCATCTCTCTCTCTCTCCTAGGCCCTCCATCTCTCCCTCTCCCAGGCCCTCTATCTCTCTCTCTTTCCCAGGCCCTCCATCTCTCTCTCTCCCAGGCCCTCCATCTCTCTCTCTCTTTCTCTCCCAGGCCCTCCATCTCTCTCTCTCTATCTCCCTGGCCCGCCATCTCTAACTATCTCCCTGGCCCACCATCTCTCTCTCCCAGGCGCTCCATCACTCTCTCTCCCAGGCCCTACATCACTCTCTCTCCCAGGCCCTCCATCTCTCTCTCTCCCAGCCCCTCCATCTCTCTCTCTCCCAGGCCCTCCATCTCTCTCTCTCCCAGGCCCTCCATTTCACTCTCTCTCTCTCCCAGGCCCTCCATCTCTGACTCTCCCTCCCAGGCCCTCCATCTCTCTCTCTCCCTCCCAGACCCTCCATCTCACTCTCTCTCTTCCAGGTCCTCCATCTCTCTCTCTCTCTCTCCCAGGTCCTCCATCTCTCTCTCTCACCCAGGTCCTCCATCTCTCTCTCTCTCCCAGGTCCTCCATCTCTCTCTCTCTCTCTCCCAGGTCCTCCATCTCTCTCTCTCTCACCCAGGTACTCCATCTCTCTCTCTCTCTCCTAGGCCCTCCATCTCTCTCTCTCCCAGGCCCTCCATCTCTCTCTCTCTCCCAGGCCCTCCATCTCTCTCTCTCCCAGGCCTTCCATCTGTCTCTCTCCCAGGCCCTCCATCTCTCTCTCTCCCAGGCCTTCCATCTCTCTCTCTCCCAGGCCCTCCATCTCTCTCTCTTCCAGGCCCTCCATCTCTCTCTATCCCAGGCCCTCCATCTCTCTCTCTCCCAGGCCCTCCATCTCTCTCTCTCCCAGGGCCTCCATCTCTCTCTCTCCCAGGCCCTCCATCTCTCTCTCTCCCAGGCCCTCCATCTCTCTCTCTCTCCCCCAGGCCCTCCATCTCTCTCTCTCTCCCCCAGGCCCTCCATCTCTCTCTCTCCCAGGCCCTCCATCTCTCTCTCTCCCAGGCCCTCCATCTCTCTCTCTCCCAGGCCCTCCATCTCTCGCTCTCTCTCTCTCTCTCCCAGGCCCTCCATCTCTCCCTCTCTACCAGGCCCTCCATCTCTCCCTCTCTCCCAGGCCCGCCATCTCTCTCTCTCCCAGGCCCGCCATCTCTCTCTCTCCCAGGCCCGCCATCTCTCTCTCTCCCAGGCCCGCCATCTCTCTCTCTCCCAGGCCCGCCATCTCTCTCTCTCCCAGGCCCGCCATCTCTCTCTCTCCCAGGCCCGCCATCTCTCTCTCTCCCAGGCCCGCCATCTCTCTCTCTCCCAGGCCCGCCATCTCTCTCTCTCCCAGGCCCGCCATCTCTCTCTCTCCCAGGCCCGCCATCTCTCTCTCTCCCAGGCCCGCCATCTCTCTCTCTCCCAGGCCCGCCATCTCTCTCTCTCCCAGGCCCTCCATCTTTCTCTGTCTCTCTCTCTCTCTCCCTGGCCCTCCAACTCTCTCTCTCTCTCTCCCAGGACCCCATCTCTCTCGCTCTCTCCCAGGCCCACCATCTCTCCCTCTCTCCCCCAGGCGCTCCAACTCTCTCTCTCTCTCTCCCAGGCCCACCATCTCTCTCTCTCTCTCCCAGACCCTCCATCTCGCACTCTCTCTCTCTCTCCCCCAGGACCTCCATCTCGCTCTGTCTCTCTCTCCCCCAGGCTCTCCATCTCGCTCTCTCTCTCCGAGGCCGTCCATTTCACTCTCTCTCTCCCAGGCCCTGCATCTCTCTCTCCCAGGCCCTGCATCTCTCTCTCCCACGCCCTGCATCTCTCTCTCCCACGCCCTGCATCTCTCTCTCCCAGGCCCTGCATCTCTCTCTCCCAGGCCCTCCATCTCTCTCCCCCAGGCCCTCCATCTCTATCTCTCTATTCCTGGCCCTCCATCTCTCTCTCTCTCTCTCTCTCTCACAGGCCCTCCATCTCTCTCTCTCTCTCTCACAGGCCCTCCATCTCTCTCTCTCTCTCTCTCTCTCTCTCACAGGCCCTCCATCTCTCTCTCTCTCACAGGCCCTCCATCTCTCTCTCTCCCAGGCCCTCCTTCTAGCTCTCTCTCTCTCTCTCCCAGGCATTCCATGTCGCTCTCTCCCAGGCCATCCATCTTCCTCTCTCTCTCTCCCAGGCCCTCCTTCTCGCGCTCTCTCTCTCTCCCAGGCCCTCCATCACTCTCTCTCTCTCTCCCAGGCCCTCAATCTCTCTCTCTCTCTCACAGGCCCTCCATCTCTCTCACTCTCTCTCTCCCAAGGCCCTCTCTCTCTCTCTCTCTCCCAGGCCCTGTATCTCTTTCCCTCTCCCTCTCCCAGGCCCTCCATCTCTCTCTCGGTCTCTCTCCCGGGCCCTGCATATCTCTCTCTCTTTCCCATACCCTCCATCTCTCTCTCTCTCTGCCAGGCCCACCATCTCTCTCTCTCTCTCCCAGGCCCTCTATCTCTCTCTCTCTCTCCCAGGCCCTCCATCTCTCTCTCTCTCTCCCAGGCCCTCCATCTCTCTCACTCTCTCCCAGGCCCTCCATCTCTCTCTCTCTCTCCCAGGCCCTCCATCTCTCTCTCTCTCTCCCAGGCCCTCCATCTCTCTCTCTCTCTCCCAGGCCCTCCATCTCTCTCTCTCTCTCCCAGGCCCTCCATCTCTCTCTCTCTCTCCCAGGCCCTCCATCTCTCTCTCTCTCTCTCTCTCTCTCCCAGGCCCTCCATATCTCTCTCTCTCTCCCTGGCCCTCCATCTCTCTCTCTGTCTCCCAGGCCCTCCGTCTCTCTCTCTCTCCCAGGCCCTCCGTCTCTCTCTCTCTCCCAGACCCTCCGTCTCTCTCTCTCTCTTCCAGGCGCTCCTTCTCTCTCTCCAGGCCCTCCTTATCTCTCTCCAGGCCCTCCTTATCTCTCTCCCTCTCTCTCTCTCCCAGGCCCTCCATCTCTCTCTCTCTCCCAGGCCTTCATCTCTCTCTCTCTCCCAGGCCCTCCGTCTCTCTCTCTCTCCCAGGCCCTCTGTCTCTCTCTCTCTCTTCCAGGCGCTCCTTCTCTCTCTCCAGGCCCTCCTTATCTCTCTCCAGGCCCTCCTTATCTCTCTCCCTCTCTCTCTCTCCCAGGCCCTCCATCTCTCTCTCTCTCCCAGGCCTTCATCTCTCTCTCTCTCTCCCAGGCCCTCCATCTCTCTCTCTCTCCCAGGCCCTCCATCTCTCTCTCTCTCCCAGGCCCTCCATCTCTCTCTCTCTCCCAGGCCCTCCATCTCTCTCTCTCTCTCCCAGGCCCTCCATCTCTCTCTTTCTCTCCCAGGCCCTCCATCTCTCTCTCTCTCTCCCAGGCCCTCCATCTCTCTCTCTCTCCCAGGCCCTCCATCTCTCTCTCTCTCCCAGGCCCTCCATCTCTCTCTCTCTCTCCCAGGCCCTCCATCTCTCTCTCTCTCTCCCAGGCCCTCCATCTCTCTCTCTCTCCCAGGCCCTCCATCTCTCTCTCTCTCTCCCAGGCCCTCCATCTCTCTCTCTCTCTCCCAGGCCCTCCATCTCTCTCTCTCTCTCCCAGGCCCTCCATCTCTCTCTCTCTCTCCCAGGCCCTCCATCTCTCTCTCTCTCTCCCAGGCCCTCCATCTCTCACTCTCCTTCTCCCAGGCCCTCCATCTCTCTCTCTCCTTCTCCCAGACCCTCCATCTCTCTCTCTCCCAGGCCCTCCATCTCTCTCTCTCCCAGGCCCTCCATCTCTCTCTCTCCCAGGCCCTCCATCTCTCTCTCTCCCAGGCCCTCCATCTCTCTCTCTCCCAGGCCCTCCATCTCTCTCTCTCCCAGGCCCTCCATCTCTCTCTCTCCCAGGCCCTCCATCTCTCTCTCTCCCAGGCCCTCCATCTCTCTCTCTCCCAGGCCCTCCATCTCTCTCTCTCCCAGGCCCTCCATCTCTCTCTCGCCAATGCCCTCCATCTCTCTCTCTCCCAGGTCCTCCATCTCTCTCTCTCCCAGGCCCTCCATCTCTCTCTCTCCCAGGCCCTCCATCTCTCTCTCTCCCAGGCCCTCCATCTCTCTCTCTCCCAGGCCCTCCATCTCTCTCTCTCCCAGGCCCTCCATCTCTCTCTCTCCCAGGCCCTCCATCTCTCTCTCTCCCAGGCCCTCCATCTCTCTCTCTCCCAGGCCCTCCATCTCTGTCTCTCCCTCCCAGGCCCTCCGTCTCTCTCTCTCTCCCAGGCCCTCCGTCTCTCTCTCTCTCTTCCAGGCGCTCCTTCTCTCTCTCCACGCCCTCCTTATCTCTCTCCACGCCCTCCTTATCTCTCTCCAGGCCCTCCTTATCTCTCTCCCTCTCTCTCTCTCCCAGGTCCTCCATCTCTCTCTCTCTCTCCCAGGTCCTCCATCTCTCTCTCTCCCAGGTCCTCCATCTCTCTCTCTCTCTCTCTCTCCCAGGCCCTCCATCTCTCTCTCTCTCTCTCAGGCACTCCATCTCTCTCTCACTCTCCTAGGCCCTGCATCTCTCTCTCTCCCAGGCCTTCCATCTCTCACTCTCTCCCAGGCCCTCCATCTCTCTCTCTCCCTCCCAGGCCCTCCATCTCTCTCTCTCCCTCCCAGGCCCTCCATCTCTCTCTCTCCCTCCCAGGCCCTCCATCTCTCTCTCTCTCTTCTAGCTCCTCCATCTCTCTCTCTCTCTCTCCCAGGTCCTCCATCTCCCACTCTCTCTCCCAGGACCTCCATCTCTCTCTCTCTCCCAGGCCCTCCATCTCTCTCTCTCTCCCAGGTCCTCCATCTCTCTCTCTCTCTCTCCCAGGTCCTCCATCTCTCTCTCTCTCACCCAGGTACTCCATCTCTCTCTCTCTCTCCTAGGCCCTCCATCTCTCTCTCTCCCAGGCCCTCCATCTCTCTCTCTCTCCCAGGCCCTCCATCTCTCTCTCTCCCAGGCCTTCCATCTGTCTCTCTCCCAGGCCCTCCATCTCTCTCTCTCCCAGGCCTTCCATCTCTCTCTCTCCCAGGCCCTCCATCTCTCTCTCTTCCAGGCCCTCCATCTCTCTCTATCCCAGGCCCTCCATCTCTCTCTCTCCCAGGCCCTCCATCTCTCTCTCTCCCAGGCCCTCCATCTCTGTCTCTCCCAGGCCCTCCATCTCTCTCTCTCCCAGGCCCTCCATCTCTCTCTCTCTCCCCCAGGCCCTCCATCTCTCTCTCTCTCCCCCAGGCCCTCCATCTCTCTCTCTCCCAGGCCCTCCATCTCTCTCTCTCCCAGGCCCTCCATCTCTCTCTCTCCCAGGCCCTCCATCTCTCGCTCTCTCTCTCTCTCTCCCAGGCCCTCCATCTCTCCCTCTCTACCAGGCCCTCCATCTCTCCCTCTCTCCCAGGCCCGCCATCTCTCTCTCTCCCAGGCCCGCCATCTCTCTCTCTCCCAGGCCCGCCATCTCTCTCTCTCCCAGGCCCGCCATCTCTCTCTCTCCCAGGCCCGCCATCTCTCTCTCTCCCAGGCCCGCCATCTCTCTCTCTCCCAGGCCCGCCATCTCTCTCTCTCCCAGGCCCGCCATCTCTCTCTCTCCCAGGCCCGCCATCTCTCTCTCTCCCAGGCCCGCCATCTCTCTCTCTCCCAGGCCCGCCATCTCTCTCTCTCCCAGGCCCGCCATCTCTCTCTCTCCCAGGCCCGCCATCTCTCTCTCTCCCAGGCCCTCCATCTTTCTCTGTCTCTCTCTCTCTCTCCCTGGCCCTCCAACTCTCTCTCTCTCTCTCCCAGGACCCCATCTCTCTCGCTCTCTCCCAGGCCCACCATCTCTCCCTCTCTCCCCCAGGCGCTCCAACTCTCTCTCTCTCTCTCCCAGGCCCACCATCTCTCTCTCTCTCTCCCAGACCCTCCATCTCGCACTCTCTCTCTCTCTCCCCCAGGACCTCCATCTCGCTCTGTCTCTCTCTCCCCCAGGCTCTCCATCTCGCTCTCTCTCTCCGAGGCCGTCCATTTCACTCTCTCTCTCCCAGGCCCTCCATCTCTCTCTCCCAGGCCCTGCATCTCTCTCTCCCACGCCCTGCATCTCTCTCTCCCACGCCCTGCATCTCTCTCTCCCACGCCCTGCATCTCTCTCTCCCAGGCCCTGCATCTCTCTCTCCCAGGCCCTCCATCTCTCTCCCCCAGGCCCTCCATCTCTATCTCTCTATTCCTGGCCCTCCATCTCTCTCTCTCTCTCTCTCTCTCACAGGCCCTCCATCTCTCTCTCTCTCTCTCACAGGCCCTCCATCTCTCTCTCTCTCTCTCTCTCTCTCTCTCACAGGCCCTCCATCTCTCTCTCTCTCACAGGCCCTCCATCTCTCTCTCTCCCAGGCCCTCCTTCTAGCTCTCTCTCTCTCTCTCCCAGGCATTCCATGTCGCTCTCTCCCAGGCCATCCATCTTCCTCTCTCTCTCTCCCAGGCCCTCCTTCTCGCGCTCTCTCTCTCTCCCAGGCCCTCCATCACTCTCTCTCTCTCTCCCAGGCCCTCAATCTCTCTCTCTCTCTCACAGGCCCTCCATCTCTCTCACTCTCTCTCTCCCAGGCCCTCTCTCTCTCTCTCTCTCCCAGGCCCTGTATCTCTTTCCCTCTCCCTCTCCCAGGCCCTCCATCTCTCTCTCGGTCTCTCTCCCGGGCCCTGCATATCTCTCTCTCTTTCCCATACCCTCCATCTCTCTCTCTCTCTGCCAGGCCCACCATCTCTCTCTCTCTCTCCCAGGCCCTCTATCTCTCTCTCTCTCTCCCAGGCCCTCCATCTCTCTCTCTCTCTCCCAGGCCCTCCATCTCTCTCACTCTCTCCCAGGCCCTCCATCTCTCTCTCTCTCTCCCAGGCCCTCCATCTCTCTCTCTCTCTCCCAGGCCCTCCATCTCTCTCTCTCTCTCCCAGGCCCTCCATCTCTCTCTCTCTCTCCCAGGCCCTCCATCTCTCTCTCTCTCTCCCAGGCCCTCCATCTCTCTCTCTCTCTCTCTCTCTCCCAGGCCCTCCATATCTCTCTCTCTCTCCCTGGCCCTCCATCTCTCTCTCTGTCTCCCAGGCCCTCCGTCTCTCTCTCTCTCCCAGGCCCTCCGTCTCTCTCTCTCTCCCAGGCCCTCTGTCTCTCTCTCTCTCTTCCAGGCGCTCCTTCTCTCTCTCCAGGCCCTCCTTATCTCTCTCCAGGCCCTCCTTATCTCTCTCCCTCTCTCTCTCTCCCAGGCCCTCCATCTCTCTCTCTCTCCCAGGCCTTCATCTCTCTCTCTCTCCCAGGCCCTCCGTCTCTCTCTCTCTCCCAGGCCCTCTGTCTCTCTCTCTCTCTTCCAGGCGCTCCTTCTCTCTCTCCAGGCCCTCCTTATCTCTCTCCAGGCCCTCCTTATCTCTCTCCCTCTCTCTCTCTCCCAGGCCCTCCATCTCTCTCTCTCTCCCAGGCCTTCATCTCTCTCTCTCTCTCCCAGGCCCTCCATCTCTCTCTCTCTCCCAGGCCCTCCATCTCTCTCTCTCTCCCAGGCCCTCCATCTCTCTCTCTCTCCCAGGCCCTCCATCTCTCTCTCTCTCTCCCAGGCCCTCCATCTCTCTCTTTCTCTCCCAGGCCCTCCATCTCTCTCTCTCTCTCCCAGGCCCTCCATCTCTCTCTCTCTCCCAGGCCCTCCATCTCTCTCTCTCTCTCCCAGGCCCTCCATCTCTCTCTCTCTCTCCCAGGCCCTCCATCTCTCTCTCTCTCTCCCAGGCCCTCCATCTCTCTCTCTCTCCCAGGCCCTCCATCTCTCTCTCTCTCTCCCAGGCCCTCCATCTCTCTCTCTCTCTCCCAGGCCCTCCATCTCTCTCTCTCTCTCCCAGGCCCTCCATCTCTCTCTCTCTCTCCCAGGCCCTCCATCTCTCTCTCTCTCTCCCAGGCCCTCCATCTCTCTCTCTCTCTCCCAGGCCCTCCATCTCTCACTCTCCTTCTCCCAGGCCCTCCATCTCTCTCTCTCCTTCTCCCAGACCCTCCATCTCTCTCTCTCCCAGGCCCTCCATCTCTCTCTCTCCCAGGCCCTCCATCTCTCTCTCTCCCAGGCCCTCCATCTCTCTCTCTCCCAGGCCCTCCATCTCTCTCTCTCCCAGGCCCTCCATCTCTCTCTCTCCCAGGCCCTCCATCTCTCTCTCTCCCAGGCCCTCCATCTCTCTCTCTCCCAGGCCCTCCATCTCTCTCTCTCCCAGGCCCTCCATCTCTCTCTCTCCCAGGCCCTCCATCTCTCTCTCTCCCAGGCCCTCCATCTCTCTCTCGCCAATGCCCTCCATCTCTCTCTCTCCCAGGCCCTCCATCTCTCTCTCTCCCAGGCCCTCCATCTCTCTCTCTCCCAGGCCCTCCATCTCTCTCTCTCCCAGGCCCTCCATCTCTCTCTCTCCCAGGCCCTCCATCTCTCTCTCTCCCAGGCCCTCCATCTCTCTCTCTCCCAGGCCCTCCATCTCTCTCTCTCCCAGGCCCTCCATCTCTCTCTCTCCCAGGCCCTCCATCTCTCTCTCTCCCAGGCCCTCCATCTCTGTCTCTCCCTCCCAGGCCCTCCGTCTCTCTCTCTCTCCCAGGCCCTCCGTCTCTCTCTCTCTCTTCCAGGCGCTCCTTCTCTCTCTCCACGCCCTCCTTATCTCTCTCCACGCCCTCCTTATCTCTCTCCAGGCCCTCCTTATCTCTCTCCCTCTCTCTCTCTCCCAGGTCCTCCATCTCTCTCTCTCTCTCCCAGGTCCTCCATCTCTCTCTCTCCCAGGTCCTCCATCTCTCTCTCTCTCTCTCTCTCCCAGGCCCTCCATCTCTCTCTCTCTCTCTCAGGCACTCCATCTCTCTCTCACTCTCCTAGGCCCTGCATCTCTCTCTCTCCCAGGCCTTCCATCTCTCACTCTCTCCCAGGCCCTCCATCTCTCTCTCTCCCTCCCAGGCCCTCCATCTCTCTCTCTCCCTCCCAGGCCCTCCATCTCTCTCTCTCCCTCCCAGGCCCTCCATCTCTCTCTCTCCCTCCCAGGCCCTCCATCTCTCTCTCTCTCTTCTAGCTCCTCCATCTCTCTCTCTCTCTCTCCCAGGTCCTCCATCTCCCACTCTCTCTCCCAGGACCTCCATCTCTCTCTCTCTCCTAGGCCCTCCATCTCTCCCTCTCCCAGGCCCTCCATCTCTCTCTCTTTCCCAGGCCCTCCATCTCTCTCTCTCCCAGGCCCTCCATCTCTCTCTCTCTTTCTCTCCCAGGCCCTCCATCTCTCTCTCTCTATCTCCCTGGCCCGCCATCTCTCTCTATCTCCCTGGCCCACCATCTCTCTCTCCCAGGCGCTCCATCACTCTCTCTCCCAGGCCCTACATCACTCTCTCTCCCAGGCCCTCCATCTCTCTCTCTCCCAGGCCCTCCATCTCTCTCTCTCCCAGGCCCTCCATCTCTCTCTCTCCCAGGCCCTCCATCTCTCTCTCTCCCTGGCCCTCCATCTCTCTCTCTCCCAGGCCCTCCATTTCACTCTCTCTCTCTCCCAGGCCCTCCATCTCTGACGCTACCCTCCCAGGCCCTCCATCTCTCTCTCTCCCTCCCAGACCCTCCATCTCACTCTCTCTCTTCCAGGTCCTCCATCTCTCTCTCTCTCTCTCCCAGGTCCTCCATCTCTCTCTCTCACCCAGGTCCTCCATCTCTCTCTCTCTCCCAGGTCCTCCATCTCTCTCTCTCTCTCTCCCAGGCCCTGCATCTCTCTCTCCCACGCCCTGCATCTCTCTCTCCCACGCCCTGCATCTCTCTCTCCCAGGCCCTGCATCTCTCTCTCCCAGGCCCTCCATCTCTCTCCCCCAGGCCCTCCATCTCTATCTCTCTATTCCTGGCCCTCCATCTCTCTCTCTCTCTCTCTCTCTCACAGGCCCTCCATCTCTCTCTCTCTCTCTCACAGGCCCTCCATCTCTCTCTCTCTCTCTCTCTCTCTCTCACAGGCCCTCCATCTCTCTCTCTCTCACAGGCCCTCCATCTCTCTCTCTCCCAGGCCCTCCTTCTAGCTCTCTCTCTCTCTCTCCCAGGCATTCCATGTCGCTCTCTCCCAGGCCATCCATCTTCCTCTCTCTCTCTCCCAGGCCCTCCTTCTCGCGCTCTCTCTCTCTCCCAGGCCCTCCATCACTCTCTCTCTCTCTCCCAGGCCCTCAATCTCTCTCTCTCTCTCACAGGCCCTCCATCTCTCTCACTCTCTCTCTCCCAGGCCCTCTCTCTCTCTCTCTCTCCCAGGCCCTGTATCTCTTTCCCTCTCCCTCTCCCAGGCCCTCCATCTCTCTCTCGGTCTCTCTCCCGGGCCCTGCATATCTCTCTCTCTTTCCCATACCCTCCATCTCTCTCTCTCTCTGCCAGGCCCACCATCTCTCTCTCTCTCTCCCAGGCCCTCTATCTCTCTCTCTCTCTCCCAGGCCCTCCATCTCTCTCTCTCTCTCCCAGGCCCTCCATCTCTCTCACTCTCTCCCAGGCCCTCCATCTCTCTCTCTCTCTCCCAGGCCCTCCATCTCTCTCTCTCTCTCCCAGGCCCTCCATCTCTCTCTCTCTCTCCCAGGCCCTCCATCTCTCTCTCTCTCTCCCAGGCCCTCCATCTCTCTCTCTCTCTCCCAGGCCCTCCATCTCTCTCTCTCTCTCTCTCTCTCTCCCAGGCCCTCCATATCTCTCTCTCTCTCCCTGGCCCTCCATCTCTCTCTCTGTCTCCCAGGCCCTCCGTCTCTCTCTCTCTCCCAGGCCCTCCGTCTCTCTCTCTCTCCCAGGCCCTCTGTCTCTCTCTCTCTCTTCCAGGCGCTCCTTCTCTCTCTCCAGGCCCTCCTTATCTCTCTCCAGGCCCTCCTTATCTCTCTCCCTCTCCCTCTCTCCCAGGCCCTCCATCTCTCTCTCTCTCCCAGGCCTTCATCTCTCTCTCTCTCTCCCAGGCCCTCCATCTCTCTCTCTCTCCCAGGCCCTCCATCTCTCTCTCTCTCCCAGGCCCTCCATCTCTCTCTCTCTCCCAGGCCCTCCATCTCTCTCTCTCTCTCCCAGGCCCCTCCATCTCTCTCTTTCTCTCCCAGGCCCTCCATCTCTCTCTCTCTCTCCCAGGCCCTCCATCTCTCTCTCTCTCCCAGGCCCTCCATCTCTCTCTCTCTCTCCCAGGCCCTCCATCTCTCTCTCTCTCTCCCAGGCCCTCCATCTCTCTCTCTCTCTCCCAGGCCCTCCATCTCTCTCTCTCTCCCAGGCCCTCCATCTCTCTCTCTCTCTCCCAGGCCCTCCATCTCTCTCTCTCTCTCCCAGGCCCTCCATCTCTCTCTCTCTCTCCCAGGCCCTCCATCTCTCTCTCTCTCTCCCAGGCCCTCCATCTCTCTCTCTCTCTCCCAGGCCCTCCATCTCTCACTCTCCTTCTCCCAGGCCCTCCATCTCTCTCTCTCCTTCTCCCAGGCCCTCCATCTCTCTCTCTCCCAGGCCCTCCATCTCTCTCTCTCCCAGGCCCTCCATCTCTCTCTCTCCCAGGCCCTCCATCTCTCTCTCTCCCAGGCCCTCCATCTCTCTCTCTCCCAGGCCCTCCATCTCTCTCTCTCCCAGGCCCTCCATCTCTCTCTCTCCCAGGCCCTCCATCTCTCTCTCTCCCAGGCCCTCCATCTCTCTCTCTCCCAGGCCCTCCATCTCTCTCTCTCCCAGGCCCTCCATCTCTCTCTCGCCAATGCCCTCCATCTCTCTCTCTCCCAGGCCCTCCATCTCTCTCTCTCCCAGGCCCTCCATCTCTCTCTCTCCCAGGCCCTCCATCTCTCTCTCTCCCAGGCCCTCCATCTCTCTCTCTCCCAGGCCCTCCATCTCTCTCTCTCCCAGGCCCTCCATCTCTCTCTCTCCCAGGCCCTCCATCTCTCTCTCTCCCAGGCCCTCCATCTCTGTCTCTCCCTCCCAGGCCCTCCGTCTCTCTCTCTCTCCCAGGCCCTCCGTCTCTCTCTCTCTCTTCCAGGCGCTCCTTCTCTCTCTCCACGCCCTCCTTATCTCTCTCCACGCCCTCCTTATCTCTCTCCAGGCCCTCCTTATCTCTCTCCCTCTCTGTCTCTCCCAGGTCCTCCATCTCTCTCTCTCTCTCCCAGGTCCTCCATCTCTCTCTCTCCCAGGTCCTCCATCTCTCTCTCTCTCTCTCTCTCCCAGGCCCTCCATCTCTCTCTCTCTCTCTCAGGCACTCCATCTCTCTCTCACTCTCCTAGGCCCTGCATCTCTCTCTCTCCCAGGCCTTCCATCTCTCACTCTCTCCCAGGCCCTCCATCTCTCTCTCTCCCTCCCAGGCCCTCCATCTCTCACTCTCCCTCCCAGGCCCTCCATCTCTCTCTCTCCCTCCCAGGCCCTCCATCTCTCTCTCTCTCTTCTAGCTCCTCCATCTCTCTCTCTCTCTCTCCCAGGTCCTCCATCTCCCTCTCTCTCTCCCAGGACCTCCATCTCTCTCTCTCTCCTAGGCCCTCCATCTCTCCCTCTCCCAGGCCCTCCATCTCTCTCTCTTTCCCAGGCCCTCCATCTCTCTCTCTCCCAGGCCCTCCATCTCTCTCTCTCTTTCTCTCCCAGGCCCTCCATCTCTCTCTCTCTCTCTCTCTCCCAGGCCCTCCATCTCTCTCTCTCTCTCTCTCTCCCAGGCCCTCCATCTCTCTCTCTCTCTCCCAGGCCCTCCATCTCTCTCTCTCTCCCAGGCCCTCCATCTCTCTCTCTCTCTCCCAGGCCCTCCATCTCTCTCTCTCTCTCCCAGGCCCTCCATCTCTCTCTCTCTCTCCCAGGCCCTCCATCTCTCTCTCTCTCTCCCAGGCCCTCCATCTCTCTCTCTCTCTCCCAGGCCCTCCATCTCTCACTCTCCTTCTCCCAGGCCCTCCATCTCTCTCTCTCCTTCTCCCAGACCCTCCATCTCTCTCTCTCCCAGGCCCTCCATCTCTCTCTCTCCCAGGCCCTCCATCTCTCTCTCTCCCAGGCCCTCCATCTCTCTCTCTCCCAGGCCCTCCATCTCTCTCTCTCCCAGGCCCTCCATCTCTCTCTCTCCCAGGCCCTCCATCTCTCTCTCTCCCAGGCCCTCCATCTCTCTCTCTCCCAGGCCCTCCATCTCTCTCTCTCCCAGGCCCTCCATCTCTCTCTCTCCCAGGCCCTCCATCTCTCTCTCGCCAATGCCCTCCATCTCTCTCTCTCCCAGGCCCTCCATCTCTCTCTCTCCCAGGCCCTCCATCTCTCTCTCTCCCAGGCCCTCCATCTCTCTCTCTCCCAGGCCCTCCATCTCTCTCTCTCCCAGGCCCTCCATCTCTCTCTCTCCCAGGCCCTCCATCTCTCTCTCTCCCAGGCCCTCCATCTCTCTCTCTCCCAGGCCCTCCATCTCTCTCTCTCCCAGGCCCTCCATCTCTCTCTCTCCCAGGCCCTCCATCTCTGTCTCTCCCTCCCAGGCCCTCCGTCTCTCTCTCTCTCCCAGGCCCTCCGTCTCTCTCTCTCTCTTCCAGGCGCTCCTTCTCTCTCTCCACGCCCTCCTTATCTCTCTCCACGCCCTCCTTATCTCTCTCCAGGCCCTCCTTATCTCTCTCCCTCTCTCTCTCTCCCAGGTCCTCCATCTCTCTCTCTCTCTCCCAGGTCCTCCATCTCTCTCTCTCCCAGGTCCTCCATCTCTCTCTCTCTCTCTCTCTCCCAGGCCCTCCATCTCTCTCTCTCTCTCTCAGGCACTCCATCTCTCTCTCACTCTCCTAGGCCCTGCATCTCTCTCTCTCCCAGGCCTTCCATCTCTCACTCTCTCCCAGGCCCTCCATCTCTCTCTCTCCCTCCCAGGCCCTCCATCTCTCACTCTCCCTCCCAGGCCCTCCATCTCTCTCTCTCCCTCCCAGGCCCTCCATCTCTCTCTCTCTCTTCTAGCTCCTCCATCTCTCTCTCTCTCTCTCCCAGGTCCTCCATCTCCCTCTCTCTCTCCCAGGACCTCCATCTCTCTCTCTCTCCTAGGCCCTCCATCTCTCCCTCTCCCAGGCCCTCCATCTCTCTCTCTTTCCCAGGCCCTCCATCTCTCTCTCTCCCAGGCCCTCCATCTCTCTCTCTCTTTCTCTCCCAGGCCCTCCATCTCTCTCTCTCTCTCTCTCTCCCAGGCCCTCCATCTCTCTCTCTCTATCTCCCTGGCCCGCCATCTCTCTCTATCTCCCTGGCCCACCATCTCTCTCTCCCAGGCGCTCCATCACTCTCTCTCCCAGGCCCTACATCACTCTCTCTCCCAGGCCCTCCATCTCTCTCTCTCCCAGGCCCTCCATCTCTCTCTCTCCCAGGCCCTCCATCTCTCTCTCTCCCTGGCCCTCCATCTCTCTCTCTCCCAGGCCCTCCATTTCACTCTCTCTCTCTCCCAGGCCCTCCATCTCTGACTCTACCCTCCCAGGCCCTCCATCTCTCTCTCTCCCTCCCAGACCCTCCATCTCACTCTCTCTCTTCCAGGTCCTCCATCTCTCTCTCTCTCCCTCCCAGGTCCTCCATCTCTCTCTCTCACCCAGGTCCTCCATCTCTCTCTCTCTCCCAGGTCCTCCATCTCTCTCTCTCTCTCTCCCAGGTCCTCCATCTCTCTCTCTCTCTCCCAGGTACTCCATCTCTCTCTCTCTCTCCTAGGCCCTCCATCTCTCTCTCTCCCAGGCCCTCCATCTCTCTCTCTCTCCCAGGCCCTCCATCTCTCTCTCTCTCCCAGGCCTTCCATCTCTCTCTCTCCCAGGCCCTCCATCTCTCTCTCTCCCAGGCCTTCCATCTCTCTCTCTCCCAGGCCCTCCATCTCTCTCTCTTCCAGGCCCTCCATCTCTCTCTCTCCCAGGCCCTCCATCTCTCTCTCTCCCAGGCCCTCCATCTCTCTCTCTCCCAGGCCCTCCATCTCTCTCTCTCCCAGGCCCTCCATCTCTCTCTCTCCCAGGCCCTCCATCTCTCTCTCTCCCAGGCCCTCCATCTCTCTCTCTCTCCCCCAGGCCCTCCATCTCTCCCTCTCTCCCCCAGGCCCTCCATCTCTCTCTCTCCCAGGCCCTCCATCTCTCTCTCTCCCAGGCCCTCCATCTCTCTCTCTCCCAGGCCCTCCATCTCTCTCTCACTCCCAGGTCCTCCATCTCTCTCTCTCTCTCCCAGGTACTCCATCTCTCTCTCTCTCTCCTAGGCCCTCCATCTCTCTCTCTCCCAGGCCCTCCATCTCTCTCTCTCTCCCAGGCCCTCCATCTCTCTCTCTCCCAGGCCTTCCATCTCTCTCTCTCCCAGGCCCTCCATCTCTCTCTCTCCCAGGCCTTCCATCTCTCTCTCTCCCAGGCCCTCCATCTCTCTCTCTTCCAGGCCCTCCATCTCTCTCTCTCCCAGGCCCTCCATCTCTCTCTCTCCCAGGCCCTCCATCTCTCTCTCTCCCAGGCCCTCCATCTCTCTCTCTCTCCCCCAGGCCCTCCATCTCTCTCTCTCTCCCCCAGGCCCTCCATCTCTCTCTCTCCCAGGCCCTCCATCTCTCTCTCTCCCAGGCCCTCCATCTCTCTCTCTCCCAGGCCCTCCATCTCTCTCTCTCCCAGGCCCTCCATCTCTCGCTCTCTCTCTCTCTCTCCCAGGCCCGCCATCTCTCTCTCTCCCAGGCCCTCCATCTCTCTCTCTCCCAGGCCCGCCATCTCTCTCTCTCCCAGGCCCGCCATCTCTCTCTCTCCCAGGCCCGCCATCTCTCTCTCTCCCAGGCCCTCCATCTCTCTCTCTCCCAGGCCCTCCATCTCTCGCTCTCTCTCTCTCTCTCCCAGGCCCTCCATCTCTCCCTCTCTACCAGGCCCTCCATCTCTGCCTCTCTCCCAGGCCCGCCATCTCTCTCTCTCCCAGGCCCGCCATCTCTCTCTCTCCCAGGCCCGCCATCTCTCTCTCTCCCAGGCCCGCCATCTCTCTCTCTCCCAGGCCCGCCATCTCTCTCTCTCCCAGGCCCGCCATCTCTCTCTCTCCCAGGCCCGCCATCTCTCTCTCTCCCAGGCCCGCCATCTCTCTCCCTCCCAGGCCCGCCATCTCTCTCTCTCCCAGGCCCGCCATCTCTCTCTCTCCCAGGCCCGCCATCTCTCTCTCTCCCAGGCCCGCCATCTCTCTCTCTCCCAGGCCCGCCATCTCTCTCTCTCCCAGGCCCGCCATCTCTCTCTCTCCCAGGCCCGCCATCTCTCTCTCTCCCAGGCCCGCCATCTCTCTCTCTCCCAGGCCCGCCATCTCTCTCTCTCCCAGGCCCGCCATCTCTCTCTCTCCCAGGCCCTCCATCTTTCTCTGTCTCTCTCTCTCTCTCCCTGGCCCTCCAACTCTCTCGCTCTCTCCCAGGCCCACCATCTCTCTCTCTCTCTCCCAGACCATCCATCTCGCACTCTCTCTCTCTCTCCCCCAGGACCTCCATCTCGCTCTGTCTCTCCCAGGCTCTCCATCTCGCTCTCTCTCTCCGAGGCCGTCCATTTCACTCTCTCTCTCCCAGGCCCTGCATCTCTCTCTCCCAGGCCCTGCATCTCTCTCTCCTACGCCCTGCATCTCTCTCTCCCACGCCCTGCATCTCTCTCTCCCACGCCCTGCATCTCTCTCTCCCACGCCCTGCATCTCTCTCTCCCAGGCCCTCCATCTCTCTCCCCCAGGCCCTCCATCTCTATCTCTCTATTCCTGGCCCTCCATCTCTCTCTCTCTCTCTCTCTCTCACAGGCCCTCCATGTCTCTCTCTCTCTCTCCCAGCTCCTCCATCTCTCTCTCTCTCTCTCCCAGGCCCTCCATCTCTCTCTCTCTCTCAGGCACTCCATCTCTCTCTCTCTCCTAGGCCCTCCATCTCTCCCTCTCCCAGGCCCTCCATCTCTCTCTCTTTCCCAGGCCCTCCATCTCTCTCTCTCCCAGGCCCTCCATCTCTCTCTCTCTTTCTCTCCCAGGCCCTCCATCTCTCCCTCTCTCTCTCTCCCAGGCCCTCCATCTCTCTCTCTCTATCTCCCTGGCCCGCCATCTCTCTCTATCTCCCTGGCCCGCCATCTCTCTCTCCCAGGCGCTCCATCACTCTCTCTCCCAGGCCCTACATCACTCTCTCTCCCAGGCCCTTCATCTCTCTCTCTCCCAGGCCCTCCATCTCTCTCTCTCCCAGGCCCTCCATCTCTCTCTCTCCCAGGCCCTCCATCTCTCTCTCTCCCAGGCCCTCCATCTCTGACTCTCCCTCCCAGGCCCTCCATCTCTCTCTCCCTCCCAGACCCTCCATCTCTCTCTCTCTCTTCCAGGTCCTCCATCTCTCTCTCTCTCTCTCCCAGGTCCTCCATCTCTCTCTCTCACCCAGGTCCTCCATCTCTCTCTCTCTCCCAGGTCCTCCATCTCTCTCTCTCTCTCTCTCCCAGGTACTCCATCTCTCTCTCTCTCTCCCAGGTCCTCCATCTCTCTCTCTCTCTCCCAGGTCCTCCATCTCTCTCCCTCCCAGGTCCTCCATCTCTCTCTCTCTCTCTCTCTCCCAGGCCCTCCATCTCTCTCTCTCTCTCTCAGGCACTCCATCTCTCTCTCACTCTCCTAGGCCCTGCATCTCTCTCTCTCCCAGGCCTTCCATCTCTCTCTCTCTCCCAGGCCCTCCATCTCTCTCTCTCTCTCCCAGGCCCTCGATCTCTCTCTCTCCCTCCCAGGCCCTCCATCTCTCTCTCTCCCTCCCAGGCCCTCCATCTCTCTCTCTCTCTTCTAGCTCCTCCATCTCTCTCTCTCTCTCTCCCAGGTCCTCCATCTCCCTCTCTCTCTCCCAGGTCCTCCATCTCTCTCTCTCTCCTAGGCCCTCCATCTCTCCCTCTCCCAGGCCCTCCATCTCTCTCTCTTTCCCAGGCCCTCCATCTCTCTCTCTCCCAGGCCCTCCATCTCTCTCTCTCTTTCTCTCCCAGGCCCTCCATCTCTCTCTCTCTCTCTCTCCCAGGCCCTCCATCTCTCTCTCTCTATCTCCCTGGCCCGCCATCTCTCTCTATCTCCCTGGCCCACCATCTCTCTCTCCCAGGCGCTCCATCACTCTCTCTCCCAGGCCCTACATCACTCTCTCTCCCAGGCCCTCCATCTCTCTCTCTCCCAGGCCCTCCATCTCTCTCTCTCCCAGGCCCTCCATTTCACTCTCTCTCTCTCCCAGGCCCTCCATCTCTGACTCTCCCTCCCAGGCCCTCCATCTCTCTCTCTCCCTCCCAGACCCTCCATCTCTCTCTCTCTCTCTCCCAGGTCCTCCATCTCTCTCTCTCTCTCTCCCAGGTCCTCCATCTCTCTCTCTCACCCAGGTCCTCCATCTCTCTCTCTCTCCCAGGTCCTCCATCTCTCTCTCTCTCTCTCCCAGGTCCTCCATCTCTCTCTCTCTCTCTCCCAGGTACTCCATCTCTCTCTCTCTCTCCTAGGCCCTCCATCTCTCTCTCTCCCAGGCCCTCCATCTCTCTCTCTCTCCCAGGCCCTCCATCTCTCTCTCTCCCAGGCCCTCCATCTCTCTCTCTCCCAGGCCCTCCATCTCTCTCTCTCCCAGGCCCTCCATCTCTCTCTCTTCCAGGCCCTCCATCTCTCTCTCTCCCAGGCCCTCCATCTCTCTCTCTCCCAGGCCCTTCATCTCTCTCTCTCCCAGGCCCTCCATCTCTCTCTCTCCCAGGCCCTCCATTTCTCTCTCTCCCAGGCCCTCCATCTCTCTCTCTCTCTCCCAGGCCCTCCATCTCTCTCTCTCCCAGGCCCTCCATCTCTCTCTCTCCCAGGCCCTCCATCTCTCTCTCTCCCAGGCCCTCCATCTCTCTCTCTCCCAGGCCCTCCATCTCTCTCTCTCCCAGGCCCTCCATCTCTCTCTCTCCCAGGCCCTCCATCTCTCGCTCTCTCTCTCTCTCTCCCAGGCCCTCCATCTCTCCCTCTCTACCAGGCCCTCCATCTCTCCCTCTCACCCAGGCCCGCCATCTCTCTCCCAGGCCCGCCATCTCTCTCTCTCCCAGGCCCGCCATCTCTCTCTCTCCCAGGCCCGCCATCTCTCTCTCTCCCAGGCCCGCCATCTCTCTCTCTCCCAGGCCCGCCATCTCTCTCTCTCCCAGGCCCGCCATCTCTCTCTCTCCCAGGCCCGCCATCTCTCTCTCTCCCAGGCCCGCCATCTCTCTCTCTCCCAGGCCCGCCATCTCTCTCTCTCCCAGGCCCGCCATCTCTCTCTCTCCCAGGCCCGCCATCTCTCTCTCTCCCAGGCCCGCCATCTCTCTCTCTCCCAGGCCCGCCATCTCTCTCTCTCCCAGGCCCGCCATCTCTCTCTCTCCCAGGCCCGCCATCTCTCTCTCTCCCAGGCCCGCCATCTCTCTCTCTCCCAGGCCCGCCATCTCTCTCTCTCCCAGGCCCGCCATCTCTCTCTCTCCCAGGCCCGCCATCTCTCTCTCTCCCAGGCCCGCCATCTCTCTCTCTCCCAGGCCCTCCATCTTTCTCTGTCTCTCTCTCTCTCTCCCTGGCCCTCCAACTCTCTCGCTCTCTCCCAGGCCCACCATCTCTCCCTCTCTCCCCCAGGCGCTCCAACTCTCTCTCTCTCTCTCCCAGGCCCACCATCTCTCTCTCTCTCTCCCAGACCATCCATCTCGCACTCTCTCTCTCTCTCCCCCAGGACCTCCATCTCGCTCTGTCTCTCCCAGGCTCTCCATCTCGCTCTCTCTCTCCCAGGCCGTCCATTTCACTCTCTCTCTGCCAGGGCCTGTCTCTCTCCCAGGCCCTCCATCTCTCTCTCGCAGGCCCTGCATCTCTCTCTCCCAGGCCCTGCATCTCTCTCTCCCAGGCCCTGCATCTCTCTCTCCCAGGCCCTCCATCTCTCTCCCCCAGGCCCTCCATCTCTCTCCCCCAGGCCCTCCATCTCTCTCCCCCAGGCCCTCCATCTCTATCTCTCTATTCCTGGCCCTCCATCTCTCTCTCTCTCTCTCTCTCTCTCTCACAGGCCCTCCATCTCTCTCTCTCTCTCTCACAGGCCCTCCATCTCTCTCTCTCTCTCTCTCTCTCTCACAGGCCCTCCATCTCTCTCTCTCTCACAGGCCCTCCATCTCTCTCTCTCCCAGGCCCTCCTTCTAGCTCTCTCTCTCTCTCTCCCAGGCATTCCATGTCGCTCTCTCCCAGGCCATCCATCTTCCTCTCTCTCTCTCCCAGGCCCTCCTTCTCGCGCTCTCTCTCTCTCCCAGGCCCTCCATCACTCTCTCTCTCTCTCCCAGGCCCTCAATCTCTCTCTCTCTCACAGGCCCTCCATCTCTCTCACTCTCTCTCTCCCAGGCCCTCTCTCTCTCTCTCTCTCCCAGGCCCTGTATCTCTTTCCCTCTCCCTCTCCCAGGCCCTCCATCTCTCTCTCGGTCTCTCTCCCGGGCCCTGCATATCTCTCTCTCTTTCCCATACCCTCCATCTCTCTCTCTCTCTGCCAGGCCCACCATCTCTCTCTCTCTCTCCCAGGCCCTCTATCTCTCTCTCTCTCTCTCACAGGCCCTCCATCTCTCTCTCTCTCTCTCTCTAGCAGGCCCTCCATCTCTCTCTCTCTCTCTCACAGGCCCTCCATCTCTCTCTCTCTCTCTCTCTCTCACAGGCCCTCCATCTCTCTCTCTCTCACAGGCCCTCCATCTCTCTCTCTCCCAGGCCCTCCTTCTAGCTCTCTCTCTCTCTCTCCCAGGCATTCCATGTCGCTCTCTCCCAGGCCATCCATCTTCCTCTCTCTCTCTCCCAGGCCCTCCTTCTCGCGCTCTCTCTCTCTCCCAGGCCCTCCATCACTCTCTCTCTCTCTCCCAGGCCCTCAATCTCTCTCTCTCTCACAGGCCCTCCATCTCTCTCACTCTCTCTCTCCCAGGCCCTCTCTCTCTCTCTCTCTCCCAGGCCCTGTATCTCTTTCCCTCTCCGTCTCCCAGGCCCTCCATCTCTCTCTCGGTCTCTCTCCCGGGCCCTGCATATCTCTCTCTCTTTCCCATACCCTCCATCTCTCTCTCTCTCTGCCAGGCCCACCAGCTCTCTCTCTCTCTCCCAGGCCCTCTATCTCTCTCTCTCTCTCCCAGGCCCTCCATCTCTCTCTCTCTCTCCCAGGCCCTCCATCTTTCTCACTCTCTCCCAGGCCCTCCATCTCTCTCTCTCTCTCCCAGGCCCTCCATCTTTCTCACTCTCTCCCAGGCCCTCCATCTCTCTCTCTCTCTCCCAGGCCCTCCATCTCTCTCTCTCTCTCCCAGGCCCTCCATCTCTCTCTCTCTCTCCCAGGCCCTCCATCTCTCTCTCTCTCTCCCAGGCCCTCCATCTCTCTCTCTCTCTCCCAGGCCCTCCATCTCTCTCTCTCTCTCCCAGGCCCTCCATCTCTCTCTCTCTCTCCCAGGCCCTCCATCTCTCTCTCTCTCTCTCCCAGGCCCTCCATATCTCTCTCTCTCTCCCAGGCCCTCCATCTCGCTCTCTCTCACCCAGGCCCTCCATCTCTCTCTCTCTCTCTCCCAGGCCCTCCATCTCTCTCTCTCCCAGACCCTCCATCTCTCTCACTCCCTGGCCCTCCATCTCTCGCCCAGGCCCTCCGTCTCTCTCTCTCTCCCAGGCCCTCCGTCTCTCTCTCCCAGGCCCTCCGTCTCTCTCTCTCTCCCAGGCCCTCCGTCTCTCTCTCTGTCTCCCAGGCCCTCTGTCTCTCTCTCTCTCCCAGGCCCTCCGTCTCTCTCTCTCTCCCAGGCCCTCTGTCTCTCTCTCTCTCTTCCAGGCGCTCCTTCTCTCTCTCCAGGCCCTCCTTATCTCTCTCCAGGCCCTCCTTATCTCTCTCCCTCTCTCTCTCTCCCAGGCCCTCCATCTCTCTCTCTCTCTCCCAGGCCCTCCATCTCTCTCTCTCTCCCAGGCCCTCCATCTCTCTCTCTCTCCCAGGCCCTCCATCTCTCTCTCTCTCCCAGGCCCTCCATCTCTCTCTCTCTCTCTCCCAGGCCCTCCATCTCTCTCTTTCTCTCCCAGGCCCTCCATCTCTCTCTCTCTCTCCCAGGCCCTCCATCTCTCTCTCTCTCTCCCAGGCCCTCCATCTCTGTCTCTCTCTCCCAGGCCCTCCATCTCTCTCTCTCTCTCCCAGGCCCTCCATCTCTCTCTCTCTCTCCCAGGCCCTCCATCTCTCTCTCTCTCTCCCAGGCCCTCCATCTCTCTCTCTCTCTCGCAGGCCCTCCATCTCTCTCTCTCTCTCCCAGGCCCTCCATCTCTCACTCTCCTTCTCCCAGGCCCTCCATCTCTCTCTCTCCTTCTCCCAGACCCTCCATCTCTCTCTCTCCCAGGCCCTCCATCTCTCTCTCCCAGGCCCTCCATCTCTTTCTCTCCCAGGCCCTCCATCTCTCTCTCTCCCAGGCCCTCCATCTCTCTCTCTCCCAGGCCCTCCATCTCTCTCTCTCCCAGGCCCTCCATCTCTCTCTCTCCCAGGACCTCCATCTCTCTCTCTCCCAGGCCCTCCATCTCTGTCTCTCCCTCCCAGGCCCTCCGTCTCTCTCTCTCTCCCAGGCCCTCCGTCTCTCTCTCTCTCTTCCAGGCGCTCCTTCTCTCTCTCCACGCCCTCCTTATCTCTCTCCAGGCCCTCCTTATCTCTCTCCCTCTCTCTCTCTCCCAGGCCCTCCATCTCTCTCTCTCTCCCAGGCCTTCATCTCTCTCTCTCTCCCAGGCCCTCCATCTCTCTCTCTCTCCCAGGCCCTCCATCTCTCTCTCTCTCCCAGGCCCTCCATCTCCCTCTCTCTCCCAGGCCCTCCATCTCTCTCTCTCTCCCAGGCCCTCCATCTCTCTCACTCTCCCAGGCCCTCCATCTCTTTCTCTCTCCCAGGCCCTCCATCTCTCTCTCTCTCCCAGGCCCTCCATCTCTCTCTCTCTCTCTCCCAGGCCCTCCATCTCTGTCTCTCCCTCCCAGGCCCTCCATCTCTCTCTCTCCCTCCCAGGCCCTCCATCTCTCTCTCTCCCTCCAAGGCCCTCCATCTCTCTCTCTCTTCCAGCTCCTCCATCTCTCTCTCTCTCTCTCTCTCTCCCAGGTCCTCCATCTCCCTCTCTCTCTCCCAGGTCCTCCATCTCTCTCTCTCACCCAGGTCCTCCATCTCTCTCTCTCTCCCAGGCCCTCCATCTCTCTCTCTCTCTCTCCCAGGTCCTCCATCTCTCTCTCTCTCTCTCCCAGGTCCTCCATCTCTCTCTCTCTCTCTCCCAGGTCCTCCATCTCTCTCTCTCTCTCCCAGGTCCTCCATCTCTCTCTCTCCCAGCTCCTCCATCTCACTCTCTCTCTCAGGCACTCCATCTCTCTCTCTCTCCTAGGCCCTCCATCTCTCCCTCTCCCAGGCCCTCCATCTCTATCTCTTTCCCAGGCAGTCCATCTCTCTCTCTCCCAGGCCCTCCATCTCTCTCTCTCTTTCTCTCCCAGGCCCTCCATCTCTCTCTCTCTCTCTCTCCCAGGCCCTCCATCTCTCTCTCTCTATCTCCCTGGCCCGCCATCTCTCTCTATCTCCCTGGCCCGCCATCTCTCTCTCCCAGGCGCTCCATCACTCTCTCTCCCAGGCCCTATATCACTCTCTCTCCCAGGCCCTCCATCTCTCTCTCTCCCAGGCCCTCCATCTCTCTCTCTCCCAGGCCCTCCATCTCTCTCTCTCCCAGGCCCTCCATCTCTCTCTCTCCCAGGCCCTCCATCTCTCTCTCTCCCAGGCCCTCCATCTCTCTCTCTCCCAGGCCCTCCATTTCACTCTCTCTCTCTCCCAGGCCCTCCATCTCTCTCCCTCTCTCCCAGGCCCTCCATCTCTGACTCTCCCTCCCAGGCCCTCCATCTCTCTCTCTCCCTCCCAGACCCTCCATCTCTCTCTCTCTCTTCCAGGTCCTCCATCTCTCTCTCTCTCTCTCCCAGGTTCTCCATCTCTCTCTCTCACCCAGGTCCTCCATCTCTCTCTCTCTCCCAGGTCCTCCATCTCTCTCTCTCTCTTTCCCAGGTACTCCATCTCTCTCTCTCTCTCCCAGGTCCTCCATCTCTCTCTCTCTCTCTCCCAGGTCCTCCATCTCTCTCTCTCCCAGGTCCTCCATCTCTCTCTCTCTCTCTCTCTCTCCCAGGCCCTCCATCTCTCTCTCTCTCTCCCAGGCCCTCCATCTCTGTCCCTCTCTCCCAGGCCCTCCATCTCTCTCTCTCTCTCCCAGGCCCTCCATCTCTCTCTCTCTCTCCCAGGCCCTCCATCTCTCTCCCCCAGGCCCTCCATCTCTATCTCTCTATTCCTGGCCCTCCATCTCTCTCTCTCTCTCTCTCTCTCACAGGCCCTCCATCTCTCTCTCTCTCTCTCACAGGCCCTCCATCTCTCTCTCTCTCTCTCTCTCTCTCTCACAGGCCCTCCATCTCTCTCTCTCTCTCACAGGCCCTCCATCTCTCTCTCTCCCAGGCCCTCCTTCTAGCTCTCTCTCTCTCTCTCCCAGGCATTCCATGTCGCTCTCTCCCAGGCCATCCATCTTCCTCTCTCTCTCTCCCAGGCCCTCCTTCTCGCGCTCTCTCTCTCTCCCAGGCCCTCCATCACTCTCTCTCTCTCTCCCAGGCCCTCAATCTCTCTCTCTCTCACAGGCCCTCCATCTCTCTCACTCTCTCTCTCCCAGGCCCTCTCTCTCTCTCTCTCTCCCAGGCCCTGTATCTCTTTCCCTCTCCCTCTCCCAGGCCCTCCATCTCTCTCTCGGTCTCTCTCCCGGGCCCTGCATATCTCTCTCTCTTTCCCATACCCTCCATCTCTCTCTCTCTCTGCCAGGCCCACCATCTCTCTCTCTCTCTCCCAGGCCCTCCATCTCTCTCTCTCTCTCTCCCAGGCCCTCCATCTCTCTCTCTCTCTCCCAGGCCCTCCATCTCTCTCACTCTCTCCCAGGCCCTCCATCTCTCTCTCTCTCTCCCAGGCCCTCCATCTCTCTCTCTCTCTCCCAGGCCCTCCATCTCTCTCTCTCTCTCACCGGCCCTCCATCTCTCTCTCTCTCTCCCAGGCCCTCCATCTCTCTCTCTCTCTCTCTCTCTCCCAGGCCCTCCATATCTCTCTCTCTCTCCCTGGCCCTCCATCTCTCTCTCTCTCTCCCAGGCCCTCCATCTCTCACTCTCCCTCCCAGGCCCTCCATCTCTCTCTCTCTCTCCCAGGCCCTCCATCTCGCTCTCTCTCACCCAGGCCCTCCATCTCTCTCTCTCTCTCTCCCAGGCCCTCCATCTCTCTCTCTCCCAGACCCTCCATCTCTCTCACTCCCTGGCCCTCCATCTCTCTCCCAGGCCCTCCGTCTCTCTCTCTCTCCCAGGCCCTCCGTCTCTCTCTCCCAGGCCCTCCGTCTCTCTCTCTCTCTCCCAGGCCCTCCGTCTCTCTCTCTGTCTCCCAGGCCCTCCGTCTCTCTCTCTCTCCCAGGCCCTCCGTCTCTCTCTCTCTCCCAGGCCCTCTGTCTCTCTCTCTCTCTTCCAGGCGCTCCTTCTCTCTCTCCAGGCCCTCCTTATCTCTCTCCAGGCCCTCCTTATCTCTCTCCCCTCTCTCTCTCTCCCAGGCCCTCCATCTCTCTCTCTCTCCCAGGCCTTCATCTCTCTCTCTCTCCCAGGCCCTCCATCTCTCTCTCTCTCCCAGGCCCTCCATCTCTCTCTCTCTCTCTCCCAGGCCCTCCATCTCTCTCTTTCTCTCCCAGGCCCTCCATCTCTCTCTCTCTCTCCCAGGCCCTCCATCTCTCTCTCTCTCTCCCAGGCCCTCCATCTCTCTCTCTCTCTCCCAGGCCCTCCATCTCTCTCTCTCTCTCCCAGGCCCTCCATCTCTCTCTCTCTCTCCCAGGCCCTCCATCTCTCTCTCTCTCTCCCAGGCGCTCCATCTCTCTCTCTCTCTCTCAGGCCCTCCATCTCTCTCTCTCTCTCCCAGGCCCTCCATCTCTCACTCTCCTTCTCCCAGGCCCTCCATCTCTCACTCTCCTTCTCCCAGGCCCTCCATCTCTCTCTCTCCTTCTCCCAGACCCTCCATCTCTCTCTCTCCCAGGCCCTCCATCTCTCTCTCTCCCAGGCCCTCCATCTCTCTCTCTCCCAGGCCCTCCATCTCTCTCTCTCCCAGGCCCTCCATCTCTCTCTCTCCCAGGCCCTCCATCTCTCTCTCTCCCAGGCCCTCCATCTCTCTCTCTCCCAGGCCCTCCATCAGCTCTCTCTCTCCCAGGCCCTCCATCTCTCTCTCTCCCAGGCCCTCCATCTCTGTCTCTCCCTCCCAGGCCCTCCGTCTCTCTCTCTCTCCCAGGCCCTCCGTCTCTCTCTCTCTCTTCCAGGCGCTCCTTCTCTCTCTCCACGCCCTCCTTGTCTGTCTCCAGGCCCTCCTTATCTCTCTCCCTCTCTCTCTCTCCCAGGCCCTCCATCACTCTCTCTCTCCCAGGCCTTCATCTCTCTCTCTCTCCCAGGCCCTCCATCTCTCTCTCTCTCCCAGGCCCTCCATCTCTCTCTCTCTCCCAGGGCCTCCATCACTCTCTCTCTCCCAGGCCCTCCATCTCTCTCTCTCTCCCCAGGCCCCTCCATCTCTCTCTCTCTCCCAGGCCCTCCATCTCTCTCTCTCTCCAGGCCCTCCATCTCTCTCTCTCTCTCCAGGCCCTCATCTCAGTCTCTCCCTCCCAGGCCCTCCATCTCTCTCTCTCCCTCCCAGGCCCTCCATCTCTCTCTCTCCCTCCCAGGCCCTCATCTCTCTCTCTCTTCCAGCTCCTCCATCTCTCTCTCTCTCTCTCCCAGGTCCTCCATCTCCCTCTCTCTCTCCCAGGTCCTCCATCTCTCTCTCTCACCCAGGTCCTCCATCTCTCTCTCTCTCCAGGTCCTCCATCTCTCTCTCTCTCTCTCCCAGGTCCTCCATCTCTCTCTCTCTCTCTCTCCCAGGTCCTCCATCTCTCTCTCTCTCTCTCCCAGGTCCTCCATCTCTCTCTCTCTCTCCCAGGTCCCTCCATCTCTCTCTCTCCCAGCTCCTCCATCTCTCTCTCTCTCTCAGGCATTCCATCTCTCTCTCTCTCCTAGGCCCTCCATCTCTCCCTCTCCCAGGCCCTCCATCTCTCTCTCTTTCCCAGGCCCTCCATCTCTCTCTCTCCCAGGCCCTCCATCTCTCTCTCTCTTTCTCTCCCAGGCCCTCCATCTCTCTCTCTCTCTCTCTCTCCCAGGCCCTCCATCTCTCTCTCTCTATCTCCCTGGCCTGCCATCTCTCTCTATCTCCCTGGCCCGCCATCTCTCTCTCCCAGGCGCTCCATCACTCTCTCTCCCAGGCCCTACATCACCCTCTCTCCCAGGCCCTCCATCTCTCTCTCTCCCAGGCCCTCCATCTCTCTCTCTCCCAGGCCCTCCATCTCTCTCACTCCCAGGCCCTCCATCTCTCTCTCTCCCAGGCCCTCCATTTCACTCTCTCTCTCTCCCAGGCCCTCCATCTCTCTCCCTCTCCTCCCAGGCCCTCCATCTCTGACTCTCCCTCCCAGGCCCACCATCTCTCTCTCTCCCTCCCAGACCCTCCACCTCTCTCTCTCTCTTCAGGTCCTCCATCTCTCTCTCTCTCTCCCCCAGGTCCTCCTTCTCTCTCTCTCACCCAGGTCCTCCATCTCTCTCTCTCTCCCAGGTCCCTCCATCTCTCTCTCTCTCTCTCCCAGGTACTCCATCTCTCTCTCTCTCTCCCAGGTCCTCCATCTCTCTCTCTCTCTCCCAGGTCCTCCATCTTTCTCTCTCCCAGGTCCTCCATCTCTCTCTCTCCCAGGTCCTCCATCTCTCTCTCTCTCTCTCTCCCAGGCCCTCCATCTCTCTCTCTCTCTCTCAGGCACTCCATCTCTCTCTCACTCTCCTAGGCCCTGCATCTCTCTCTCTCCCAGGCCCTCCATCTCTCTCTCTCTCCAGGCCCTCCATCTCTCTCTCTCTCTCTCCCAGGCCCTCCATCTCTCTCTCTCTCCAGGCCCTCCATCTCTCTCTCTCTTTCTCTCCCAGGCCCTCCATCTCTCTCTCTCTCTCTCTCCCAGGTCCTCCATCTCTCTCTCTCTCCCAGGTCCTCCATCTCTCTCTCTCTCTCTCCCAGGTCCTCCATCTCTCTCTCTCTCCTCTCTCCCAGGTCCTCCATCTCTCTCTCTCTCTCTCACCCAGGTCCTCCATTTCTCTCTCTCTCCCAGGTCCTCCATCTCTCTCTCTCTCCCAGGTCCTCCATCTCTCTCTCTCTCTCTCCCAGGTCCTCCATATCTCTCTCTCTCCTCCCAGGTCCTCCCATCTCTCTCTCTCCCAGGTCCTCCATCTCTCTCTCTCCCAGGTCCTCCATCTCTCTCTCTCCCAGGTCCTCCATCTCTCTCTCTCTCTCTCTCTCCCAGGCCTTCCATCTCTCTCTCTCTCTCAGGCACTCCATCTCTCTCTCTCTCTCCTAGGCCCTCCATCTCTCTCTCTCCCAGGCCCTCCATCTCTCTCTCTCTCTCTCTCTCCTAGGCCCTCCATCTCTCTCTCTCTCTCTCAGGCACTCCCATCTCTCTCTCTCTCTCCTAGGCCCTCCATCTCTCTCTCTCCCAGGCCCTCCATCTCTCTCTCTCTCCCAGGCCCTCCATCTCTCTCTCTCCCAGGCCTTCCATCTCTCTCTCTCCCCAGGCCCTCCATCTCTCTCTCTCCCAGGCCCTCCATCTCTCTCTCTCCCAGGCCCTCCATCTCTCTCTCTCCCAGGCCCTCCATCTCTCTCTCTTCCAGGCCCTCCATCTCTCTCTCTCCCAGGCCCTCCATCTCTCTCTCTCCCAGGCCCTCCATCTCTCTCTCTCCCAGGCCCTCCATCTCTCTCTCTCCCAGGCCCTCCATCACTCTCTCTCTCCCCAGGCCCTCCATCTCTCTCTCTCCCAGGCCCTCCATCTCTCTCTCTCCCAGGCCCTCCATCTCTCTCTCTCCCCAGGCCCTCCATCTCTCTCTCTCCCAGGCCCTCCATCTCTCTCTCTCCAGGCCCTCCATCTCTCTCTCCTCCCAGGCCCTCCATTTCTCTCTCTCCCAGGCCCTCCATCTCTCTCTCTCCCAGGCCCTCCATCTCTCTCTCTCCCAGGCCCTCCATCTCTCGCTCTCCCAGGTCCCTCCATCTCTCGCTCTCTCTCTCTCTCTCCCAGGCCCTCCATCTCTCTCTCTCTCCCAGGCCCTCCATCTCTCCCTCTCTCCCAGGCCCTCCATCTCTCCCTCTCACCCAGGCCCGCCATCTCTCTCTCTCCCAGGCCCGCCATCTCTCTCTCTCCCAGGCCCGCCATCTCTCTCTCTCCCAGGCCCGCCATCTCTCTCTCTCCCAGGCCCGCCATCTCTCTCTCTCCCAGGCCCGCCATCTCTCTCTCTCCCAGGCCCGCCATCTCTCTCTCTCCCAGGCCCGCCATCTCTCTCTCTCCCAGGCCCGCCATCTCTCTCTCTCCCTGGCCCTCCAACTCTCTCTCTCTCTCTCCCAGGACCGAATCTCTCTCGCTCTCTCCCAGGCCCGCCATCTCTCCCTCTCTCCCCCAGGCGCTCCAACTCTCTCTCTCTCTCTCCCAGGCCCATCATCTCTCTCTCTCTCTCCCAGACCATCCATCTCGCACTCTCTCTCTCTCTCCCCCAGGACCTCCATCTCGCTCTGTCTCTCCCAGGCTCTCCATCTCGCTCTCTCTCTCCCAGGCCGTCCATCTCACTCTCTCTCTGCCAGGGCCTGTCTCTCTCCCAGGCCCTCCATCTCTCTCTCCCAGGCCCTGCATCTCTCTCTCCCAGGCCCTGCATCTCTCTCTCCCACGCCCTGCATCTCTCTCTCCCAGGCCCTCCATCTCTCTCACTCTCTCCCAGGCCCTCCATCTCTCTCTCTCTCTCCCAGGCCCTCCATCTCTCTCTCTCTCTCCCAGGCCCTCCATCTCTCTCTCTCTCTCCCAGGCCCTCCATCTCTCTCTCTCTCTCCCAGGCCCTCCATCTCTCTCTCTCTCTCTCTCTCTCCCAGGCCCTCCATATCTCTCTCTCTCTCCCTGGCCCTCCATCTCTCTCTCTCTCTCCCAGGCCCTCCATCTCTCTCTATCTCTCTCTCTCTCCCAGGCCCTCCATATCTCTCTCTCTCTCCCAGGCCCTCCATCTCGCTCTCTCTCACCCAGGCCCTCCATCTCTCTCTCTCTCTCTCTCCCAGGCCCTCCATCTCTCTCTCTCCCAGACCCTCCATCTCTCTCACTCCCTGGCCCTCCATCTCTCTCCCAGGCCCTCCGTCTCTCTCTCTCTCCCAGGCCCTCCGTCTCTCTCTCCCAGGCCCTCCGTCTCTCTCTCCCAGGCCCTCCGTCTCTCTCTCTCTCCCAGGCCCTCCGTCTCTCTCTCTGTCTCCCAGGCCCTCCGTCTCTCTCTCTCTCCCAGGCCCTCCGTCTCTCTCTCTCTCCCAGGCCCTCTGTCTCTCTCTCTCTCTTCCAGGCGCTCCTTCTCTCTCTCCAGGCCCTCCTTATCTCTCTCCAGGCCCTCCTTATCTCTCTCCCTCTCTCTCTCTCCCAGGCCCTCCATCTCTCTCTCTCTCCCAGGCCTTCATCTCTCTCTCTCTCCCAGGCCCTCCATCTCTCTCTCTCTCCCAGGCCCTCCATCTCTCTCTCTCTCTCTCCCAGGCCCTCCATCTCTCTCTCTCTCTCCCAGGCCCTCCATCTCTCTCTCTCTCTCCCAGGCCCTCCATCTCTCTCTCTCTCTCCCAGGCCCTCCATCTCTCTCTCTCTCTCCCAGGCCCTCCATCTCTCTCTCTCTCTCCCAGGCCCTCCATCTCTCTCTCTCTCTCCCAGGCCCTCCATCTCTCTCTCTCTCTCCCAGGCCCTCCATCTCTCTCTCTCTCTCTCAGGCCCTCCATCTCTCTCTCTCTCTCCCAGGCCCTCCATCTCTCACTCTCCTTCTCCCAGGCCCTCCATCTCTCTCTCTCCTTCTCCCAGGCCCTCCATCTCTCTCTCTCCTTCTCCCAGACCCTCCATCTCTCTCTCTCCCAGGCCCTCCATCTGTCTCTCTCCCAGGCCCTCCATCTCTCTCTCTCCCAGGCCCTCCATCTCCCTCTCTCCCAGGCCCTCCATCTCTCTCTCTCCCAGGCCCTCCATCTCTCTCTCTCCCAGGCCCTCCATCTCTCTCTCTCCCAGGCCCTCCATCTCTGTCTCTCCCTCCCAGGCCCTCCGTCTCTGTCTCTCCCTCCCAGGCCCTCCGTCTCTCTCTCTCTCTTCCAGGCGCTCCTTCTCTCTCTCCACGCCCTCCTTATCTCTCTCCAGGCCCTCCTTATCTCTCTCCCTCTCTCTCTCTCCCAGGCCCTCCATCTCTCTCTCTCTCCCAGGCCTTCATCTCTCTCTCTCTCCCAGGCCCTCCATCTCTCTCTCTCTCCCAGGCCCTCCATCTCTCTCTCTCCCCCAGGCCCTCCATCTCTCTCTCTCTCCCAGGCCCTCCATCTCTCTCTCTCTCCCAGGCCCTCCATCTCTCTCTCTCTCCCAGGCCCTCCATCTCTCTCTCTCTCCCAGGCCCTCCATCTCTCTCTCTCTCCCAGGCCCTCCATCTCTCTCTCTCTCCCAGGCCCTCCATCTCTCTCTCTCTCTCCCAGGCCCTCCATCTCTGTCTCTCCCTCCCAGGCCCTCCATCTCTCTCTCTCCCTCCCAGGCCCTCCATCTCTCTCTCTCCCTCCCAGGCCCTCCATCTCTCTCTCTCTTCCAGCTCCTCCATCTCTCTCTCTCTCTCTCCCAGGTCCTCCATCTCCCTCTCTCTCTCCCAGGTCCTCCATCTCTCTCTCTCACCCAGGTCCTCCATCTCTCTCTCTCTCCCAGGTCCTCCATCTCTCTCTCTCTCTCTCCCAGGTCCTCCATCTCTCTCTCTCTCTCTCCCAGGTCCTCCATCTCTCTCTCTCTCTCTCCCAGGTCCTCCATCTCTCTCTCTCTCTCCCAGGTCCTCCATCTCTCTCTCTCCCAGCTCCTCCATCTCTCTCTCTCTCTCAGGCACTCCATCTCTCTCTCTCTCCTAGGCCCTCCATCTCTCCCTCTCCCAGGCCCTCCATCTCTCTCTCTTTCCCAGGCCCTCCATCTCTCTCTCTCCCAGGCCCTCCATCTCTCTCTCTCTTTCTCTCCCAGGCCCTCCATCTCTCTCTCTCTCTCTCTCCCAGGCCCTCCATCTCTCTCTCTCTATCTCCCTGGCCCGCCATCTCTCTCTATCTCCCTGGCCCGCCATCTCTCTCTCCCAGGCGCTCCATCACTCTCTCTCCCAGGCCCTACATCACTCTCTCTCCCAGGCCCTCCATCTCTCTCTCTCCCAGGCCCTCCATCTCTCTCTCTCCCAGGCCCTCCATCTCTCTCTCTTCCAGGCCCTCCATCTCTCTCTCTCCCAGGCCCTCCATTTCACTCTCTCTCTCTCCCAGGCCCTCCATCTCTCTCCCTCTCTCCCAGGCCCTCCATCTCTGACTCTCCCTCCCAGGCCCTCCATCTCTCTCTCTCTCTCTTCCAGGTCCTCCATCTCTCTCTCTCTCTCCCCCAGGTCCTCCATCTCTCTCTCTCACCCAGGTCCTCCATCTCTCTCTCTCTCCCAGGTCCTCCATCTCTCTCTCTCTCTCTCCCAGGTACTCCATCTCTCTCTCTCTCTCTCCCAGGTACTCCATCTCTCTCTCTCTCTCCCAGGTCCTCCATCTCTCTCTCTCTCTCCCAGGTCCTCCATCTCTCTATCTCCCAGGCCCTCCATCTCTCTCTCTCTCTCTCTCTCCCAGGCCCTCCATCTCTCTCTCTCTCTCTCAGGCACTCCATCTCTCTCTCACTCTCCTAGGCCCTGCATCTCTCTCTCTCCCAGGCCCTCCATCTCTCTCTCTTTCCCAGGCCCTCCATCTCTCTCTCTCTCTCTCTCCCAGGCCCTCCATCTCTCGCTCTCTCCCAGGCCCTCCATCTCTCTCTCTCTTTCTCTCCCAGGCCCTCCATCTCTCTCTCTCTCTCTCTCCCAGGTCCTCCATCTCTCTCTCTCTCCCAGGTCCTCCATCTCTCTCTCTCTCTCTCTCCCAGGTCCTCCATCTCTCTCTCTCTCCCAGGTCCTCCATCTCTCTCTCTCTCTCTCCCAGGTCCTCCATATCTCTCTCTCTCTCCCAGGTCCTCCATCTCTCTCTCTCCCAGGTCCTCCATCTCTCTCTCTCCCAGGTCCTCCATCTCTCTCTCTCTCTCTCTCTCTCCCAGGCCTTCCATCTCTCTCTCTCTCTCAGGCACTCCATCTCTCTCTCTCTCTCTCCTAGGCCCTCCATCTCTCTCTCTCCCAGGCCCTCCATCTCTCTCTCTCTCTCTCTCTCCTAGGCCCCTCCATCTCTCTCTCTCCCAGGCCCTCCATCTCTCTCTCTCCCAGGCCCTCCATTTCACTCTCTCTCTCTCCCAGGCCCTCCATCTCTCTCCCTCTCTCCCAGGCCCTCCATCTCTGACTCTCCCTCCCAGGCCCTCCATCTCTCTCTCTCTCTCTTCCAGGTCCTCCATCTCTCTCTCTCTCTCCCCCAGGTCCTCCATCTCTCTCTCTCACCCAGGTCCTCCATCTCTCTCTCTCTCCCAGGTCCTCCATCTCTCTCTCTCTCTCTCCCAGGTACTCCATCTCTCTCTCTCTCTCCCAGGTCCTCCATCTCTCTCTCTCTCTCCCAGGTCCTCCATCTCTCTATCTCCCAGGCCCTCCATCTCTCTCTCTCTCTCTCTCTCCCAGGCCCTCCATCTCTCTCTCTCTCTCTCAGGCACTCCATCTCTCTCTCACTCTCCTAGGCCCTGCATCTCTCTCTCTCCCAGGCCCTCCATCTCTCTCTCTTTCCCAGGCCCTCCATCTCTCTCTCTCTCTCTCTCCCAGGCCCTCCATCTCTCTCTCTCTCCCAGGCCCTCCATCTCTCTCTCTCTTTCTCTCCCAGGCCCTCCATCTCTCTCTCTCTCTCTCTCCCAGGTCCTCCATCTCTCTCTCTCTCCCAGGTCCTCCATCTCTCTCTCTCTCTCTCCCAGGTCCTCCATCTCTCTCTCTCTCCCAGGTCCTCCATCTCTCTCTCTCTCTCTCCCAGGTCCTCCATATCTCTCTCTCTCTCCCAGGTCCTCCATCTCTCTCTCTCCCAGGTCCTCCATCTCTCTCTCTCCCAGGTCCTCCATCTCTCTCTCTCTCTCTCTCTCTCCCAGGCCTTCCATCTCTCTCTCTCTCTCAGGCACTCCATCTCTCTCTCTCTCTCTCCTAGGCCCTCCATCTCTCTCTCTCCCAGGCCCTCCATCTCTCTCTCTCTCTCTCTCTCCTAGGCCCTCCATCTCTCTCTCTCCCAGGCCCTCCATCTCTCTCTCTCTCCCAGGCCCTCCATCTCTCTCTCTCCCAGGCCTTCCATCTCTCTCTCTCCCAGGCCCTCCATCTCTCTCTCTCCCAGGCCCTCCATCTCTCTCTCTCCCAGGCCCTCCATCTCTCTCTCTCCCAGGCCCTCCATCTCTCTCTCTCCCAGGCCCTCCATCTCTCTCTCTCCCAGGCCCTCCATCTCTCTCTCTCCCAGGCCCTCCATCTCTCTCTCTCCCAGGCCCTCCATCTCTCTCTCTCCCTGGCCCTCCATCACTCTCTCTCTCCCCCAGGCCCTCCATCTCTCTCTCTCCCAGGCCCTCCATCTCTCTCTCTCCCAGGCCCTCCATCTCTCTCTCTCCCAGGCCCTCCATCTCTCTCTCTCCCAGGCCCTCCATCTCTCTCTCTCCCAGGCCCTCCATCTCTCGCTCTCTCTCTCTCTCTCCCAGGCCCTCCATCTCTCTCTCTCTCCCAGGCCCTCCATCTCTCCCTCTCTCCCAGGCCCTCCATCTCTCCCTCTCACCCAGGCCCGCCATCTCTCTCTCTCCCTGGCCCGCCATCTCTCTCTCTCCCAGGCCCGCCATCTCTCTCTCTCCCAGGCCCGCCATCTCTCTCTGTCCCAGGCCCGCCATCTCTCTCTCTCCCAGGCCCGCCATCTCTCTCTCTCCCAGGCCCGCCATCTCTCTCTCTCCCAGGCCCGCCATCTCTCTCTCTCCCAGGCCCGCCATCTCTCTCTCTCCCAGGCCCGCCATCTCTCTCTCTCCCTGGCCCTCCAACTCTCTCTCTCTCTCTCCCAGGACCCCATCTCTCTCGCTCTCTCCCAGGCCCGCCATCTCTCCCTCTCTCCCCCAGGCGCTCCAACTCTCTCTCTCTCTCTCCCCAGGCCCACCATCTCTCTCTCTCTCTCCCAGACCATCCATCTCGCACTCTCTCTCTCTCTCCCCCAGGACCTCCATCTCGCTCTGTCTCTCCCAGGCTCTCCATCTCGCTCTCTCTCTCCCAGGCCGTCCATCTCACTCTCTCTCTGCCAGGGCCTGTCTCTCTCCCAGGCCCTCCATCTCTCTCTCCCAGGCCCTGCATCTCTCTCTCCCACGCCCTGCATCTCTCTCTCCCACGCCCTGCATCTCTCTCTCCCAGGCCCTCCATCTCTCTCTCCCAGGCCCTCCATCTCTCTCCCCCAGGCCCTCCATCTCTATCTCTCTATTCCTGGCCCTCCATCTCTCTCTCTCTCTCCCTCTCTCTCTCACAGGCCCTCCATCTCTCTCTCTCTCTCACAGGCCCTCCATCTCTCTCTCTCTCTCACAGGCCCTCCATCTCTCTCTCTCTCACAGGCCCTCCATCTCTCTCTCTCCCAGGCCCTCCTTCTAGCTCTCTCTCTCTCTCTCCCAGGCATTCCATGTCGCTCTCTCCCAGGCCATCCATCTTCCTCTCTCTCTCTCCCAGGCCCTCCTTCTCGCGCTCTCTCTCTCTCCCAGGCCCTCCATCACTCTCTCTCTCTCTCCCAGGCCCTCAATCTCTCTCTCTCTCACAGGCCCTCCATCTCTCTCACTCTCTCTCTCCCAGGCCCTCTCTCTCTCTCTCTCTCTCCCAGGCCCTGTATCTCTTTCCCTCTCCCTCTCCCAGGCCCTCCATCTCTCTCTCGGTCCTCTCTCCCGGGCCCAGCATATCTCTCTCTCTTTCCCATACCCTCCATCTCTCTCTCTCTCTGCCAGGCCCACCATCTCTCTCTCTCTCTCCCAGGCCCTCCATCTCTCTCTCTCTCTCCCAGGCCCTCCATCTCTCTCTCTCTCTCTCCCAGGGCTCCATCTCTCTCTCTCTCTCCCAGGCCCTCCATCTCTCTCTCTCTCTCCCAGGCCCTCCATCTCTCTCTCTCTCTCCCAGGCCCTCCATCTCTCTCTCTCTCTCCCCCAAGCCCTCCATATCTCTCTCTCCCTCCCAGGCCCTCCATCTCTCTCTTTCTCTCCCAGGCCCTCCATCTCGCTCTCTCTCTCCCAGGCCCTCCATCTCTCTCTCTCTCTCTCCCAGGCCCTCCATCTCTCTCTCTCCCAGACCCTCCATCTCTCTCACTCCCAGGCCCTCCATCTCTCTCCCAGGCCCTCCGTCTCTCTCTCTCCCAGACCCTCCGTCTCTCTCTCTCCCAGGCCCTCCGTCTCTCTCTCTCTCTCCCAGGCCCTCCGTCTCTCTCTCTCTCCCAGGCCCTCCGTCTCTCTCTCTCTCCCAGGCTCTCCGTCTCTCTCTCTCTCCCAGGCCCTCCATCTCTCGCTCTCTCCCAGGCCCTCCGTCTCTCTCTCTCTCTTCCAGGCGCTCCTTCTCTCTCTCCAGGCCCTCCTTATCTCTCTCCAGGCCCTCCTTATCTCTCTCCCTCTCTCTCTCTCCCAGGCCCTCCATCTCTCTCTCTCTCCCAGGCCTTCATCTCTCTCTCTCTCCCAGGCCCTCCATCTCTCTCTCTCTCCCAGGCCCTCCATCTCTCTCTCTCTCCCAGGCCCTCCATCTCTCTCTCTCTCCCAGGCCCTCCATCTCTCTCTCTCTCCCAGGCCCTGCATCTCTCTCTCTCTCCCAGGCCCTCCATCTCTCTCTCTCTCCCAGGTCTCCATCACTCTCTCTCTCCCAGGCTCTCCATCTCTCTCTCTCTCCCAGGCCCTCCATCTCTCTCTCTCTCTCCCAGGCCCTCCATCTCTCTCTCTCTCTCCCAGGCCCTCCATCTCTCTCTTTCTCTCCCAGGCCCTCCATCTCTCTCTCTCTCTCCAGGCCCTCCATCTCTCTCTCTCTCTCCCAGGCCCTCCATCTCTCTCTCTCTCTCCCAGGCCCTCCATCTCTCTCTCTCTCTCCCAGGCCCTCCATCTCTCTCTCTCTCTCCCAGGCCCTCCATCTCTCCTCTCTCTCTCCCAGGCCCTCCATCTCTCACTCTCCTTCTCCCAGGCCCTCCATCTCTCTCTCTCCTTCTCCCAGACCCTCCATCTCTCTCTCTCCCAGGCCCTCCATCTCTCTCTCTCCCAGGCCCTCCATCTCTCTCTCTCCCAGGCCCTCCATCTCTCTCTCTCCCAGGCCCTCCATCTCTCTCTCTCCCAGGCCCTCCATCTCTCTCTCTCCCAGGCCCTCCATCTCTCTCTCTCCCAGGCCCTCCATCTCTCTCTCTCCCAGGCCCTCCATCTCTCTCTCTCCCAGGCCCTCCATCTCTCTCTCTCCCAGGCCCTCCATCTCTCTCTCTCCCAGGCCCTCCATCTCTCTCTCTCCCAGGCCCTCCATCTCTCTCTCTCCCAGGCCCTCCATCTCTCTCTCTCCCAGGCCCTCCATCTCTCTCTCTCCCAGGCCCTCCATCTCTCTCTCTCCCAGGCCCTCCATCTCTCTCTCTCCCAGGCCCTCCATCTCTCTCTCTCGCAGGCCCTCCATCTCTCTCTCTCCCAGGCCCTCCATCTCTCTCTCTCTCAGGCCCTCCATCTCTCTCTCTCTCAGGCCCTCCATCTCTCTCTCTCCCAGGCCCTCCATCTCTCTCTCTCCCAGGCCCTCCATCTCTCTCTCTCCCAGGCCTTCCATCTCTCTCTCTCCCAGGCCCTCCATCTCTCTCTCTCCCAGGCCCTCCATCTCTCTCTCTCCCAGGCCCTCCATCTCTCTCTCTCCCAGGCCCTCCATCTCTCTCTCTCCCAGGCCCTCCATCTCTCTCTCTCCCAGGCCCTCCATCTCTCTCTCCCAGGCCCTCCATCTCTCTCTCTCCCAGGCCCTCCATCTCTCTCTCTCCCAGGCCCTCCATCTCTCTCTCTCTCTCCCAGGCCCTCCATCTCTCTCTCTCTCTCCCAGGCCCTCCATCTCTCTCTCTCTCTCTCTCTCTCTCTCTCTCCCAGGCCCTCCATCTCTCTCTCTCTCTCTCTCCCCCAGGTCCTCCATCTCTCTCTCTCACCCAGGTCCTCCATCTCTCTCTCTCTCCCAGGTCCTCCATCTCTCTCTCTCTCTCTCCCAGGTACTCCATCTCTCTCTCTCTCTCCCAGGTCCTCCATCTCTCTCTCTCTCTCCCAGGTCCTCCATCTCTCTATCTCCCAGGCCCTCCATCTCTCTCTCTCTCTCTCTCTCCCAGGCCCTCCATCTCTCTCTCTCTCTCTCAGGCACTCCATCTCTCTCTCACTCTCCTAGGCCCTGCATCTCTCTCTCTCCCAGGCCCTCCATCTCTCTCTCTTTCACAGGCCCTCCATCTCTCTCTCTCTCTCTCCCAGGCCCTCCATCTCTCTCTCTCTCCCAGGCCCTCCATCTCTCTCTCTCTTTCTCTCCCAGGCCCTCCATCTCTCTCTCTCTCTCTCTCCCAGGTCCTCCATCTCTCTCTCTCTCCCAGGTCCTCCATCTCTCTCTCTCTCTCTCTCCCAGGTCCTCCATCTCTCTCTCTCTCCCAGGTCCTCCATCTCTCTCTCTCTCTCTCCCAGGTCCTCCATATCTCTCTCTCTCTCCCAGGTCCTCCATCTCTCTCTCTCCCAGGTCCTCCATCTCTCTCTCTCCCAGGTCCTCCATCTCTCTCTCTCTCTCTCTCTCTCCCAGGCCTTCCATCTCTCTCTCTCTCTCAGGCACTCCATCTCTCTCTCTCTCTCCTAGGCCCTCCATCTCTCTCTCTCCCAGGCCCTCCATCTCTCTCTCTCTCTCTCTCTCCTAGGCCCTCCATCTCTCTCTCTCTCTCTCAGGCACTCCATCTCTCTCTCTCTCTCCTAGGCCCTCCATCTCTCTCTCTCCCAGGCCCTCCATCTCTCTCTCTCTCCCAGGCCCTCCATCTCTCTCTCTCCCAGGCCTTCCATCTCTCTCTCTCCCAGGCCCTCCATCTCTCTCTCTCCCAGGCCCTCCATCTCTCTCTCTCCCAGGCCCTCCATCTCTCTCTCTCCCAGGCCCTCCATCTCTCTCTCTCCCAGGCCCTCCATCTCTCTCTCTCCCAGGCCCTCCATCTCTCTCTCTCCCAGGCCCTCCATCTCTCTCTCTCCCAGGCCCTCCATCTCTCTCTCTCCCAGGCCCTCCATCTCTCTCTCTCCCAGGCCCTCCATCTCTCTCTCTCCCAGGCCCTCCATCACTCTCTCTCTCCCCCAGGCCCTCCATCTCTCTCTCTCCCAGGCCCTCCATCTCTCTCTCTCCCAGGCCCTCCATCTCTCTCTCTCCCAGGCCCTCCATCTCTCTCTCTCCCAGGCCCTCCATCTCTCTCTCTCCCAGGCCCTCCATCTCTCTCTCTCCCAGGCCCTCCATCTCTCGCTCTCTCTCTCTCTCTCCCAGGCCCTCCATCTCTCTCTCTCTCCCAGGCCCTCCATCTCTCCCTCTCTCCCAGGCCCTCCATCTCTCCCTCTCACCCAGGCCCGCCATCTCTCTCTCTCCCTGGCCCGCCATCTCTCTCTCTCCCAGGCCCGCCATCTCTCTCTCTCCCAGGCCCGCCATCTCTCTCTCTCCCAGGCCCGCCATCTCTCTCTCTCCCAGGCCCGCCATCTCTCTCTCTCCCAGGCCCGCCATCTCTCTCTCTCCCAGGCCCGCCACCTCTCTCTCTCCCAGGCCCGCCATCTCTCTCTCTCCCTGGCCCTCCAACTCTCTCTCTCTCTCTCCCAGGACCCCATCTCTCTCGCTCTCTCCCAGGCCCGCCATCTCTCCCTCTCTCCCCCAGGCGCTCCAACTCTCTCTCTCTCTCTCCCAGGCCCACCATCTCTCTCTCTCTCTCCCAGACCATCCATCTCGCACTCTCTCTCTCTCTCCCCCAGGACCTCCATCTCGCTCTGTCTCTCCCAGGCTCTCCATCTCGCTCTCTCTCTCCCAGGCCGTCCATCTCACTCTCTCTCTGCCAGGGCCTGTCTCTCTCCCAGGCCCTCCATCTCTCTCTCCCAGGCCCTGCATCTCTCTCTCCCACGCCCTGCATCTCTCTCTCCCACGCCCTGCATCTCTCTCTCCCAGGCCCTCCATCTCTCTCTCCCAGGCCCTCCATCTCTCTCCCCCAGGCCCTCCATCTCTATCTCTCTATTCCTGGCCCTCCATCTCTCTCTCTCTCTCTCTCTCTCTCTCTCACAGGCCCTCCATCTCTCTCTCTCTCTCACAGGCCCTCCATCTCTCTCTCTCTCTCACAGGCCCTCCATCTCTCTCTCTCTCTCTCTCTCACAGGCCCTCCATCTCTCTCTCTCTCACAGGCCCTCCATCTCTCTCTCTCCCAGGCCCTCCTTCTAGCTCTCTCTCTCTCTCTCCCAGGCATTCCATGTCGCTCTCTCCCAGGCCATCCATCTTCCTCTCTCTCTCTCCCAGGCCCTCCTTCTCGCGCTCTCTCTCTCTCCCAGGCCCTCCATCACTCTCTCTCTCTCTCCCAGGCCCTCAATCTCTCTCTCTCTCTCACAGGCCCTCCATCTCTCTCACTCTCTCTCTCCCAGGCCCTCTCTCTCTCTCTCTCTCTCCCAGGCCCTGTATCTCTTTCCCTCTCCCTCTCCCAGGCCCTCCATCTCTCTCTCGGTCTCTCTCCCGGGCCCTGCATATCTCTCTCTCTTTCCCATACCCTCCATCTCTCTCTCTCTCTGCCAGGCCCACCATCTCTCTCTCTCTCTCCCAGGCCCTCCATCTCTCTCTCTCTCTCCCAGGCCCTCCATCTCTCTCTCTCTCTCCCAGGCCCTCCATCTCTCTCTCTCTCTCCCAGGCCCTCCATCTCTCTCTCTCTCTCCCAGGCCCTCCATCTCTCTCTCTCTCTCCCAGGCCCTCCATCTCTCTCTCTCTCTCCCCCAAGCCCTCCATATCTCTCTCTCCCTCCCAGGCCCTCCATCTCTCTCTCTCTCTCCCAGGCCCTCCATCTCGCTCTCTCTCTCCCAGGCCCTCCATCTCTCTCTCTCTCTCTCCCAGGCCCTCCATCTCTCTCTCTCCCAGACCCTCCATCTCTCTCACTCCCAGGCCCTCCATCTCTCTCACTCCCAGGCCCTCCATCTCTCTCCCAGGCCCTCCGTCTCTCTCTCTCCCAGACCCTCCGTCTCTCTCTCTCCCAGACCCTCCGTCTCTCTCTCTCCCAGGCCCTCCGTCTCTCTCTCTCTCTCCCAGGCCCTCCGTCTCTCTCTCTCTCCCAGGCCCTCCGTCTCTCTCTCTCTCCCAGGCCCTCCGTCTCTCTCTCTCTCCCAGGCCCTCCATCTCTCTCTCTCTCCCAGGCCCTCCGTCTCTCTCTCTCTCTTCCAGGCGCTCCTTCTCTCTCTCCAGGCCCTCCTTATCTCTCTCCAGGCCCTCCTTATCTCTCTCCAGGCCCTCCTTATCTCTCTCCCTCTCTCTCTCTCCCAGGCCCTCCATCTCTCTCTCTCTCCCAGGCCTTCATCTCTCTCTCTCTCCCAGGCCCTCCATCTCTCTCTCTCTCCCAGGCCCTCCATCTCTCTCTCTCTCCCAGGCCCTCCATCTCTCTCTCTCTCCCAGGCCCTCCATCTCTCTCTCTCTCCCAGGCCCTGCATCTCTCTCTCTCTCCCAGGCCCTCCATCTCTCTCTCTCTCCCAGGTCTCCATCTCTCTCTCTCTCCCAGGCCCTCCATCTCTCTCTCTCTCCCAGGCCCTCCATCTCTCTCTCTCTCTCCCAGGCCCTCCATCTCTCTCTTTCTCTCCCAGGCCCTCCATCTCTCTCTCTCTCTCCCAGGCCCTCCATCTCTCTCTCTCTCTCCCAGGCCCTCCATCTCTCTCTCTCTCTCCCAGGCCCTCCATCTCTCTCTCTCTCTCCCAGGCCCTCCATCTCTCTCTCTCTCTCCCAGGCCCTCCATCTCTCTCTCTCTCTCCCAGGCCCTCCATCTCTCACTCTCCTTCTCCCAGGCCCTCCATCTCTCTCTCTCCTTCTCCCAGACCCTCCATCTCTCTCTCTCCCAGGCCCTCCATCTCTCTCTCTCTCTCTCTCCCCCAGGTCCTCCATCTCTCTCTCTCACCCAGGTCCTCCATCTCTCTCTCTCTCCCAGGTCCTCCATCTCTCTCTCTCTCTCTCCCAGGTACTCCATCTCTCTCTCTCTCTCCCAGGTCCTCCATCTCTCTCTCTCTCTCCCAGGTCCTCCATCTCTCTATCTCCCAGGCCCTCCATCTCTCTCTCTCTCTCTCTCTCCCAGGCCCTCCATCTCTCTCTCTCTCTCTCAGGCACTCCATCTCTCTCTCACTCTCCTAGGCCCTGCATCTCTCTCTCTCCCAGGCCCTCCATCTCTCTCTCTTTCACAGGCCCTCCATCTCTCTCTCTCTCTCTCCCAGGCCCTCCATCTCTCTCTCTCTCCCAGGCCCTCCATCTCTCTCTCTCTTTCTCTCCCAGGCCCTCCATCTCTCTCTCTCTCTCTCTCCCAGGTCCTCCATCTCTCTCTCTCTCCCAGGTCCTCCATCTCTCTCTCTCTCTCTCTCCCAGGTCCTCCATCTCTCTCTCTCTCCCAGGTCCTCCATCTCTCTCTCTCTCTCTCCCAGGTCCTCCATATCTCTCTCTCTCTCCCAGGTCCTCCATCTCTCTCTCTCCCAGGTCCTCCATCTCTCTCTCTCCCAGGTCCTCCATCTCTCTCTCTCTCTCTCTCTCTCCCAGGCCTTCCATCTCTCTCTCTCTCTCAGGCACTCCATCTCTCTCTCTCTCTCCTAGGCCCTCCATCTCTCTCTCTCCCAGGCCCTCCATCTCTCTCTCTCTCTCTCTCTCCTAGGCCCTCCATCTCTCTCTCTCTCTCTCAGGCACTCCATCTCTCTCTCTCTCTCCTAGGCCCTCCATCTCTCTCTCTCCCAGGCCCTCCATCTCTCTCTCTCTCCCAGGCCCTCCATCTCTCTCTCTCCCAGGCCTTCCATCTCTCTCTCTCCCAGGCCCTCCATCTCTCTCTCTCCCAGGCCCTCCATCTCTCTCTCTCCCAGGCCCTCCATCTCTCTCTCTCCCAGGCCCTCCATCTCTCTCTCTCCCAGGCCCTCCATCTCTCTCTCTCCCAGGCCCTCCATCTCTCTCTCTCCCAGGCCCTCCATCTCTCTCTCTCCCAGGCCCTCCATCTCTCTCTCTCCCAGGCCCTCCATCTCTCTCTCTCCCAGGCCCTCCATCTCTCTCTCTCCCAGGCCCTCCATCACTCTCTCTCTCCCCCAGGCCCTCCATCTCTCTCTCTCCCAGGCCCTCCATCTCTCTCTCTCCCAGGCCCTCCATCTCTCTCTCTCCCAGGCCCTCCATCTCTCTCTCTCCCAGGCCCTCCATCTCTCTCTCTCCCAGGCCCTCCATCTCTCTCTCTCCCAGGCCCTCCATGTCTCTCTCTCCCAGGCCCTCCATCTCTCTCTCTCCCAGGCCCTCCATCTCTCGCTCTCTCTCTCTCTCTCCCAGGCCCTCCATCTCTCTCTCTCTCCCAGGCCCTCCATCTCTCCCTCTCTCCCAGGCCCTCCATCTCTCCCTCTCACCCAGGCCCGCCATCTCTCTCTCTCCCTGGCCCGCCATCTCTCTCTCTCCCAGGCCCGCCATCTCTCTCTCTCCCAGGCCCGCCATCTCTCTCTCTCCCAGGCCCGCCATCTCTCTCTCTCCCAGGCCCGCCATCTCTCTCTCTCCCAGGCCCGCCATCTCTCTCTCTCCCAGGCCCGCCACCTCTCTCTCTCCCAGGCCCGCCATCTCTCTCTCTCCCTGGCCCTCCAACTCTCTCTCTCTCTCTCCCAGGACCCCATCTCTCTCGCTCTCTCCCAGGCCCGCCATCTCTCCCTCTCTCCCCCAGGCGCTCCAACTCTCTCTCTCTCTCTCCCAGGCCCACCATCTCTCTCTCTCTCTCCCAGACCATCCATCTCGCACTCTCTCTCTCTCTCCCCCAGGACCTCCATCTCGCTCTGTCTCTCCCAGGCTCTCCATCTCGCTCTCTCTCTCCCAGGCCGTCCATCTCACTCTCTCTCTGCCAGGGCCTGTCTCTCTCCCAGGCCCTCCATCTCTCTCTCCCAGGCCCTGCATCTCTCTCTCCCACGCCCTGCATCTCTCTCTCCCACGCCCTGCATCTCTCTCTCCCAGGCCCTCCATCTCTCTCTCCCAGGCCCTCCATCTCTCTCCCCCAGGCCCTCCATCTCTATCTCTCTATTCCTGGCCCTCCATCTCTCTCTCTCTCTCTCACAGGCCCTCCATCTCTCTCTCTCTCTCACAGGCCCTCCATCTCTCTCTCTCTCTCACAGGCCCTCCATCTCTCTCTCTCTCTCTCTCTCACAGGCCCTCCATCTCTCTCTCTCTCACAGGCCCTCCATCTCTCTCTCTCCCAGGCCCTCCTTCTAGCTCTCTCTCTCTCTCTCCCAGGCATTCCATGTCGCTCTCTCCCAGGCCATCCATCTTCCTCTCTCTCTCTCCCAGGCCCTCCTTCTCGCGCTCTCTCTCTCTCCCAGGCCCTCCATCACTCTCTCTCTCTCTCCCAGGCCCTCAATCTCTCTCTCTCTCACAGGCCCTCCATCTCTCTCACTCTCTCTCTCCCAGGCCCTCTCTCTCTCTCTCTCTCTCCCAGGCCCTGTATCTCTTTCCCTCTCCCTCTCCCAGGCCCTCCATCTCTCTCTCGGTCTCTCTCCCGGGCCCTGCATATCTCTCTCTCTTTCCCATACCCTCCATCTCTCTCTCTCTCTGCCAGGCCCACCATCTCTCTCTCTCTCTCCCAGGCCCTCCATCTCTCTCTCTCTCTCCCAGGCCCTCCATCTCTCTCTCTCTCTCCCAGGCCCTCCATCTCTCTCTCTCTCTCCCAGGCCCTCCATCTCTCTCTCTCTCTCCCAGGCCCTCCATCTCTCTCTCTCTCTCCCCCAAGCCCTCCATATCTCTCTCTCCCTCCCAGGCCCTCCATCTCTCTCTCTCTCTCCCAGGCCCTCCATCTCGCTCTCTCTCTCCCAGGCCCTCCATCTCTCTCTCTCTCTCTCCCAGGCCCTCCATCTCTCTCTCTCCCAGACCCTCCATCTCTCTCTCTCCCAGACCCTCCATCTCTCTCACTCCCAGGCCCTCCATCTCTCTCCCAGGCCCTCCGTCTCTCTCTCTCCCAGACCCTCCGTCTCTCTCTCTCCCAGACCCTCCGTCTCTCTCTCTCCCAGGCCCTCCGTCTCTCTCTCTCTCTCCCAGGCCCTCCGTCTCTCTCTCTCTCCCAGGCCCTCCGTCTCTCTCTCTCTCCCAGGCCCTCCGTCTCTCTCTCTCTCCCAGGCCCTCCATCTCTCTCTCTCTCCCAGGCCCTCCGTCTCTCTCTCTCTCTTCCAGGCGCTCCTTCTCTCTCTCCAGGCCCTCCTTATCTCTCTCCAGGCCCTCCTTATCTCTCTCCAGGCCCTCCTTATCTCTCTCCCTCTCTCTCTCTCCCAGGCCCTCCATCTCTCTCTCTCTCCCAGGCCTTCATCTCTCTCTCTCTCCCAGGCCCTCCATCTCTCTCTCTCTCCCAGGCCCTCCATCTCTCTCTCTCTCCCAGGCCCTCCATCTCTCTCTCTCTCCCAGGCCCTCCATCTCTCTCTCTCTCCCAGGCCCTGCATCTCTCTCTCTCTCCCAGGCCCTCCATCTCTCTCTCTCTCCCAGGTCTCCATCTCTCTCTCTCTCCCAGGCCCTCCATCTCTCTCTCTCTCCCAGGCCCTCCATCTCTCTCTCTCTCTCCCAGGCCCTCCATCTCTCTCTTTCTCTCCCAGGCCCTCCATCTCTCTCTCTCTCTCCCAGGCCCTCCATCTCTCTCTCTCTCTCCCAGGCCCTCCATCTCTCTCTCTCTCTCCCAGGCCCTCCATCTCTCTCTCTCTCTCCCAGGCCCTCCATCTCTCTCTCTCTCTCCCAGGCCCTCCATCTCTCACTCTCCTTCTCCCAGGCCCTCCATCTCTCTCTCTCCTTCTCCCAGACCCTCCATCTCTCTCTCTCCCAGGCCCTCCATCTCTCTCTCTCCCAGGCCCTCCATCTCTCTCTCTCCCAGGCCCTCCATCTCTCTCTCTCCCAGGCCCTCCATCTCTCTCTCTCCCAGGCCCTCCATCTCTCTCTCTCCCAGGCCCTCCATCTCTCTCTCTCCCAGGCCCTCCATCTCTCTCTCTCCCAGGCCCTCCATCTCTCTCTCTCCCAGGCCCTCCATCTCTCTCTCTCCCAGGCCCTCCATCTCTCTCTCTCCCAGGCCCTCCATCTCTCTCTCTCTCAGGCCCTCCATCTCTCTCTCTCTCAGGCCCTCCATCTCTCTCTCTCCCAGGCCCTCCATCTCTCTCTCTCCCAGGCCCTCCATCTCTCTCTCTCGCAGGCCTTCCATCTCTCTCTCTCCCAGGCCCTCCATCTCTCTCTCTCCCAGGCCCTCCATCTCTCTCTCTCCCAGGCCCTCCATCTCTCTCTCTCCCAGGCCCTCCATCTCTCTCTCTCCCAGGCCCTCCATCTCTCTCTCTCCCAGGCCCTCCATCTCTCTCTCTCCCAGGCCCTCCATCTCTCTCTCTCCCAGGCCCTCCATCTCTCTCTCTCCCAGGCCCTCCATCTCTCTCTCTCCCAGGCCCTCCATCTCTCTCTCTCCCAGGCCCTCCATCTCTCTCTCTCCCAGGCCCTCCATCTCTCTCTCTCCCAGGCCCTCCATCTCTCTCTCTCCCAGGCCCTCCATCTCTCTCTCTCCCTCCCTCTCTCACAGTTCATTCCCTTCTCTTCCTCCCAGGCCCTCCATCTCTCTCTCTCTCTCTCTCTCTCTCTCCCAGGCCCTCCATCTCTCTCTCTCTCTCTCTCTCCCAGGCCCTCCACCTCTCTCTCTCTCCCAGGCCCTCCATCTCTCTCTCTCTCCCAGGCCCTCCATCTCTCTCTCTCTCCCAGGCCCTCCATCTCTCTCTCTCCCTCCCTCTCTCACAGTTCATTCCCTTCTCTTCCTCCCAGGCCCTCCGTCTCTCTCTCTCTGTCTCTATCTGAGATGCTTCCCTCTCTGCGAGTACCTGCACCCTCTGTCTCTCCCAGGCCTCCCTGTACTGAAGTATGAGCGGTGACGCCTGATTTGTTTGAACTGGCTGGTTTTTCCATGAAAACTGGAAACTCCTTGCGAAACCCATCATCGGAATATACTAGCTAGGTGCAGGAGTAGGCCAATTGGTCACTCAAGCCTGCTCCGCCAGTCAATAAGATCATGGCTGATCCAATTGTGGCCTCAATTCCACATCCCACTTACCCCAATATCCTTGGATTCCCTTGTTAATCGAGAATCTATGTATCTCTGCATTGAAAATACCGAGTGACGTTGCCTACACCGCTCTCTGGGGAAGAGGGTTCCAAAGATTTACAACTCTCGACAGAAACTTTCTTCTCTCCACCTTAAATGAGTGCATCCTTATTTTTAATCTGTGTACCCTAGTTCTAGTCTCTTTCACAAGGACAACATCCACCCTGTTAAGCCCCCTCAGGAGCTTATATTTTTCAATAATATTGCCTATCATTCTTCTAAACTCCACTGGAAAGAGGCCCAGCGTATCTCACCTTTCCTCAAAAGATGACTCACCCCACCAATACCAATCCCAATGATCAGTTGAGTGAACCTTCTTTGGGCTGCTTCTAATGCATTTATGTCTTTTCTTAAATAAGGAGACCAAAACTGTACACAGTCCAGATGTGATCTCATCAATGAGCCAGTTGTACAAACCTCCACTCGTTTTATGTCTTCCTCAAGAACATTCAGCTCCTTCTGTAACTGATCCAGTTGCTGTGAAAAGAAATCAGAGGCGGTTAAACCAGGCAATAATCTCCACGGATATAAATTCCCTATAACAATTCTGTTTCCAGTACTGCCCCTGCTCCCACACCTCACGGCCTCGCCTCCAGGTACAGGCCTCGCCATCCCCATACAGTCACATAATCCCCCACTTGGACACAAAAAAGCTGGGATCTGCACAGTTCTTTGCACCATCCCAGGCTGTCCTAAAGTGCTTTTCAGCCAATGAGGTAGTTTTGACGTGTAGTCACTGGCAAATTGGGCACAGCAGGATTCCACTAACAGCACTGTGAATTGAGATTTTTTTTTAAGTTGTTTTAGTTGAGTGATAAGTTTTGGTTTCCTGCTCTTTATTGCATTGGTGGCTGTGGGAACCTTGATGTCCACCCAAGTGGGCAGATACGGCCTTAGTTTAATCTCTTATCGAAAAGACTGCACCTCTGTCGCTGCGAGTATCAGCCTAGCTTCTTGTGCTGAAGTTTCTAGAGTGGGACTTGATGCAGTAGCCTTTTGACTTAGAGGACAGAGAGCATTACCCACTGAGCCACGCTGACATGTGGGAGCAAGAACTGTTTGTAGACTTTATCTCAATCTAGCCTTCAAACGCGCAAGCTCACCGGAAATAAGAGGTATAATATATAAAATATACATCAAACCAACCTCCTTCTTATTCCTTTTTGCTTCCTGAAGAAATTCCATTAGGATCTGCAGCTGGGCTGCCTGTGATTCCTAAATAACAAAGATGTAGATGTTACAAATGGCAACACCCATTTACATATCACTTTCCAATGCCCAATGGTCCTGTCGTTGCACTGCTTATGGGGTTTACATTCGGATTGAGGGCACTGTAAGGTGGACCGAACTGCCTCAGCACTCTACAGGATTAATGCAGCACTGAGCCAAACAGATAAGTTGGCCAAAGGGAACAGGAAGTGGCTTTTCAGTCCCTTGAGCCTGCTCTGCCATCCCATTAGGTTATGCCTCATCTGTAACTCAACTCCATTTACAGTACCTGCCAAAGTTCAACGCTACAGGTGCTTGAAATCTGAAGTAAGATTAGAAAATACCGGAAACACTCAGGTCAGGCAGTATCAATGGAGAGAGAGTTAACACATCAGGTCAATGAACTTTCGTCAGAACACTGATTTTCTCTCGGCAGATGCTGCCTGACCTGCTATTCCTGAATATTCCCAGCAATGTTTCTATTCCACCAATCTGCCTTCGCATCATTTCCCTTCCTTTATCCATCTCAGCTTTGAAAATTTCAATTGACTCCCAGCTTTTGGGAAAATTCCACATTTTCACACGATTTTGGGTTGCAAAATGCTTAATCCTTTTCCTCAGCGGCCTAATTCTAATTGTAAGGTTTTGACCTTGGTTCTGGATTTCTCCAGCAGAGACAAGTTTCTGTCTGTATCAACACCATCAAAAACGATATCGCTTCAAACACCTCAATCACAGAACCCCTTAATATTCAGGTCTTTGTGCATCGTGATTTGAAACCCTATCAGAATTGTTCATCAGAACGGGATTTACAGTTTTTAACTATACAACAACTTCCCTATATGTAACACTTTAATGTAACAGAATGATCCAAAACTTTTCACAGGAACATTATCAAGCAAAATATTAAACTGAATCTCATAAGGAGAATAGGGCAGGTGATCAAAAATTTGATCGACGAGGAAAGTTTTAAGTGACTTCTTGATGGAGGACAACTAGATGAAGAGAGTTAGTAAGCAAATTCCAGCTCTTCAGAAGCCAATAGTTGAGTGATTAGAATAGGGGATGTGCAAGAGGCTAGAATTGGGAAAATCTGAGACATAGGAGGAGATTAGAGGTAAGGAAGAGGATGCTGATGACATATTGGGAGAAACGAGACAGTAGAGGTAATGGATGGAGTGTAAATTGAGGAGGTGGTGGCTGTGCTGAAAAAGCTTGTGGAATGAATAAAAGTGGGTAAGTCACCTGGTTCAGGTGGTTTGTAACCCAGATTGTGAAGTGAAGTGGGGTTGGAGCTAGGGGAAGGGCTTGCCAAAATCTTCCCTAGGTATGGGGAAAGAGTCAGAAGATTGGAGAGTGGCAAATGTTACATACTTATTGAGAAAGTGGCTACAGGCCAGTCAATTTAACATCAAGTTCTGTCGAAGGGTCATGAAGACTCGAAACGTCAACTCTTTTCTTCTCCGCCGATGCTGCCAGACCTGCTGAGTTTTTCCAGGTAATTCTGTTTTTGTTTTGGATTTCCAGCATCCGCAGTTTTCTTTGTTTTTAATTTAACATCAGTGGTGGATAAAGTTTTAGAAACAATAATTATGGGAAAAAAATCAGGAGAGCCAGCAGAGATTTGTAAAATATTGAAGAGAGACACATTTAACTGAAGCTTTTTGTCTTGCACTCATCAGGGCAAATGCAAGAATGCCAAATTTCAAATGATTCCAACAATTTATACCACAGAAGAGGATGCTAACTGGTTGGCAAGTTGACTCTGACTGGCATAGAAAATGCAATGGGGAGCTTTGTAAAAGGCAGATCCTGCTTGGCTCATCTAATTGAACTTGATGATGAAGTAACAGAGAAGGTTGAAGAAGGGAATATTGTGGATGTTATCTATAAGGATTTTACCAAAGTCTTTGACAAAGTACCACATAAAATGCAATTGAGGCTCCTGGAATGGCTTTAATTAAATATTAGCTTAAGGACAGAAAAGCAGCAAATTGTGGCAAATGCTTTTTCAGCCTGGAGGAAGTATTTACTGGGGTTTTTTTCACTGCATAAATGACTTGGATATTGGAATAAGAGTAAAATTTCAAAATTTGCCACAATACAAAACCAGGAGGAGTGGCAAACAGTGAGGATGATTCCAATTGACTGTGACAGGACATAGACAGACTAGCAGAATGGGCAGCTGGATTTTAATAGAGAGAAGTGTGAGGTGATGCATTTTGGCAGAAGGGCTAGAGAGAAGCAATATAGACTAAATGGCACAATTGTAAAGAGTGTGTGGGACAGAGAGATCTGGGGGCTCCCGGGCATTGATCTTTGAAGGTAACAGGACATATGGAGAGTGCGGTTAGTAAAGCAGATGGGATTGTGCTTCATAAGCAGAGGTATTGGGTACATAAGCAGGGAAGTTATGCTAAACCTTTATAAAGCTCTGGTTAGGCCACAACTAGAACATGACCAGAACTGGACACCACACTTTAGGAATGATGTGAGGGTCCTTGAGAGGGTGCAGAGGAGATTTACCAAAATGGTTCCAGGGATGAGGGATTTTAGTTACAAGGTTAGGTTGGAGAAGCTGGGGTTGTTCTCCTTGGAGCAAAGGAGATTGAGAGGAGATTTGATAGAGGGATATAAGATTAGGACAGGTTTAGATAAGGTCGACAAAGAAAAGCTGTTCCCATTGGCTGATGGTACAAGGACTGGGAGACACAGATTTAAGGTTTTGAACAAGACATACAGGGGGAATATGTTTACACAGCGAGCAGTGATGACCTGGAACTTGCTGTCCACAAGGGGGATGGAAGCAGAGACGACGAATAATTTCAACAGGAAATTGGATGGGCACTTCAGGGAAATAAACTTAAAAAGGTTACAGGGAAATGGAACTGACTGGATTGCTCCCTGGAGAGCCAGCAATAGCGTGATGAGCCAAATGGGCTCATTCTGTGCCGTAAATGACTCTGAATTTACGATTTAAACACAGGAATAAAAATTTTAAAATGAAAGCATGGCCAGACGCCAAGTCAATGTAGATCAGCAGGCAATGGGGTAATGGGTGAGTGGGACTTAGTGCGAATTAGAATATGGATGGAGTTTTGGATGAACTGAAGTTTAGTGGGTACAAGGTGAGAGGGCTGCTGAGATAAAGCACACAGCAGAGGCCATTCGGTCCATCATACCTGGTTCTCTCTTAGAGCCATCAGATTACTCCCACTCACTTGCTCTTGCCGGTGCCAATTGCCTTTTGAATATTACTGAATTTACTTTCAGAAGCCTTTCAGGCAGTGCATTCCAGATCACAACAACTTACTGTGTAAAACCATTTTCCTCATGCCACCTCTGATTCTTTTGCCAATAATTTTAGATCTGTGCCCTCTGGTAGAGAAAGAAAATCCGGTACTGGTCTTTCTAACGTTGTCAGCTGTACCACAGTTGGCAGCACTCTTCCTCAAAAAGTTGAGTTCACTCCAGAGACTTCAGCTCAAAAATCAAGATTGACACTCCAGCGCAGTAAATGAGTGAGTGTTGCACTTTTAGAGTGCTGCTTTTTCAGATAAAATATTAAAGCAAAGCCTCGCCTGCTCTCTCAGCAAAGTTCCCATGGCACTATTTTGAAAGAAGAGCAATCCCAATGTCCTTGCCAAGATGCACCAACAATCAACATTACTGCAAACAACCGACTGCATGGGAATCACATTGCTGTTTGTGGAACCTCAATAGATGGTAGTATGGTGATTATGTTACTGGACTAATAACCCAGAAGCTCTAGAGACATGAGTTCAAAACCCACCAGAGCAGCTAGGGAAATTTGTATTCAATTAATTAATAGATCTGGAATAAGAAAATGATGAAACTTAACATTTTGTATTAAAGACCCAACTGGTTCACTAATTTCCTTTACGGAAGGAAATCTACTGTCTTACCTGGTCTGGACCCACAGTAACATGGTTGACTCCTAACTGCCATCAGAAAGGGCCGAGCAAGTCACTCAGTTATATCAAACAGCTACAGAAATGTAGAAAATAAAGCAGTCCATGTCCAAATGCAGCAAGACCTGGACAATATCCAGGCTTGGGCTGACAAGTGGCAAGTAACATTCATGCCACACAATGGTCAGGCAATGACCATGTCCAACAAGAGAGAATCCAACCATTGCCCCATGTTCAATGGCATTACCATCACTGAATCCTCCACTATCCTGGGGGATACCAGTGACTAGAAACTGAACTGGACTAGCTGTATAAATAGTTTAGCTACAAGAACAGGTCAGAGGCTAGGAATCATGTGATGAGTAATTCGCCCCCGAATCCCCAAAGCCTGTCCACCAACTACAAGGCACAAGTCAGGAGTGTGATGGAATACTCCCCACTTGTCTGGATGAGTGCAGCTCCCACAACACTCAAGAAGCTGCACACTGTCCAGGACAAAGCAGCCGCTTGATTGGCACCACATCCACAAACATTTGCTCCCTCCACCACTGATGAACAGTAGCAGCAGTGTGTACCATTTACAAGGTGCACTGCAGGAATTCGCCAAGGCTCCTTAAACAGCACCTTCCAAACCCACGACCATTATCATCTGAAAGGATATGGGCAACAGATAGATGGGAACACCACAACCTGCAAGTTCCCCTCCAAGTCATTCACCATCCTGACTTGGAAATATATCACCATTCCTTCAATGTCGCTGGGTCAAAATCCTGGAACTCCCTCCTTAACAGCACTGTGGATGTATCTACACCACATGAACTGCAGAGGTTCAAAAAGGCAGCTCACCACCACCTTTTCAAGGGCAACTAGGGATGGGCAATAAATGCTGGCCCAGCCAGTGAAGCCCACATCCCATGAATAAATTCATAAAAAAGGAATCAAAGAGTGGACTACCTGTATCAACCTAGGTACCAGAAACAATAACAGCACACCGAGCCCAGTCCACCCTGCAAAATCCTCCTTACTAACATCCAGAGGCTTCAGCCAATTTGGGAGAGCTATCTCACAGACTAGTCAAGCAACAACCTAACATAGTCATCCTCACGGAATCATACCTCACAGCCTATGTCCAGGACTCCTCCATCATTATCCTGGGTGTGACCTGTTCCACTGACAGGGCAGGCCCACTGGAGATGGGAGCACAATGGCATACAGCCAGGAAGCAGTGGCTCTGGGTATCCTTAACATCGACTCCAGACCCCATGTTGATTGATGCCATCAGGTCAAATATGCACAAGGAAACCTCTGGTTGGTTTCCACCTACTGCCCTCGTCTGATGAATTAGTGCTCCTCCATGTTGAATACTTTGAAGAAGCACTGAGGGTGGCAAGGGCACAGAATGTACTCTGGTGGGAGGACTTCAATGTCTATTATCAAGAGTGGTACTACAGCACCACTGCTGAACAAGCTGGCTAAGCCAATCATGAGCAAAGTGTTATGATTCCAGTTGATGTTACTACTGGTCAAGTCAGATCCCAGGGTGAATAACGGCTTGGTAAATCCTAACTTTTATTTTTTTGTTTAGAAACGTGGAGAGGAGTCACAGGGGTCTGTTGATGAACCTCTAACAAAAGAGTGAAACATTTATTAAACAATGAAAAACTACATTACATTATTCTTTCACCCACAACTATACAGAAATATACAGATTCATAAGAATAGAACAAGTTACAAAATCCATCTTACGCTATAATGTTCACAGTTAGTATACGGTCCATACACTAATAGGCAAATCGTGGTTGGATACTTCATACTCCGAAACTAAGTGACAGAGGCCATCAAAGCAACTTCTGTGGATCTCTCATCAACTCCCCCGCTCCCCCACCGCCTCTCCCGGATGCTCGTCACACAGTGAGCCAAGCAGTCTCACTTAACCCTGTCTTTCACGAGGATTCCTAATCTTCACACTCTAAGAACCCACCTTTGAATCTTCTCCCAAACAATGCTTTCACTTGGACGCCTTGAACCAGGATCCACCTCCAAGATTTCGATCTCTCCTTCCTGTTCCTAGCCTCCGAATCACCACGTGCATTCAATTTTCACTGTCCATGCACACCCAGGCACGCCAACAGATATCACTGCTGCACAGACCCATAGTAAGTCACCAACCTTGGGCTGTCTCCATGGATCATCTGGCTTCTCACAAGCCTACTTGTTTTTAAGTCTGCTTCCTGCAACTCTGTCTTTTTAACTTGGAGCCTTTTCTTCTGCTCTTCACTTTCAATTCAACTGAACAGGACCTGTCCTTGTTCCTAGGCTTGACTGTCTTCCTGGGAGCTCTCCCTGTCCCAATCCCTGGTTTTTTGGAACTTTCTTCTCTCCTTTTGGACCTGCCCCCTGAAGCTTCCACTTTCGTGTCCAACTTCTTCTGGCATCTTCTGCAGAATGACGTTCTCTTTTGGGTCACCTGACCCCTTTGTCTCACTGTTTCACTTTTGAGGTTTTCTTTTCCTTCTGCGCAAGCGCAGGGATAGCTTCAAATCAAAAAAACTGAAAAAGATCGATCTGCGCACAAGCGTAAGGCCACTTAGCAGCTTAACGCCAAGAAATGCGACCATTCTCCAGCCAACACTTGCAGAACCCAAAGATCGTAAAAAAGAACGTGCGTGGGCCAGCACATTCGCAGAAATCATTGAGGCATATTTGGAACTGTAGCTCCCAGTCTCCAAAGTCCCAAACTTCTGATTTTAAAAGGTAACTTATCTTTCCTTTCTTGGATTCTTGGATGCAAGGTATTGTCAACAGTGCTATCAAGCAGCACTTCCTCAGCAATAACCTGCTCACTAATGCTTAGTTTCAGTTCCACCAGGGCCACTCAGCTCCTGACCACATTACAGCCTTGGTTCAAACATGGACAAAAGAGCTGAACTCCCAAGGTGAGGTGAGAGTGACTGCCCCCGAAATCAAGGCCGCGTTTGACTGAGTGTGGCATCAAGGAGCCCTGGCAAAACTGGAGTCAATAGAAATCAGGGGGAAAACACTCCGCTGGTTGCAGTCATACCTAGCACAAAGGAAGATAGGTGTGGTTGTTGGAGGTCAGTCATCTCAGCCCCAGGACTTAACTGCAGGAGTTCCTCAGGGGAGTGTTCTCAGCCCAACCATCTTCAGCTTTTTTAAAATTCATTTACGGGATGGCTAGGCCAACGTTTATTGCCCATCCCTAATTGCTGTTTCATCAATGACCTTCCTTCCATCATAAGGTCAGAAGTGGGGATGTTCGCTGATGATTGCACAATATTCAGCACCATTCACAACTCCTCAGATGCTGAGATAAAAACAAAAAAACTGCGGATGCTGGAAATCCAGAACAAAAACAGAATTACCTGGAAAAACTCAGCAGGTCTGGCAGCATCGGCGGAGAAAAAAAAGAGTTGACGTTTCGAGTCCTCAATACCCTTCGACAGAACTTGAGTTCGAGTCCAAGAAAGAGTTGAAATATAAGCTGGTTTAAGGTGTCTCTCTCTCTCTCTCTCTCCGCCCCCCCCCCCCCCCCCCCCCCACACACCTTAAACCAGCTTATATTTCAACTCTTTCTTGGACTCGAACTCAAGTTCTGTCGAAGGGTCATGAGGACTCGAAACGTCAACTCTTTTCTTCTCCGCCGATGCTGCCAGACCTGAATTTTTCCAGGTAATTCTGTTTTTGTTTTCCTCAGATGCTGATGCAGTCCATGTCCAAATGCAGCAAGAACTGGACAATATCCAGGCTTGGGTTGACAAGTGGCAAATAACATTCACGCCACACAAGCGCCAGGCAATGACCATCTCCAACAAGAGAGAATTTAACCATCACCCCATGACATTCAATGGCATTACCACCGATGAAACCCTCACTATCAACATCCTGGGGTTACCACTGACCAGAAAATGAATTGGGCTAGCCATATAAATACTGTGGCTACAAGGGCAGATCAGAGGCTTGGAATCCTGTGATGAGTAACTCAACACCTGACTCTCCAAAGTTTGTTCATCATCTACAAGGCACAAGTCAGGAGTGTGATGGAATACTCACCATTTGCCTGGATGAGTGCAGCTCCAAGAGCACTCAAGAAGCTTGTCACCATCCAGGACAAAGGGGTCCGCTTGATTGGCACCCGAAAACCACCTTAAACATTCAATCCCTCCACCACCGATGCACAGTGGCAGCAGTATGTACCATCTACAAGATGCACTGCAACAATTCACCAAGGCTTATTCGACGGCACCTTCCAAACATACAAACATAGAAATTTGGAGGTATTGGCCACTTGAATCCTCTAGCTGATCTGATTGTAACCTCAATTCCACATTCCTACCTACCCCGATAAGCTTTCACCCCGTTGTTGATCAAGAATCTACCTAGCTCAGCCTTAAAGATGTTCAAAGACTCTAATTCCGCTGCCTTTAGAGGAAGACACTCTACCCTCAGAAGTTACGAACATATGAAATAGAAGGCGGCGGCCACTTGGCCCCCCAAGCCTGCTCTGCTATTCAATAAGATCATGGCTGATCTGTTTGTGTTTTGAATTCCACATTCCCATCTATCCCGATAACCTTTGATTCCCTCGCCTCACAAGAATTTATCTACCCCGCCTTAAAAATATTCAATGACCCCGCCTCCAATACCTTTTGAGGCAGCGAGTTTAAAAGTCGCACAACCCTCAGAAAAAAATTCTCCTCATCTCTAATTTTCAAACATTACTCCCTAGTTCTGGACTTATCAGTCCAGGATGTACCAGAGGAAACATCCTTTTCACATCGACCTTGTCAATACCGTTCAGGATCTTATATACTTCAATCAAGTCACACAAGTCACTCTCCAGTGGAAACAAGCCCACTCTGTCAAACCTTTCCTCATAAGACAACCCATTCATTCCAGGTATCAATCTAGTAAACCTACTCTGAACCACCGCCAATGCATTTGCTTCATTCCTTAAATAAGTAGACCAAAGCTGCACACATTATGTTAGATGTAGTCTCACCAATGCCCTGTATAACTGAAGCATAACATTCTTATTTTTATGTTCATTCTTCTCATATAAAAGGATAGCATTCCATTAGCCTTCTTAATTGCTTGATGTACCTGCAAACTAACTTCTTGTCCATTGTGCACTAGAACACCAGATCCCTCTGCACCTTGGAATTCTGCAGCTGTCCTTCATTTAAGTAACGCTGTTTTTTTTATTCTTCCAGCCAAAGTGAAAACTTCACATTTTCCTATATTATGTTCCATCTGCCAGATTTTGCCCACTCAACCTATCTATATCTGTCTGCAACCTCATGTCCGCTTTGCAAGTCATTTCCAAATTTAGCTACCTCCTATAACATCTTTAATAATAGCTTCTAACATTTTCCCTATGATTGATGTTAAGCTAACTGGCCTGTGGTTTCATGCTTTCTGCTTCCCTCCCCTTTTGAATAAAGGAGTAATATCTGCTATTTCCCAATCTAACAGTACCTTTCCCAAATCTAGAGAATTTTGGAAAATTAAAATTAACACATCAACAATCTCACTCGCCACTTAATTTAAGACCTGAGGATGAAGTCCATCAGGACCTGGGGACTTATCAGCCTGCAGCTCCAACAATTTGCTTAGAACCAATTCCGTGGTAATTGCAATTTTGAGTTCCTCCCTTGAAGCTCCTGTTTTATACCTAATCCTGGGCTGTTACTTGCAGCCTCATAGTGAAGACCAATGCAAAATATCAGTTCAATTCACCTGCCATCTCTTATTTTCCATTACTAATTCCCCAGACTCACTTTCTATAGGGCCAACATTCACTCTGTTAACTCGTTCCTTATTAAATATTGAGAGAGGCTTATTTTCCATATTTGTATTTCTAACTAGTTTTCTCTTGTACTCTAATTTTTTCCTCCTTAGCAATCTTATAATAATTCTTTGCTGTTTTTTATATCCTGCCCAATCTTCAAACCTACCACACACCTTTGCAAAGTTATATGCTTTTTAAGTTTGAGACTGTCCTTAACTTTTTAAATCAACCTCAATGTTGGGTCCACCCCTTGGAATTTTTCTTTCTCGTTGGAGCATATTCTGAAATGTCTCTTTAAATGTCTGCCACTGCATCTCTGTTGACCTATCCTTTAACTTAATTTGCCAGTTCACTTTAGCTAGCTCTGCTTTCATGCCCTCATAATTGTCCTTGTTTGAGTTTAAATTACTTGTCTTAGACCTACTCTTCTCTCCCTCAAACTGAACATAAAATTCAATCATGTTATGATTGCTGTTCCTGGGGGCCCCTTCACCACATGGTCACTAATTAATTCTACCTCAATGCACAATACCAGGTCTGGTATAGCCCGCTCTCTGGCTGGCTCCAGAACATGTCGTTCTCAGAAAGTATCCCAAAAAAATTCTCTGAGCTCCTCATCTACGCAATCTTTGCCTATCCTATTTTTCCAGTCTATATGTAGATTAAAATCTCCCATGACTATTGTCATCTCTTTCTGACAAGCTCCCATTATTTATCTCTTTATACTCTGTCCTACTGTGGGGATACTGTTAGGGGACCTGTACACCACTCCCACAAGTGGCTTCTTGCCTTTATCATTTCTCATCTCAACCTTCTACATCGTGGTTTCTATTGTGCTACTACCATCATTAACTAACAATCATAGAGGTCTACAGCATAGGAAAAGGCCTTTCAGTCCATCAAGTCTGCGCCAGTCAAACAAGTACCTCGCTATTCTAATCCCATTTCCCAGCACGAGGCTTATATCCTTGTATGCAATGGCATCGCAAGTGCACATCCAAATACTTAATGTTATGAGGGTTTCTGCTTCTACCACCCTTTCAGGCAGTGTTCCAGATTCCCATCACCCTCTGGGTGAAAAAATTCTTCCTCACATCCCCTCTAAACCTCCTGCCCCTTACCTTAAAACTATGCCCCCTGTTTATTGATCCCTCCACCAATGGGAAAAGTTCCTTCCTGTCCACCCTATCCATGCTCCTCATAATTTTATACACCTCAATCATGTCCCTCCTCAATCTCCTCTGTTCCAGGGAAAATAACCCCAGTCTATCCAATCTCTCTTCATAACTAAAACTCTCCAGCCCAGGCAACATCCTGGTAAATCTCCTCTGCAATCTCTCTAGTGCAATCTCTCTAGTGCAATCTCATCCTTCCTATAACGCAGATTCCAGAACTGCATGCAATACTCTAGCTGTGGCCTAACCACCGTTTTATACAGTTCCAGCATACCCTCTCTGCTCTTATATTCTATGCCTTGGCTAATAAAAGCAAGTATTCCAAATGCCTTCTTAACCACCTTATCTACCTGCCCTGCTACCTTAAGGAACCAGTGGACATGTACACCAAGGTCCCTCTGATCCTCGGTACTTCCTAGGGTCCTATCATTACTTGTGTATTCCCATGCCTTGTTTATCCTCCCAAAGTGTATCCCCTCACACTTAACTGGACTAAATTCTATTTGCCACTGATCAGCCCATCTGACCAGCCCGTCTATATCCTCCTGTAATCTAAGGCTAACCTCCTCACTATTTACCACCCCATTGATTTTCGTGTCATCTGCGAACTTACTGATCAACCCTCCGACATTCAAGTCTAAATCATTTATATATATCACAAACAAGGGATCCAACACCGATCCCTGTGGAACCCCACTGGACATAGGCATCCAGTCGCAAAAACATCCCTCGACCATCATCCTCTGCTTCCTGCCACTCAGCCAATTTTGGATTCAATTTACCAAATTGCCTTGGATCCCTTTGTTATCAGTCTCCCATGCTTATCAAAAGCCTTGCTGAAGTCCAAGTAGGCTACGTCAAATGTATTGCCCTCATCTACACACCTGGTCACCTCTTCAAAAAAATTCTACCCAACTGTTTAATTTAGGTTAACAGAATACGAGCACCAAGTTTGTAAACTTAACTTTTTATTGAACAAACTGTCATTAGCCATTGGCAAAAGAATGAAATATGAACTGCTAACTTCTAACATTATAACTTACACTCTACCCCCTTCTTAAATCCCTATAAACACAAACACACAAAAACATGGATTTTAAGGGTGGGATAAAACCATTCCAAAGCACCAATCCAGAGGACAGGATTTGATGGGTTGATTTTGATTGATATCTTACAAATTTCTTTCAGTTCTTTTTGATGACATGAGGTGGTCTTCCAGCACTTTCAGTATTTAGTTCATTGGTTTGAGAACTTGCTTTTCAATGTCTCCAATAGTGGTTTTCCCTTTTTCCTTTTTACAAGAGTTTCTTCAGAGAGGGGGAGGGAGGGAGAGAGGGGGAGGGAGAGAGAGTAGGTTATAGAGATGTGAGAAAAAGAGATTTTAGATGTTTTGTCTTTGCAGGCCAGGAGCTTTCTGCATTGCTACCACATAACCCTGATCACCTGGTCAGGATCCAATTAAAATGCTATTGTCAGGCAGCTCCCTTGGTCCAGGACTCCTTTCCAGCACCATCCTGTCTTTCATAGCACACAGTCTTCCAGGAATGCAACATTGTATATATCTCTCATCCTGTTCCAGTAGGCATGTTCTTTAAACTAAAACAGAATTACCTGGAAAAACTCAGCAGGTCTGGCAGCATCGGCGGAGAAGAGTTGACGTTTCGAGTCCTCATGACCCTTCGACAGAACTTGATTTCGAGTCCAAGAAAGAGTTGAAATATAAGCTGGTTTAAGGCGTGTGTGTGGGGGGGCGGAGAGAGAGGGAGAGACAGAGGTGCTTGTGTAGACAAACAAGCAGTGATAGAAGCAGATCATCAAAAGATGTCAGTGACAATGGTACAAAAGAACACATAGGTGTTAAAATTAAAGTTGGTGATATTATCTAAACGAATGTGCTAATTAAGAATGGATGGTAGGGCACTCAAGGTACAGCTCTAGTGGGGGTGGGGGGAGCATAAAAGATTTTAAAATATTTAAAAATAATGGAAATAGGTGGGAAAAGAAAAATCTATAAAATTTATAGGGAAAAACAAGGGGAAAAAAGGGGAAACAGAAAGGGGGTGGGGATGGGGGAGGGAGCTCACGACCTAAAGTTATTGAATTCAATATTCAGACCGGAAGGCTGTAAGGTGCCTAGTCGGAAGATGAGGTGTTGTTCCTCCAGTTTGCGTTGGGCTTCACCAAGCCCAACGCAAACTGGAGAAACAACACCTCATCTTTCGACTAGGCACCTTACAGCCTTCCGGTCTGAATATTGAATTCAATAACTTTAGGTCGTGAGCTCCCTCCCCCATCCCCACCCCCTTTCTGTTTCCCCTTTTTTCCCCTTGTTTTTCCCTATAAATTTTATAGATTTTTCTTTTCCCACCTATTTCCATTATTTTTAAATATTTTAAAATCTTTTATGCTCCCCCCACCCCCACTAGAGCTGTACCTTGAGTGCCCTACCATCCATTCTTAATTAGCACATTCGTTTAGATAATATCACCAACTTTAATTTTAACACCTATGTGTTCTTTTGTACCATTGTCACTGACATCTTTTGATGATCTGCTTCTATCACTGCTTGTTTGTCTACACAAGCACCTCTGTCTCTCCCTCTCTCTCCGCCCCCCCACACACACGCCTTAAACCAGCTTATATTTCAACTCTTTCTTGGACTCGAAATCAAGTTCTGTCGAAGGGTCATGAGGACTCGAAACGTCAACTCTTTTCTTCTCCGCCGATGCTGCCAGACCTGCTGAGTTTTTCCAGGTAATTCTGTTTTTGTTTTGGATTTCCAGCATCCGCAGTTTTCTTTGTTTTTATGTTCTTTAAACTGCAGCATTGTAATTCTAATCCACAATCCAGCATAAAAATAAAAAGGCATGCTCTTTTCAACAGTCCAATGGAAATAAAAAGATATGTTCCTTACATGCCTCCACTCCTTAAGAAGAGATGAAACACCATTTCAAAAATGCATTTCATCACAAGGTATATGACACATGGACAACAAAACATGAGGCTTACTCCCATTCATTCTTCCTCCCCCCTATACAATCTTCAGCATTTCCTACCCCTTTAACTTATTTTAACTTTCCACCTGGGACAATGCATCCACGATCATATTATCTTTGCCGGCAATGTGAACAATAAAGAGAAACAACAAAGCTAGAGTTTCTTTTTCTACTTAAGAGTACTTCCTCTGATATTGATTTAGTTTCTTGGAAAAGTACTCCACTGGCTTCTCTATCCCTAATTGATCATGTAATAGGACTGCACCTACCCCCAAGTCGCTAGCATCAATTGCCATTTTAAAAGGTTTGGTAAAGTCAGGGGTGGCCAACACTAGTTCATTTATTAAGATTGCCTCTAGCTTTTCAAAAGCTGTTAAGCATTCTGCTGACCATACCATTTTTGTCTGCTTTCTTAACAAATTGGTGAGAAGTGAAGCTATTGTGCTGAAGTTAGGCACAAACTTACTCTAAAACCCACACATTCCCAAAAATCTCAGGATTTCTCGTAGTTTTAGGAATGGGAAATTCTATTAGTGTGTTTATTTTTGCTATTCTTGGCAACACTTGCCTTTGTCCGATGATGTGACCTTGGTAAGTTAGCCTTGCTTTTGCAAATTCGCTTACGGCCAGATTTATGACTAAGCCAGCCAACTGCAATTGCTTAAACAGGTCCTCTAATTGCTTCATATGTTCTTCCCATGTGTTACTATATATTGCGGCAAAGTCTTAATAAACCAGTTAGGTACTTCAGCTACAACTTGATTCATACGTCTCTGAAATGTAGCTGAGGCATTTTTAAACCCAAAAGGCATGACTAGACATTGATACAACCCACTTGGTATAACAAAGGCAGATATTTCTTCAGCCCTCGAGGTTAACGGTACTTGTCTGTAGCCCTTCAATAGATCAATGCTAGAAAGAAATGAGGCCCTGCCAACCCTATCTTCCAACCAAGGAATTGGGTACAACTCTGTCCTCGTTACTACATTCACTTTCCTACACAAAATCTCGTGGATTCTTCCAGCCTAGGAACCAGCACTACCAGTGAACTCCAGCCACTTTGGCTAGGCTCAATCAATTGCTTGTTTTTCTGGGCTCAACTGATAATGGTGTTGTTTTATTGGCACTAAGTCTCCAACATCCACATCATGTTTAGCTAAAGTAGTACATTCAGGTGTATCCGTGCAAATTCCCTTATACTTACTAAGTAACATTATTAGATCTTTCCCTGGTCCTTCCTCTAACTATGAGAACACAGTGCCTAACTGTCCCAGTATTGTCGTATTGGTTAGTCAAATTGTAGGAGCTTCACTTTGGGCCCTATCTACTTCTCCTTCTACCTTGCCCTTACTGTCTGTCATTCTCTACTACTCTTGCCATTTGGCACAGTTGCTGTGTCTCATCATCTCTGTGATATTGCTTCAATATGTTTATGCGACATAACTGTTGTTTCTTCCTACGCTCAGGAGTATCTATCAGATAAGTCACTATACTAACTCTCCTAACTATCTTATAGGGGCCACTGAATTTCGCTTTCAGAGGTTCACCTTGCAAAGGTAACAATACCAATACTTAGTCTCCTGCTTGGAACATTCTAGTTGTGGCACGTTCATCTGCCAATTCTTTCATTTTGGCTTGGGAAATTTTTAAGTGCTCTCGTGCTACTTTACATGCTCCTGAGCATATGGGTTTAGCTGCATCATTTGATGAAAAAGGCGCTATCTTTCCTTTAGACAAAAACCTTTTATATCTGTCATCTACCTTATTCACTTCACCTGCATTCACAGCAGCATTTACCTCCAGACCCTTATTTGTTGTTAAAGCTACAATTTTATCTGTGGCATTTTCTTTTTGAGTTCCCTTTTCGGACTCACTCATGAACTCCAATAAATCCCATGGGCTTCCTTCACAACTTCCAGCACTCCTAATGAATGTGTCCTACTTTATTATAATAGAAACTCTTAAGACTTCGAGTTTCACCTCCACCCTCAGTACCTTCCTTCCTGATCTGGGGCGAAGAACTCAAGGTATTCCCAGCTATCCATTCTTTACTGGCTACTTGCCTTCCTTTCACTCTCCACTTTCTATCCTTTTCAAATTTATGGGTGCTGATGGAAAAAAGGTTAGTTTTATGGATCAGCTCAATCGTCAGCCATGACTGCTGCCTGTCTAGCAGTTGCAACCCTTTGGTCTTCAACATAGGTTCTTATTACAGAAGGTAGGGGGTTTTCAAATACATCAAAGAGAATGGTCTAAGAACTTTTTAGATAGTTTCAACTCCTAATGCTCTTATCCACCTGTCAAAACTATTTTGCTTAATTCTTTCAAATTCAATGTAAGTTTGCACAGGCCGTTTCCTTAAATTTCGAAACTTTTGTCTATATGCTTCAGGGACCAATTCTCATGCACTCAAAATGGCCTTTTTCATCATAAATCCTAGAATCCCCCTCTGACAGTGAAGTATAAATTTCCTGTGCTCTACTCATCAATTTGCTCCACATGGGCAATGTCCAGTTTTCCTTTGGCCAATTCATTTGTTTAACTATCTTCTCAAATGAAATCAAGAATGCTTCAACATCCCTTTCCTCAAATATTGGAAGAGCTTGTATGAATTTAAACATCTCGCCATTGGGTTCTGATCTGGAAATAAGTCCGGCCTCACCTACTCATGTCTCTTTTTAACTGTCAGCATTTTAAGCTGGAATTCTCTCACTTTTTCTCTTTCCCCCTTTTCTAACTTTGTCATTTCTAACTCCTTTTGAAATGTCCTCTCTTTCCTTTTCTGCCTATTCCCTTTGCAATGCTCTTTCTCTTTCCTTTCTCTACTCGTTCTGCCTGTTCTCTTTGGAATGCCCTTTCTCTTTCCTTTGCTTCGGCCTCTAGTTCCAATGTTTTAATTTGCAACTGAATTGGAGCCGATTCCAATGAACCACCTCTTGGAAAATTCGGTCTCTCCGATGTTCCTTCCGATTTCAAATGCTGTGCTATCTCTTCGATTATCTCTGCCTTCCTAGCTTTGGCAGGCAATCCTACTCTTAATTTACTTGCCAATTGGATTAACCTGACTTTTGAGATCCCTTGTAAAATTGTCAGTGGGCATCTCGCCCACTTGCAGGAAAGCTTTAGCAATTTCCAGTGCCATCTTATTTTGACAGTACAAGCATGGTGTTTCCTTTTGCCTTTTATTACTTACTAAATCTACACCCAAGTGGTCTCTTTTGTTCCAAAATATCTTGGACCCAAGCCCCCAAACTTTGTCACGACTCACTGCGGATAATGCACCGTAATATTAAGCCACACTGCTCCCGATCCACGGCAAATGTGAAAAGTTTGACCAAACCACCAGATTGCCCCAATTCTACCTGTTTAATTTAGGTTAACAGAATACGAGCACCAGGTTTGTAAACTTAAGCAAATAACTGTTTATTGAACAAATTGATGTTAGCCAGTGGCAAAAGAAAGAAAAATATGAACTTCTAACACCATAACTTAAACTCAACCCCCTTCTGAAATCCCTACACACACACACATTTTAAGGGTGGGATAAAACAGTTCAATAGCACCAATCCAGAGGCACCAATCCAGAGGACAGGATTTGATGGGTTGATTTTGATCGATATCTTCCAAATTCCTTTCAGTTCTTGTTGATGACACAAGGTGGTCTTCCAGCACTTTCAGTATTTAGTTCACTGGTTGAGAACTTGCTTTTCAATGTCTCTAACAGTGGTTTTTCCCCTTTTCCTTTTTACAGTGCTTTCCACAGAGAAGAGCAGGTTATAGAGATGTGAGGAAAAGAGATTTCAGATGCTTTGTCTTTGCAGGCCAGGAGCTTTCTGCAATGCAATCACGCAAAACCCTGATCACCTGGTCAGGAGCCAATTAAAATGCTGCTGTCAGGCAGCTCTTTTGGTCCAGGACGCCTTTCCACCACCATCCTGTCTTTCATGAGGCACACTGTTCCAGGACTGCAACATTGTATATAACTCTCATCCTGTTCCAGTGGACATGTCCTTCAAACTGCAGCCACTGTAATTCTAATCCACAGTCCAACAGAAAATTAAAAATATATGTTCTTTACAATGGTCCAACAGAAATAAAAAGATATGTTCCTAACAGTAGGTCATTCGGTATATCAAGTCTGCTCAGCCATTCAATATCATAGCTGATCCTCTATCTCAACACCATGCTCCTGCGCTTTTCTTATAAGCCTTGATGCCTTTAGAGTCTAGGAATCTATCCATTTCCTTCTGAAATATATTCAGAGACTTGCCCTCCACACCCCTCTGTGGTAGAGAATTCCACATGTTCACCACCCTGAATAAAGAAGTTTTTCCTCATCTCAGCCCCAAATGGTCTAGCCTATATCCTGAGACTGTGACCCCTTGTTCTAGATCCCCAGCCAGAGAAAACATCATCCCTGCATCCAGTCTGTCCAGCCCTACCAGAATTTTATATGTTTTAATGAGATCCCCTCTTATTCTTCTCAACTCCTACGAGTACAGGCCTAGTCGGCCCAATCTCTCCTCATACAACAATCCTGCCATCCCAGGAATCAGTCTGGTGAACCTTCGCTACACTCCCTCCATGGCAAGTATATCCTTTCTAAGGAGACCAAAACTGCACACAATACCCCAGGTGCGGTCTCATCAAGGCCCTGTACTGCTGCAGTAAGACATCCTTGGTCCTGTACTCAAGTCCTCTCACAATGAAGGCCAACAACATACCATTTGCCTTCTTAACTTCATGCTGTACCTGTATGCTTGTTTTCAGTGATTCGTGTACAAGGACACCCAGGTCCCTTTATACATCAACATGTCCCAATCACCTTTTAAATACTGTTATTCTTTTTTTCCTGAAGTGGATAACTTCATAGTTATCCATGTTACAGTGCATCTGCTGTGTATTTGCCCACTCGTTCAACCTGCCTAAATCACCTTGAAGGCTCTTACCCTCCAAATCACTCAAATTCCTACCAGGTTTCGTGTCGTTAGCAAACTTGGAAATATTACGTTTGGTTCCCTCATCCAAGTCATTGATATACATATTGTGAATAGCTGGGACACAAGCACTGATTCCTGCGGTACCCCACGAGTCACCACCTGCCACTCCGAAAATGACTAATTTATTCCTACTCTGTTTCCCGTCTGCTAACCAATTCTCAATCCATGCCAATATAATATTCCTAATCCCAGGTGCTTTAATTTTACACAAAACCTCTTATGTGGGACTTGATCAAAAGCTTTCTGAAAATCCAAATACACCATATCCACTTGTTCTCCCTTATCTATTCCGCTAGTTACGTCCTCAAAAGAATTTCAGTAGGTTTGTCAAACAATGATTTCCCTTTCACAAATCCATGTTGACTTTGTCTAATCCCTGGTATTTGCTAAGTGTCCTGTTATCACATCCTTCATAACAGACACTAGCATTTTCCCTACTATTGAGGTTAGGCTAACCAGCCTGTAATTCAGTGTTTTCTCCCTCCCTCTTTTACCACCATCCAATCTGTCGGGACTGTTCCAGAATCTGCAGAATTTTGGAAGATGACAACCCAACGCATCCACTATTTCCATGCCCACCTCCTTTAGTGCCCTGGGATGTAGATTATCAGGCCCTGGGGATTTTTCGGCTTTCAGTTCCATTGATTTCTCCAGCATTTAGTAATACTAATTTCCTTCGACTCCTCATTCCCGCTACATCCTTGGTGTTTTTATATTTCTAGGAGTTATTTGTGTCTTCATCCACGAAGACAGAACTAAAGTAGCTGTTTAATTGCTCTGCCATTTCTTTGTTCTCTATTATATATTCTCCCGTTTCAGACTATAACTGACCTACATTTGTCTTCACTAATCTTTTTCTTTTTACATATGTATAGAAGCTTTTACAATCCTCTTCTATGTTCCTTGCAAGTTTACTCACATACTCAATTTTACCCCTCTTCATCAATCTCTTGGTGGTCCTCTGCTGAATTCTAAACTGCTCCCAATCCTCAGGCTTGCTAATTTCTCTAGTAACTTTATGTGACTCCTCTTTGGATCTAATGCTATCCTTAACTAAAGAATTCCCCCAGCACACACACAAAGACAGGCAAACAAAGGGCAAACAGATAGAGTTTCTCTGCACAGGTGGGTTTTGCAGGGTGGGTGTTATAAAACCAAGGATAAAGTCCACAGAGTCTTGACGCTGGAGTTCTCCTGTTAAGATGGGCTTTGCAGGTCCAAATACATACTGGTTACGCTCAGATAAGGTTCTCTGGCTAGAGATAGCCACACAATGTTTAGGCAAGGCCTTTCCTCAGCTTGCTCTCCAACTGAACTGCCTTCTGAACCAGCAAGTTCACAACTGTTTTTTTCCTCTGTCATGTGTCCCAGCTTTTCCTAAATTAAAGTGCCTTGCAGTTCAACACAAAGAACTCCTTTTCAAGTACCATAAAGCTCAGGGGATTTCTTAGAAGAGGCCTGCTTGTTTACAGGTCCAAGGTAAACTTAACGACGCCATGGCATATAAAGCTAGTGCTGGAAAATGGGATTAGAATAGTTAGGTACTTGTTTGACCGGCACAGATTCAATGGGCCGAAGGGTCTTTTTCTGTGCTGTAGACCTCTATGACTCAGTCTTGAGAGATATGATTCTAGCAGTACCTACATGGACAATGATGATTGGATCTTCCACCTCCAACTGCAAGTTCCTTTCCAGGCCTGAACTGATGTCGCGAACCCTGGTACCAGGCAGGCAACACAGCCTTCTGGACAAACCACGACGCCTACCACCCAGAAGAACAAGGGCAACAGACCTCACCAACTGCAAGTTCCCCTCTAAGCCACTCACTATTCTGACTTGGAAATATATCACCGCTCCATCACTGGGTCAAAATCTTGGAACACCCTCCCTAAGAGCACTGTGGGTGTACCTACACCACATGGACTGCAGTGGTTCAAGAAGGCAGCTCATCACCATCTTAAGTGCAATTAAGGATGGGTACTAAATGCTGGCCCTCGGTGAGCAACCCAAGAACAAATAAATACATTTGAGGCTTTGCTTTTTTACATTATATAATTGGCTGTAAAGTGCTTTGGGATGTCTGAGGTCGCTATATAAATGCAGGTCTTAGTCTTTAATTTTCCTGTTCAAAGGAGATCAGCTTCTCCAGTCTCTACCTTCATGAGTTAAGTAGTTGAGCGTGAGATGTACAACTTTACGTTAGATAAAAGCAAAACTTTAAATAAGTTGTTTAAGCTTAAGGAAGACAGATGTCAGAGCCCACAGGATATCTCCCTTGGTCCCAAGGACAGAAACTGCACAATTATACTTGCTGTTGTGTGAGACTGTGTACCTGCAATGTACTTTGGGGTGAACTAAAGTTTGCCTCAATTTTACCCCCTCCCCCTCTTTGCTGTTGACATCTGGCCTGCTCTTTGTCCCAACTCCTGTTATCCTCAGATCAAACCAGAGTACTCACCGCTTCCAGCTGTTGCTTCTTTTGTATTATAAGCTCCAGCATGAGGTTTACGTTAGGAAGGTCGAGACTATCCTGGTCTGTGATTAGCACGTCCTGTATCGCCTGCCATCGATGGCCATTCTAGAATGGAAAGCAGATCAACTTAAAATTTATCAACATTCAATGTCAAGTTTACACTCAGCATCGCCCATTCCATTGCAACAAATTGGAAAATCCTCAAAAAAAGTCCTTTTTATCTGGTGACAATCACAACACAAGAATTAGGAACAGGCCATTTAGCCCCTCGAGCCTGCTCCACCATTCGATAAGATTGCGGTTGACCTGACTGTGATCCATTTTCCTGACTGCCCCACTATAACAACTCCCTCGTTAACCAAAAATCTCTCTCACTCAGCCTTGAGAATATTCAATGACCCAGCCTCCACTGCTCTCTGGGGGAAGAGTTCAATGACCCAGCCTCCGCTGCTCTCTGGGGGAAGAGTTCAATGACCCAGCCTCCGCTGCTCTCTGGGGGAAGAGTTCAATGACCCAGCCTCCGCTGCTCTCTGGGGGAAGAGTTCAATGACCCAGCCTCCACTGCTCTCTGGGGGAAGAGTTCAATGACCCAGCCTCCACTGCTCGATGGGGAAAGAGTTCTATGACCCAGCCTCCACTGCTCGATGGGGAAAGAGTTCTATGACCCAGCCTCCACTGCTCGATCGGGGAAGAGTTCAATGACCCAGCCTCCACTGCTCTCTGGGAGAGAGTTCCACAACCCAATGGCCCTCAGGGAAAAAACTTGTCATCTCAGTCTTAAATTGGAGACCCCAATGTTTAAACTATGTCCCCTAGTTCTCGTCTCTCCCACAATGGGAAACATCCTCTCAGTCTTTGCCCTGTGAGGGCCCCTCAGAATCTTATATGTTTCAATAAGATAACCTCTCAATCTTCTAAACACCAATGGGTACAGGCTGAACCTGCTCAGTCTTTCCTCAAGATAACTGTTCGTCCCAGGAATCGACCTAGTGAACTTCTCTCAACTACTTCCAATGCAATTATATCCTTATATAATTATATACAATCTAAAACCCTGTGCCGCTGCAGCAACACCTCACTATTTTTACACAGTATTCCCCTTGCAAGAAACACCAACACCTTCCAAATTACTTCTTGTAGCTGCATACCAACGTTTTCTGATTCATGTATACCCAGATCTCTCTGTACTGCAGCATTCTGCAGTCTCTCTCCATTTGAATAATATTCTGCTTGTCTATTCTTCTTGCCAAAGTGAACTTGAATAGGGACAACAGGCCTTGTTTCTGTCTGGCTCCCGCAACTTGCACTGCAACCCAACTCCCAAGCAATCATCATTACCCTGTCCCCACTGTCAAAGGTGCATCAGTGGTATCCTGTCTCCTTGAAAGGAGCAAAAATCACCTGTCATCACCTCCAGCACCAACATCCACTCACCGACACCCAGGAGCCAACAACATCGTGCCACGACTAGAAGGAACTGACCACCAGCTCACTGCGACCCACAACACTAACATTACCCTACCACAGCACCCGAGGACTTGCTGCCTCCATGCTGCCCCGACCCATCTCCCCGCACCCCCAGCTCCGCCGTCTCCCCGCACCCCCAGCTCCGCCGTCTCCCCGCACCCCCAGCTCCGCCGTCTCCCCGCACCCCCAGCTCCGCCGTCTCCCCGCACCCCCAGCTCCGCCGTCTCCCCGCACCCCCAGCTCCGCCGTCTCCCCGCACCCCCAGCTCCGCCGTCTCCCCGCACCCCCAGCTCCGCCGTCTCCCCGCACCCCCAGCTCCGCCGTCTCCCCGCACCCCCAGCTCCGCCGTCTCCCCGCACCCCCAGCTCCGCCGTCTCCCCGCACCCCCAGCTCCGCCGTCTCCCCGCACCCCCAGCTCCGCCGTCTCCCCGCACCCCCAGCTCCGCCGTCTCCCCGCACCCACAGCTCCGCCGTCTCCCCGCACCCACAGCTCCGCCGTCTCCCCGCACCCACAGCTCTGCCCCACCACCTCCTGGCTTCCTGACCAGATCCCCGGCCCCGCCGTCTCCCCCTCCCCCTCCCCGGCGTCTCCCTGACCAGACGCCCAGCTCCGCCGTCTCCCCGACCAGACCCCCAGCTCCGCCGTCTCCCCGACCAGACCCCCAGCTCCGCCGTCTCCCCGACCAGACCCCCAGCTCCGCCGTCTCCCCGACCAGACCCCCAGCTCCGCCGTCTCCCCGACCAGACCCCCAGCTCCGCCGTCTCCCCGACCAGACCCCCAGCTCCGCCGTCTCCCCGACCAGACCCCCAGCTCCGCCGTCTCCCCGACCAGACCCCCAGCTCCGCCGTCTCCCCGACCAGACCCCCAGCTCCGCCGTCTCCCCGACCAGACCCCCAGCTCCGCCGTCTCCCCGACCAGACCCCCAGCTCCGCCGTCTCCCCGACCAGATCCCCAGCTCCGCCGTCTCCCCGACCAGACCCCCAGCTCCGCCGTCTCCCCGACCAGACCCCCAGCTCCGCCGTCTCCCCGACCAGACCCCCAGCTCCGCCGTCTCTCCGACCAGACCCACAGCTCCGTCGTCTCCCCGACCAGACCCACAGCTCCGTCGTCTCCCCGACCAGACCCACAGCTCCCCAACCAGACCCCCAGCTCCGCCGTCTCCCCGACCAGACCCCCAGCTTCGCCATCTCCCCGACCAGACCCCCAGCTCCGCTGTCTCCCGACCAGACCCCCAGCTCCGCCGTCTCCCCGACCAGACCCCCAGCTTCGACGTCTACCCACCCCAGCTCCCGGCCCCACCTTTTCCTCACCTCGGCCCCCAACTCTGCCTTTTCTTCACCCCGGTCCCCAACTCCGGCGTCTCCCCACCCCGGCCCCCAGCTACACCATCTCCCTCCCCCAGCCCCCAGCTCCGCCGTCTCCCTGCCCTGAATCCTGGGAGCCACCATCAATCTGCTGCGGCCCCCAGACCCCTCAACCCAGGGAACAATGTAGTGAATCTTCACTGTTCCAATACACTGCAAGTATATCTTTCCTTAATTATGGAGACCAAAATTGCACACAATTCTTCTTTGGTTTCACCCAAGCCCTGTACATAATTACAGAATTGTTGCAGGACAGAAGGCGCCCATTCTGCCGCCCCTCATGTCTGTGCTGGCTCTCTTAAGGAACACTTTGCTTAGTGCCACTCCCTCACCTTCTCCCCGTAACCCTGAACATTTCTCCTTGGCAGACAATCTAATTGTCTGTTGAAAGTCTCGATTGAACTTGCCTCCACCACATTCAGGCAGCACATTCCAGGTCTTAACCTCTCGCTGCGTACAAGTTTCTCAAGACGCCATTGATTCTTTTACTAATTACCTTAAATCAGTACCTCCTCATTCTCGATCCTTCTACAATGGGAACAGTTTCACTGTATCTACTCTGTTCAGACTCATGATTTTAAACACCTCCATCAAATATCCTCAACCTTCTCTTCAAGAAAAACAGTTGTAACGTCTACAATCTATCTACATAACTCTAGTTCCTCATGCTTGGAACCATTCTTCTGAATCTTTTCAGCACTCTCTCTAATGCCTACACATCTTTCCTAAACCGTGCAATACTCCAGTTAAGGCTGAGCCAGTGTTCGAAACAGGCTCTTGCGCTCTCTGCCCATATTAATGAAACCTAGGATGCTGTATGCTTGTTGAACCAACCTCTCAACCTATAATTTATGCACATAAACAGCCAGGTCCCTTTGCTCCGGTATCCACTTTAGAGTTATACCCTTAATTTTATATGGCCTCTCTGCGTTCTTCAAAATGAATCACTTCACACTTTTCTGCATGGAACGTCATCTGCCACTTGTCTGCCCATTTCACCAACTTTTGTCCTGTTGCAGTTCTACACTATCCTCCTCACAGTTGACAATATTTCCAAGACTCATATCATTCGCAAATTTTGAACTTGTTCCCTGTATACCAAAGATCTAGGTCATTAATATATATCAGGAATAGCGGGGTCCCAACACAGAGCCCTGTACAATCTTAGCAAGACTTCTTCATTCCTATTCCATCAATCCCCTTACAATAAAGGCCAACATGCCTTTTGCCTTCCTGATAGCTTGCTGTACCTACATGCCAACCTTATGTTCCTGCATGAGGACACCCAAGTCTCGCTTATCAAATTTACTGTTAACTGTAGAAATGAAGATTGTGTGTATACAGGTGGAGGGGCACTCATTGGATAATTACTTAAGCGCACATAAGGAGACACTTGGGGAACTGCTGGTGAGTTGTAGAGTTTAAGAGCTATACATCTGTAAGCCTGATTTTATGAATAAATTTGACTGCTAGCCTCCTTCTTCATCAAGTGGCAGTCAGAAGTTTAAATTTACAAGTTTCACACTTTTTAAGACATATTCTGTTTTTCTATTCATACAACCAAAGTGAATAACTTCACACTTCGCCATTTTATACTCTACCTGTTATCTTGTTGCCCATTCACTTAACCTGTCTCCTCTGTGTCCTCCCCACAGCTTCCCTTTCCACCTAGCTTGGTATTACCAGCAAGCTTAGATACATTACATTACTCTCTGTTTCTATGTCTATGTCATTAATATAGATTATTAAGGAGGCTACAAGGTGACATAGATAGGTGAGTGGGAAAAGGTCTGGCAAATGGAGTTTAGTGTGGGCAAATGTGAAACCATTCATTTTGGCAAGGAAGAATAAAAAGCAAACGTATTATCTAAATGGTGAGAGACTGCAGATCTCTGAGATACCGAGGGATCTGGATGTCCAAGTGCACGAATCACAAAAGGTTATTATGCAGGTGCAGCAGGTAATTAGGAAAGCTAATAGAATGTTGGCGTTTATTGTGAGGGGAATTGATTACAAAAGTTGGGAGGTTATGCTTCAGTTGCACAGGGCACTGGTGAGACCACATCTGGAGTGTTGTGTACAGTATTGGTCTCCTTATTTAAGGCAAGGAGTAAATGTGTTAGAAGCAGTTCAGAGGTTTACCAGACTAATACCAGGAATGGCCAGGTTAGGCCTGTATCCACTGGAGTTTCGAAGAATAAGAGGTGACTTGATTGAAATCTTTAAGATCCTGAGGAGTTTTGACAGAATTGATATGGAGAGGATGTTTCCTCTTGTGGGAGAATCTAGAACTAGGGGTCACTATTTAAAAATAAAGGGTCCCTCATTTAAGACAGAGATGAGGAGGATTTTTTCACTTAGGGAGTCACGAGTCTTTGGAACTCTTCCTCAAAAGGCGGTGGAAGCAGAGTCTTTGAATATTTTTAAGGCAGAGCTAGATAGGTTCTCGATTAACAAGGGGGTGAGAGGTTATCAGGGTTAGGTAGGAGGTAAAAATCAGCTCAGCCATAATCTTATTGAATGGCAGAGCAGGCTTGAGGGGCCAAGTTGCCCACTCCTGCTCCATGTTCATATATTTGTATGTTAATAGGTGAGGCTCCAGCACTGATCCTTGTAACACTCCACTCTTCACTGCTGCCAACTTGAAAATGTTGGTTTATGCCCACTTTCTGCTTCCTGCCCTTTCCCGAATCCTCTATCCATCCAAATACATTACCCCCAAATCCACAGGTCCTTATTTTGCTCGTTAACCTTTCGTGTGGCAACTTTTCAAGTGCCTCATAGATAACCGACCAGTTATATCCTCAAAAGCTCTAAAATTTGTCAAACACAATTTCCCTTTAGTAACACCATGTTGACTTTGCCTGATCACTATGATTTTCTAAGTGCATTGTTAAGGCTTACTTAATCATAGATTTCAGTACTTTCCCATTACTGGCTAAACAGCCTGTAATTCCCCGTTTTCAATCTCTCTTCTTTCTTGAATAGCTGTCACATTTACTAATTTCCAATCAGCTGGGCCTTTCTGCAATTTCAGGAAGATTGGAAAAACAAAGCCAAATCCTACACTATTTCTGCAGCTCTCTTTTAGAACCCTAGGATGCAGACCATCAGATCCTGGCCACTTGCCCAATTTTAGTCCATTAATTGTCTCCAGTACTTTTTCTCTGCTGATATTAATTACTTTAATTACCTCACTCTGTTCAGCCCCAGGGTTGCCCTCTAATTCTGGAATGCAACTTGGGTCCTCAAAGGCAAACCAGACAAAATTTTTTTTAATGTCCCTCCATTTCCTCATTCCCCATGATAATTTCTCCTGCCTCTGCTTCCAAAGGACCAATGTTTTAGTACCCTTTTTATATACTTAAAAATGCTCTTACAATCTGTTTTCATACTTGTGGCTACTTTATTCCCATGTTCTATTTCCTCCCTTTCCATCAACATTTTAGTGGCCGTCTGCTGGTTTCTAAAAGACTCCCAATCCTCAGACTTCATACTAATATTCAAACAGTAGAAACCACTTCTTTAAATCTACCATTGACTTGCTGAGTAGGCCATTACCATTAATCAAAGTCCAAATAACTGCTGCCCTCTGAAGCTATGCAGACCCCTCCAGGATACACCGTTACACAATCACACATCCTTTCTAATCCCATCACTGTAGCGATGTTAACTGTCACCCTGTTTGCCAATCACTCCCCAGCCCCGGCCAATGAAGGATGAATACAACAGTGGTGTAGATTACGGTGAGGGGAGAAAGCATCACTGGTGTAGATTAGTGAGCTGAATGAGACACAGGTGAAGATTACAATGAGGAGTCAATGGCTCAATGGTGTAGGTGACAGTGAAGGGTGAATGGGACACTGGTGTAGATTACAGTAAGGGGTGAATGGGACCCTGGTGTAGGTGACAGTGAGGGGTGAGTGGCTCACTGGTGTAGATTACAGTGAGGGGTGAATGGGACACTGGTGTAGGTGACAGTGAGGGGTGAATGGGTCACTGGTGTAGATTAGAGTGAGGGGTGAATGGGACACTGGTGTAGATTACAGTGAGGGGTGAATGGGACCCTGGTGTAGGTGACAGTGAGGGGTGAGTGGCTCACTGGTGTAGATTACAGTGAGGGGTGAATGGGACACTGGTGTAGACTACAGTGAGGGGTGAATGGGACACTGGTGTAGGTGACAGTGAGCGGTGAATGGGTCACTGGTGTAGATTAGAGTGAGGGGTGAATGGGACACTGCTGTAGATTAGAGTGAGGGGTGAATGGGACACTGCTGTAGATTATAGTGAGGGGTGAATGGGACACTGCTGTAGATTATAGCGAGGGGTGAATGGGACACTGCTGTAGATTATAGCGAGGGGTGAATGGGACACTGCTGTAGATTATAGCGAGGGGTGAATGGGACCCTGATGTAGATTACAGTGAGGGGTGAATGGGACGCTGGTGTAGGTGACAGTGAGGGATGAATGGGACACTGCTGCAGATTATAGCGAGGGGTGAATGGGACACTGCTGTAGATTATAGCGAGGGGTGAATGGGAAACTGGTGTAGGTGACAGTGAGGGGTGAATGGGACAATGCTGTAGATTAGAGTGAGGGGTGAATGGGACACTGGTGTAGGTGACAGTGAGGGGTGAGTGGCTCACTGGTGTAGATTACAGTGAGGGGTGAATGGGACACTAGTGTAGGTGACAGTGAGGGGTGAATGGGTCACTGGTGTAGATTAGAGTGAGGGGTGAATGGGACACTGGTGTAGATTACAGTGAAGGGTGAATGGGACCCTGGTGTAGGTGACAGTGAGGGATGAATGGGACACTGCTGCAGATTATAGCGAGGGGTGAATGGGACACTGCTGTAGATTATAGTGAGGGGTGAATGGGAAACTGGTGTAGGTGACAGTGAGGGGTGAATGGGACAATGCTGTAGATTAGAGTGAGGGGTGAATGGGACACTGGTGTAGGTGACAGTGAGGGGTGAATGGGACACTGGTGTAGGTGACAGTGAGGGGTGAATGGGACACTGCTGCAGATTATATCGAGGGGTGAATGGGACACTGCTGCAGATTATAGCGAGGGGTGAATGGGACACTGCTGCAGATTATAGCGAGGGGTGAATGGGACACTGCTGCAGATTATAGCGAGGGGTGAATGGGTAACTGGTGTAGGTGACAGTGAGGGGTGAATGGGACACTGGTGTAGATTACAGTGAGGGGTGAATGGGACACTGGTGTAGATTACAGTGAGGGGTGAATGGGACATTGGTGTAGACTACAGTGAGGGGTGAATGGGACACTGGTGTAGACTACAGTGAGGGGTGAATGGGACACTGGTGTAGGTGACAGTGAGGGGTGAATGGGACACTGCTGTAGATTATAGCGAGGGGTGAATGGAACACTGGTGTGGGTGACAGTGAAGGGTGAATGGGACACTGGTGTAGATTGCAGTGAGGGGTGAATGGGACACTGTTTGGTTAGAGTGAGGGGTGAATGGGACACTGTTTGGTTAGAGTGAGGGGTGAATGGGACACTGTTTGGTTAGAGTGAGGGGTGAATGGGACACTGATGTAGACTACAGAGAGGGGTGAATGTGACACCGGTGTAGACTACAGTGAGGGGTGAATGGGACACTGGTGTAGACTACACTGAGGGGTGAATGGGACACTGGTGTAGATTACAGTGAGGGGTGAATGGGACGCTGGTGTAGATTACAGTGAGGGGTGAATGGGACACTGGTGTAGATTACAGTGAGGGGTGAATGGGACACTGGTGTAGACTACAGTGAGGGGTGAATGGGACACTGGTGTAGACTACAGTGAGGGGTGAATGGGACACTGGTGTAGACTACAGTGAGGGGTGAATGGGACACTGGTGTAGGTGACAGTGAGGGGTGAATGGGACACTGATGTAGGTGACAGTGAGGGGTGAATGGGACACTGGTGTAGGTGACAGTGAGGGGTGAATGAGACACTGGTGTAGGTGACAGTGAGGGGTGAATGGGACACCAGAGTGGTTTATAGTGTAATTTGTCATTTATATAAACGACATAGATGACTATGTGGGGGGTAGGATTAGTAAGTTTGCGGATGACACAAAGATTGGCCAGGTGGTTAACAGTGAGGTTGAGTGTTTTGGGCTACAGGAAGATATAGACGAGATGGTCAAATGGGCAGATAAGTGGCAGATGGAATTTAACCCTGAAAAGTGTGAGGTGATACACTTTGGAAGGAGTAATTTGACAAGGAAGTATTCAATGAATGGCATGGCGCTAGGAAGTTCTAAGGAACAAAGGGACCTTGGCGTGTGTGTCTGTAGATCTCTGAAGGCGGAGAGGCATGTTAGTGGGGTGGTGAAAAAGGCATATGGGACACTTGCCTTTTATCAATCGAGGCATAGATTACAAAAGTAGGGAGATCATGTTGGAGTTGTATAGAACCTTGGTGAGGCCACAGCTGGAGTACTGTGTGCAGTTCTGGTCGCCACATTATAGGAAGGATGTGATTGCACTGCAGGGGGTGCAGAGGAGTTTCACTAGGATGTTGCCTGGGATGAAACATTTAAGTTATGAAGAGAGGTTGGATAGACTTGGGTTGTTTTCGTTGGAGCAGAGAAGACTGAGGGGTGACCTGATCGAGGTGTACAAGATTATGAAGGGCATGGACAGGGTGGATAGGGAGCAGCTGTTCCCCTTCATTAAAGAGTCAGTCACAAGGGGGCATAAGTTCAAGGTGAGGGGCAGGAGGTTTAGGGAGGAATGTGAGGAAAAACTTTTCTACCCAGAGGGTGGTGACAGTCTGGTGTGCACTGCCTGGGAGGGTAGTGGAGGCAGGTTGTCTCATATCCTTTAAAAAGTACCTGGATGAGCACTTGGCATGTCATAACATTCAAGGTTATGGGCCAAGTGCTGGAAAATGCGATTTGGTAGGTAGGTCAGGTGCTTCTCACATGTCGGTGCAGACTCAATGAGCCAAAGGGCCTCTTCTGCACTGTGTGATCCTGAGACACCGGAGTGGATTACAGTGAGGCGCGAATGGGACACCGGAGCGGATTACAGTGAGGCACGAATGGGGCACCGGAGCGGATTACAGTGAGGCGCGAATGGGGCACCAGAGCGGATTACAGTGAGGCGCGAATGGGGCACCGGAGCGGATTACAGTGAGGCGCGAATGGGGCACCGGAGCGGATTACAGTGAGGCGCGAATGGGGCACCGGAGCGGATTACAGTGAGGCGCGAATGGGACACCGGAGCGGATTACAGTGAGGCGCGAATGGGGCACCGGTGCGGATTACAGTGAGGCGTGAATGGGGCACCGGAGCGGATTACAGTGAGGCGCAAATGGGTCACCGGAGCGGATTACAGTGAGGCACGTATGGGGCACCGGAGCGGAATACAGTGAGGCGCGAATGGGGCACCGGAGTGGATTACAGTGAGGCACGAATGGGGCACCGGAGCGGATTACAGTGAGCTGTGAATGGGACACTGGAGCAGATTACAGTGAGCTATGAATGGGACACCGGAGTGGATTACAGTGAGCTATGAATGGGACACCGGAGCAGATTAGAGTGAGCTGTGAATCAGACACCGGAGCAGATTACAGCGAGCTGTGAATGGGACACCGGAGCGGATTACAGTGAGGTGAATGGGACACCGGAGTGGATTACAGTGAGGCGAACGGGACACCTTATCTGAGGAAGGACATTCTTGCTGCAGTGCAGCGAAGGTTTGCCGGACTGATTTCTGTGATGCCGAGACTGACATATGAGGAGAGATTGAGTTGATTAGGATTATATTCGCTGGAGTTCAGAAGGATGAGGGAGGATCTCATAGAAGCCAGTAAAATTCTAACAGGACTAGACAGGGTAGATGCAGGAAGGATGTTCCCAATGGTAGGTAAGTCCAGAACCAGGGGTCACAGTCTGAGGATATGGGGTAGACCGTTTAGATCTGAAATGAGGAGAAATTTCTTCACTCAGAGTGGTGAACCCATGAAATTCGCTACCACAGGAAGTAGTTGAGGCTGAAACATTGTATGTTTCCAAGAAGGAGTTAGATATAGCTCTTGAGGTGAAAGGGATCAAAAGATATGGGGAGAAAGCAGGAGCAGACTATGATCATAGTGAATGGTGGAGCAGGTTCAAAGGGCTGAATGGCCTACTCCTGCTCCTAATTTCTATGTTTCTATTTCAAAGTCTGACGAACAAAGTAATTGCAGGTCTGAGCAATTGATGACTTGATAATTTTCAGTCAAATGTGGGAGGAGCATTCACAACATCTGGAAGAATTATTTACTTGATTACAAGAAACTAATTTGGTGATGAACTTGGGTAAAATTGAATTTGCAAAAGCGCAAGTTACATATCTAGGCCATACCATTGGACATGGTAAGGTGGCTCCGAGAGATGTGAAAGTCGAGGCAATCATGGATTTCCCAGTGCCTACAACAAAACAAGAAGTTTTGAGATCTCTGGGCATGAGTGGGTTTTACCTGAAATTTGTACCAAATTTTAGCCGAGCGGTTGCTCCACTGGCTGAACTATTAAAAAACAACAAGTTTCAATGAACGCTGGAGTATCAGAAGTATTTGACAGTTTGATAACTGTATTAGCTACGACACTAGTGTTGGCAGTACCCAATTACGCCAAGCAATTTAAGTTGTGATATAAGCATTGGGGCGGTACTGTTACAAGATGACCACACTGGAATTGAAAAGCCGATGGTGTATTTTCACAAAAGTTCAACGATCAAAAAGGAAACTTTGGGTTTGGTGTTGCAGCATTTTGAAATTTATGTGGCAACCAATAAACCAGAAACAATTGTTTATACAGACCACAATCCTTTGAAGTTTCTGGGCAAGGCTATTCAGATGGAGTTTATTACTGCAACCATTTAATCTACAGGTTATACATGTTGCAGGGTGAGAAAATCTGAGTGCAGATGCTTTATCAAGAGTTTTGCTGCTTAAAGAGAAAATTGGACATTTAAAAACCTGGACTCTGAACAGGAGTGATTTCTGTTGATGAGAAGGATTTGTCTATATTTTAATGTTAATGCATGCATCTGGTAATAATAGTGTAAGTATATTGATAAGTATAGGCAATAGTGTAAGATGGGTTAATAAAAGTGAATTTTTAAAATTATGACGGCTCGTTTTTTCATAAGGAGGAGGATGTCAGGCAGATATAATAATTCTTAGCGTTATTGGAATTTATTGTAAAATAGAATAATAGCGGGATGTGTGAGAGAGAGTGAGAGTAAGAGGGGCTTAATTGGATTAAAGGCAGCTGGTCTCAAGGCTTTGATGTAAATGTGGAGGATGTTTAAAATATGAGGTATGAAAGGATATTTGCATTTTCAATAAATCAGACCACATTGTTTTCAAAGGAGGGGTGAAGTTTAGAAACAGTATGTTCATTTTTCCCAAAGATTACTGGTAAAATTTAGTGCTATGAGAGGTTTTTATTATCAGGAAGATAAAGTCCAAAGACATAGTGAAACAATGGGTATTTGTATTCAAAGCGGAAAATATGTATAAACTAGCAAAGGCTATGTGTTAGGGAAGGCATTTTGAGATCTAACAGTGTGAAAAGTCTTCAGCATCTATGCCTCAAGCTGCTGTCTTCAAAGGACTGAAGTTTTGAAAACTCACTTTGAATTTGACTTGTTCAGGGTATGTTTCTTTGCCTGAATCTTTTAAAATCTGTGTCTTACTGTTGCCTTAACAAATGGTTACCTGGGAGTTAGCTTGATTTGGGGATTTAGAAGTTATCATAGCAGTAATTTGTAGATCTATGTATGTATTTAATAAACGTTTAATCTAGTTTTGTAAAAAAACTATAAGATTTGGTGGTCTTATTACTACTCAATTTAAGGCACACTTCTCGAAATTAATACAAATTGCAAAACATGTTGTGGCAGTTGTTTCAACTTTCCCTTTGGGATTTGAACAACTCAGCATTTACCATTGGCTGTGCCATAACAAGTTTCAAAGAGAGAAAGAGCTTAGACAGCATACCTTGACGCGGAAAAAGCTTACAGTAAACAAAGAGAGATATAGTGGTTCAGAGGATTATTCCGATCCCCAAGAAACATAGAAAATATGAGTAGGTCATTCGGCACTTCAAAACTCTCTCTAAAAATCTATCCATTTCCTTCCAAAATATATTGTGACTTGGCCGCCACAGCCTTCTGTGTAGAGAATCCCACAGGTTGACCACCCTCTGAGTGAAGAAGTTTCCCCTCATTTCAGTCCTAAATGGCCTACCCAGTATCCAGAGATTGTGATCCTTTGTTCAAGAGACCCCCCCACCCCACCCCAACCAGAGGAAACATCATCCCTGCATCCAGTCTGTCCAGCCTCGTTTCAATGAGGTCCCCTCTCATTCTTCTAAACTTCAGTGAATACAGGCTGAGTTGGCCCAATCTCTCCTCATATGACAATCCTGCCATCCCAGGAATCAGTCTGGTGAACCTTCGCTGCACTCCCTCTATGGCAAGTATATTCTTAGGTAAGGACACCTAAACTGCACACACGAGCGCAGAATGTACTCTGGTTGGGGGCCTTCCATGCCCATTACCAAGTGTGGCTCAGTAGCGCCACTACTGACTGAGCTGGCTGAGTCCTAAATGACATAGCTGCTAGACTGGGTCTGAGGCAGGTGGTGAGGGAACCAACAAGAGGGAAAAACATTCTTGACCTCATCCTCCTAACACCAACCTGCCTGCTGCAGATGCATCAGCCCATGGCAGTGTCGGTACGAGTGACCACCGCACAGTCCCTGTAGAGATTAAGTCCTGTCTTCACATTGAGGATACCCTCCATCGCATTGTGTGGAACTACCACCGTGCTAAATGGGATAGATTTTGAACAGATCTAGCAGACTGGATATCCATGTGGGTCATCAGCAGCAGCAGAATTACACTCGAACACAATCTGTAACCTCATGGCCCACCAAATCCCCCCACTACCATTACCATTAAGCCAGGGAGGTCAAAACTGGTTCAAACTGTAAGAGGGCATCCCAGGGGCCGCAAGAGGTGTATCTTAAAACCTCTACTCATCAGCCTGGTGAAGCTATAATGCAGGACTTGCCAAACAGCATAAGCAACAAGTGATAGACAGAGCTAAGTGATCCCATAACGAACTGATCAAATCTAAGCTCTGCAGTCTTGCCACATCCGATCATCAATGGTGGTGGACAATTAAACAATTCACTGGAGGAGGCGGCGGCTCCACAAATATCTCCAGCCTCAATGATGGAGGAGCCCAGCACATCAGTGCAAAAGGCAAGGCTGAAGCGTTTGCTACAACCTTCAGCCATAACTATCAAGTGGATGATCCATCTCGGCCTCCTCTGAAGGCCCTCAGCATCATAGATGCCAGTCTTCAGCCAATTCAATTCACTTCAAGTGACATCAAGAAACAGCTGAAGGCACCGGATACCACAAAAGCTACGGGCCCTGACAATATTCCGGCATTAGTACTGAAGACTTGTGCTCCAGGACGTGCCGCGCCCCTAGCCAAGCTATTCCAGTACAGTTACAACACTGGCATCTACCCAGCTATGTGGAAAATTGCCCAGGTATGTACCGTACACAAAAAGCAGGACAAATCCAACCTGGCCAATTACCAGGTTGGCCCCAGTATACTCTCCATCATCAGTAAAGTAATGGAAGGGGTCATCAGCAGTGCTATATTGCGGCACTTGCTTAGCAAAACCTGTTCAATGACGCCCAGTTTGGGTTCCGCCAGGGCCACTGAGCTCCTGACCTCATCACAGCCTTGGTTCAAACATGGACAAAAGAGCTGAACTCCAGAGGTGAGGTGAAAGTGACTGCCCTTGACATTACAGAGCCCTAGCAAAACTAGAGTCAATGGAAAACTGGGAGGAAACTCTCCACTGGTTGAAGTCATACCTAGCACAAAGAAATCTGGTTATGGTTGTTGGAGGTCAGTCATCTCAGTTCCAGGACATCACTGCAGGAGTTCCTCAGGGTAGCGTCCTCGGCCCAACCATCTTCAGCTGCTTCATCAACCTTTCTTCCATCATAAGGTTAGAAGTAGGGATGTTCGCTGATGATTGAACAATGTTCAGCACCATTCGGGACTTCTCAGATACTGAAGCAGTCCATGTCCAAATGCAGCAAGACCTGGACAATATCCAGGTTTGGGCTGACAAGTGGCAAGTAACATTCGCGCCACATACGTGACAGGCAATGACCATCTCCAACAAGAAAGAATCCAACCATCATCACTTGATGTTCAATGGTATTACCATCACTGAATTCCCCCAAGATCAATATCCGGGGGTTTACCATTGACCAGAAACTAAACTGGACGAGCCATATAAATACTGTGGCTATAAGAGCAGGTCAGAGGTTAGGAATCATGCGCTGAGCAAATCACCTCCTGACTCCCCAAAGCCTGTCCACCATCTACAAGGCACAAGTCAGAAGCGTGATGGAATACTCTCCACTTGCCTGGATGAGTGCAGCTCCCACAACACTCAAGAAGCTTGACACCATCCAGGACTATGCAGCCAACTTCATTGGTACCACATCCACAAACATTCACTCCTTCCACCACCGACGCACAGTAGCAGCAGTGTGTACAATCTACAAGATGCACACCGGAATTCACCAAGGCTCCTCCAACAGCACCTTCCAAACCCACGATCACTACCATCTAGAAGGACAAGGGCAAGATAGGTGGGAACACCGCCACCTGGAAGTTCCCCTCCAAGTCACTCACTATCCTGTCTTGATTCCTTCACTGTCGCTGGGTCAAAATCTTGGAACTCCCTCCCTAACAACACTGTGGGTGTACCTACACCACATGGACTGTTCTTGAACAGAAGGCAGCTCACCACCAGTTTCTCAAGGCCAACTAGGGATGGGCAATAAATGCTGGCCCAGCCAGTGAAGCCCACGTCCCAAGAACGAATTTTTAAAAAATACTCCAGGTGTGGTCTCACCAATGTTCTGTACAGCTGCAGTAAGACATCCTTGCTTCTGCACTCAAGTCCTCTCGCAATGAAGGCCAACAACTACCATTTGGCTTCTTAACTGCTTGCTGCACCTGCATGCTTGATTTGTGATTGGTGTACAAGGACATCCAGGTCCCTTTGTACATCAACATTTCCCAATCTATCATCATTTAAATAATACTCTGCCATTCTGTTTTTCCTACTAACTTCACACTTTTCCACGCTGTACTGCATCTGCCATGTATCTGCCTACTCACTCAACCTGTCTAAATCGCCTTGAAACCTTTTGCACACTGACTTCTTATGTGGGACTTTATCAAAAGCATTCTGAAAATCCAAATGCACCATATCGACTTGCTCTCCCTTATCTATTCTACTAATTACGTCCTCAAAAAAATCCAGTAGGCTTGTCAAACATGATTTCCCTTTCATAAATCCAGGCTGACTTTGTCTAATCCTGTTGATATTTTCTGAGAGGAATTTGATTTAACTAAAAATCTTTGTTTCGTGTCTAAATTTTCAGAGAATGGAGCTGAAAGATATTTCACCTCATTTGAAAAGATAGCCATGAAGTTGAATTGACCAAAAGGTACTTGGACTTTAATGTTACAAAGTGCTCTGTCAGGTACAGCAATGAATGTGTATGCTAGTTGGTCAGAAGAGCAATCTGCAGACTATGAAATGGTTAAAGGGGCAATACTAAAGGCTTATGAGCTTGTCCCTGAAGCTGATCAATTAAGTTTAGGACCATAAGAAATAAACCTAATCAGACATTGGTAGAATTTGCAAGAGAAAAATAAATACTATGGGATCAATGGTTTCAATCGCTGAAATTAAAGAAAACTTTTGATAATGAGGGAAATCACGTTTATGGAAGAATTCCGGAACAGTATTCCAATAACAATTAAGACTTATTTAGACAGACATCAAGTATCAAAGATACAAAAAGCCGCAGTTTTGTCTGATACTTATGATATCTCACGCAGTCACATGGGAGGAAATGGTCGCATGAGAGTCAACAGGCAAATTGGAGTAATAAAAAATATGATAATGGATAAGATATTAGTTCTAGAGAACAAACAGAAAGACGCCAAAATAATAAAGGATATAGGCTAGAACCTAAAAGTGATGCAAGGAAAATGGTATGCTTTCATTGTAATAAACTTGAACATGTTAAATCAGGAAATTAAATGGGAGACCTATTGCAATAGGAGGAACGTGCAGGGAAGCCTCAGAAAAGGTAGTACCAGAAAGGGAAATGGTTATTAAAACTGCGGCAGTGGTACAGGTGAAACAAGTTTCCTCAGAATCAGGAAAGGGGAATATGGCTCAAGATAGTCCGGAGAATTTTTCTTTGATTGCTAGTAAAGAGAGGCAGGCTACTGGAGGTTTTGGATGTTTTCTAAGTGTTCCCTCACTCGTCCAACTAAATAAGCAAACAAATTAAAATTTTGGGAGATACTGGGGCAGGTCAATCATTGATGGCAGCTGATGCTACAATGTGTGGTCCATACAGTTTTAAGCAAGCAGTATTAATAAGAGGTATTAATGGAATTTATGCACCTGTTTCTTTGTGTAAACTCAATTTACAAATTGACTTTGTGAATGGAATTGTTACTGTGGGAATTATTCCTCGGTCACCTATGGGAGAGAGAGATTTTATTCTGGGTAATGATTTGGCTAGTGCAGACAGTAATGAGGCAATGACTGTATTGCAGCAGGAGGCTAATCATGCTGATATTAACCAACCCTTGAAAATTACCCAGGATGGCAAAAAGTGTAATATTTATTGCCAATAATAAGCAACTGAAGGAAACCTGATCAATGTAGAGAACCAACTTTCATGCATAAAAGAGGAGTTTGCTCATGAAAGATGAGGATTGATGAGAGCAATTGAGAATCAGTCACAGTAAAACACTTGGCTGAGGATTTGAAATGCCTAAATGATAAACTTGTAAAAGCAAGTGTGATGAAGGTCAATCTTCAGTTAAAACTTGATTAACTTCAAATATCAGAAGTCTCTACCAACTGTGAAAAATACCTTGAACAGGAAAAGGAATTGCTGATGAATCATAGCAGTTGGTTTAATGCAGAATTAAAAACCAAAACTAGCAAATTGTTAAGAACTTTGTCACGAAAAGAACGAGGTTCTTACAACTCAATGCAATCTGGGGAAAACGAAAGAGGAGATTTGTGGTATGAAATGTTGCAATTCTGAATTTATTCCTGTGAATAAAATCTCCTTGTTGAATTGTGATCCAGCTGAGAAAACAGTTGATCCAAGTAACATTAGCCATCAGCCTCAGTAATGGGCAGGATAGAAGCAAAAGTGCCTGCAGAATTGGAAATTAAGAATTGTCACCAAAAAGGACTGAAACTACAAAATGATCTGGAAGGGTTAATGACCAGAGACATTGATTTACAGGTGCTTGCCAGTTCAAACTTAACAGCTGGAATCCAGGCAAGCGGACAGTTTGCAAAAGGCCATTCAAAGCCTGTCGAGGAGTGGAATGATATCGTTTGTGCATTATGTAAATGGCTTGAAGGATCGGAACGAACCATAAATCTCCAGAGGGAGGAAGTGATTGATATTGTTCAAAGAGAATTGAAAAAGACCCATCTGAAATGGGATTGGGAGAAACGACAAGATCATAAAATGTTCAAAGATCAAACCAAGCAGGAGTAAGACATCCTTTTGAGCGAACATAAGAAGCATTTGAATAACATCCTTGAAACAGCTGAAAGAGGTTTGAATCAGAGGAGAAATGAGTCCTTTACACGCAAAAATGCCATTCAGACCTTCTTATCTCGAAATGAGAATTTACCACATTTGAGTTCAAAAACTGGGCTTGAAGTTGGGTTTATGCCTAGGGCTCACGAGAAGGAAGACTGAACTTAAATGAAACATTCTTTGCTGAGTTAAAGACCTGGAATAAGAGAAAAAATGCACAAAGTTGAATTATGATGAGACTCTGTAAATTCTGCTAACCTTTCTTGTCACATTTGTTGATTTTTGGTTAAATCTTTATATTTTACGCTATGAGATGTAGTTCAGAGACGAGATGAATAGTTTTTTGTATGGTATGTAATAAGTTATTTGTCAGAAGTTTATGTTGTTAAGTTCTTGTAAATAAGGCATCAAGCCATTGTAAAGAAACCTTTATTATCTTAAAGCTTGCTTTCTTTCGAGTGAAGAGGTGTGAGGGACCCCAGGAGAAAAAGAGAACGCTTACCTTTCAAGACAGAGATCGGGCCTCGGTGGCTGAGAACAACAGTTCCCAACAGGCTCTGCGCATCGGCCGGCTCTGAAATGGAAGCTTTTTCTTTCTTCCGATCTCAGGTTCTGCACATGTGCGGGCGGAGAATGGCTGCACATGCACAGTTGGTGTATTTTCTCGGTTATAGGTCGGTAAACGGCCCTGTGCACATGCTCAGTTTGTTTCTTCAGCTGGAAACTGTTCCTGCACGTATGTGCAGAGCAGAAAACAAGGAATAAGGTGAAACAGCAGGAAAAGAGAATCAGGTGACCTAGAAGAGAACAGAAAAAGCTGGACACAGGAGAGGGACCGGAAGCAAGTCCCAAAACCAAGTTGTCATCCCAAGCCAGGGAGTGGGGCAGGAGGTCGTCCCAGAAGCACAATCAAGTTAAGGGACAAGGTCAGGAATCTGAAACAGATCCTGTTAAGTCAAGTTAAGAGTGACAAGCAGAGGAAAAGGCTCAGAATTAAAGAGTTGGAGCTGCAGGGAGCAGGCTTTCAACGAGGTCAGCTTACAAGAAGTCAGAAGATCTGAGGAGACAGCTGAAGGTTGGTGACTCCATACATTGGCCTTTGAAACAGTGGTGTTCTCCTTGGCACAGCCGAATATCCGAGTATGGGTGTGTGGAAGGTGAAGCTTGAACGCATGTAGAGATCCAGGAGAAAGGAACCTTGGAAAGAGGCTTGGAGGTGGATCCTTGTTCGAGATGTCCGAGTAAAAGCGTGGTTTTGGAGAGAAGGTGAGTTCTTCGAAGTGGAAATTGGAAACCCTCGTGAGGGCGACAGAATTTCAGTGAGATCAGTTGGTTCACAGTGTGACAAAAGTCAGGGGGGTTGATAAGAAAGCCATTGAAACTTGGTTTTGCAGTATGGTGTGTCCAACCACAATTCACCTATTAGTTTACATGGACTATACATTTAGTGTAAACATTAGAATATAAGATAGATTTTGTAACTTGAGTTATCTTTACAGATGTACGTACAAATTCGTAAAGGTATAGTTGGGTAACATAGTGGTGTAATCTAATTTATCTTTTCCTGTTTAATAAATGTATTATTTTGTTAAAAATCCATCAACAGATTCCCGTGACTCTGTTCAGTAGCCACACTCCACTTTTCGAAACAAAAAAAAAGTTAGAGTCTCTCAAGCCAGGTTCCACCCTGGAATCTGACTTGTCCAGCAGCATCAGCTGGGATCATAACGGTATACATATCAGGAAGGATTGACCAGCCGGGTCTCTTCACTTGTAAAACGGTGACTGAGGGGTAACTTCATAGGCATCATTAAAATCATGAAAGGTTTTGATAGTGGATACAGAGAGAATGTTCCCTCTTGTTGGGGAGAGCTTGACTAGAGGACATCAATGTAAAATAATCACCAACCCAATAAAAAAATCCAAAGAAACTTCCATACCCGAAGTACAGTGAAAATGTGGAACTCATGGCAACGGAGAATGGTTGAAGTGAGTAGTATAATTAAGGGGAAGTGAGACAAGCCTATGAGAAAGAAGTGTTACAGAGAGATTAAGAAGAGGAAAGATGGGAGGAGGCTCATGCAGAACATAAATGCCGGCAGGGACTGTGTCAGCTGAATGGCCTATTTCTGTGCCATAGGTCCTCTGTAACCCATATAAGCAGTATGGATGGAGATTTGCAATAACCAGGGTCAGAAAACACAAACATGAGTAGTTCAGGGGTGCTCTAATCATCGCCGTTGGACAGAGTATCAGTCAAGAAATAATTGGAGCCTGTAATAAAGATAATGGAATCATTGTGGGGACTTTAACCTCACATCAGCAGCAGCTCCCAGCCCATTTACTACCACCAAGGGTAAGAGCAGCAAAGTCATAGGAATAGCATAGCCAGTATGCCCCACAAGCTATTTGTGTCTTCCTATATTTTAGTATGGTCCTCCCAATGAAGAATATCCGTCAAATTAATATCATCTGCAAATTTAAATATCATAACCTGGTCCAGATAATTTCTGTATCAGGTGAACAAAGGCACCACTTGCTAACAGTGTGAAGAGCTTCCCTTAACGCCTACCCACTGGTTTCTGCTTTGTAGCTAACCTTCTGCTACCTAACTCCACATGACCTGAGCCTCTCGCTCAGCACCTTGCTGAATTGTAAGTTTCCCAGTGGGAAACCCAGTGGGGTACATTCAAGTCAATCACTTGGTGTAATATTGCCCATCCATACTTACTGGGTGTTCAAGTTTTAGTCGTTTTTCTTCAGATCTTTGCTTCTGTTTCAGGATTAGTTCATTAACTACAAGAGAACAGGAAATGATTACCCAAATTGCAACCAAACGTGTAAACAAACAAACCTGTTTTAAGTTCACCTTAAATTAGTGAGAACAAGTGTTTCCTCTTCTCAGCGCCAACTGAAAAGTGCACAAAAACCACTCTCGCTCCACATTGGAGTGGAGAGTGGGGGCTACAGACTAAAGCTCCCTCTACACTGTCCCCATCAAACACTCGCAGGGGAGGTACAGCACGGGGTTAGATATAGAGTAAAGCTCCCTCTACACTGTCCCCAACAAACACTCCCAGGGTTAGATACAGAGTAAAGCTCCCTCTACACTGTCCCATCAAACACCCCCAGGACAGGTACAGCACGGAGTTAGATACAGAGTAATGCTCATTCTACACTGTCCCATCAAACATCCCCAGAGTAGGTACAGCACGGGGTTAGATGCAGAGTAAAGCTCCCTCTACACTGTCCCATCAAACATTCCCAGGACAGGTACAGCACGGGGTTAGATACAGAGTAAAGCTCCCTTTACATTATGTTATGAGTGCAGGACTTTACAACATGGTTATGTTTTAACTTAAGGTGAAACAGAATTTTCTCGAGAAGGTATCATAATAAACCTTTGCCCAGAGACAGACCCATGTGACCCAGTTATCCTGAAACCTAAACGGAAACCTATTGAAAATCAAACAACAGTTTTCACACCTTGATAGAGAAAACAGACAGACAGAGCCAGAGACAGACAATTAACTTCCTGCTGTAAAGAGCAAAGGAAGTCTGTTTTAGTGTTAGCAACCAAGCAGAGTGCTGGTGAGAGTCTGATTTGGGAGACGAAGACTGAATAGAATAACTTTCAAAGGATACTAGAAGACATAACCCAGCATGGCAGGGAGAAGTGAGCCTGCTGGAAAGCTGGAAATAATTTGGGACATGTTCTTGTAATGCTGCACACCTCTAAGATGTATCTTGATTGCATTAGTTAATGTGAGAGTTTTATTTAATTTTTCATGGGATGTGGGCATTGCTAACAAGGCCAGCATTTGTTGCCCATCCTCAATTGCTCTTGAACTGAGTGGTTTGCTAGGACATTTCAGAGGGCATTGAAGAATCAACCACATTGCTCTGGGTCTGGAGTCACATGTAGGCCAGACCAGGTAAGGGCGACAGGTTTCCTTCCCTAAAAGACATTAGTGAACTAAATGGGCTTTTTTGACAATTGATGATCATGTCATGGCCCGCATCACTGGGGCTAGCTTTATATTCCAGGTTTATTGATTAAATTTAAATTCCACTAGTTGCCATGGTGGGATTCGAACCCATGTCCCCACAGCAACAGCCTGATCCTCTGGATTACTCGTCCAGTGAAATCACCATTACACCACCATCCCCCCACAAATGCCTTTTCTTTAGATCAATACATCAGTTGGTTCCCTGTTAAGTAATATTTGATCAATGTTGATTCTAGTTAGTTTCAGTAAAAGTCTTAAAATGTGAAATCTTGTCATGCCATTCTTTCTGTCAGTTGCTCGGAAATTCCTCTTTTTAAAAAGTTATCGGTCCCAAAGGGGATTATAACAACTGGCCCATCAAACACTCCCAGGACAAATGCAGCACAAGATAGAGAGTAAAGGAAGTGGCTGCAGAAGACAGTGGAGGCATTGGTCAAAATATTCCAGAGCTCGCTGGATTCCGTGAGGGTCCCAGCGGATTGGAAAACCGCTAATATGATGCCACTGTTCAAGAGGGGAGGGAGACAAAAAGCAAGAAACTATAGGCCAGTCAGCCTAACATCTGTTGTTGGGAAAATGCTAGAGCCCATTATTAAGGAAGAAATAGCAGGACGTTGAGAAAAGCTTAATGTTAAACAGAGTCAACATGGTTTTGTGAAAGGGAAATCATGTTTGACAAATTTGCTAGAGTTCTTTGAGCATATAACAAGCAGAGTTGGCAAAGGGGAACTGGTAGATGCAGTGCATTGGGATTTCCAGAAGACATTCAATAAGGTGGCACATAAAAGGTTATTGCACAAGATAAGGACTCACTGTATTGGGGGTAATGTATTCACATGGATTAAGGATTGGTTAACGCACAGAAGACAGGGAGTCGAGCCTTTCTCAGGTTGGAGTGCCACAAGGATTAGTGCCAGGGTCTCAATTATTTACTATCCATATTAAATGACTTAGAGGAGGGGACAGATTGTAATGTATCCAAATTTGCTGACGATACAAAAATAGGTGGGAGGGCATGTTGTGATGGGGGACATAAGGGGTCTGCAAAGGATATAGACAGGTTGAATGAGTGGGCAAAAACTTGGCAGATGGAGTTCAGTGTAGGAAAGTGTGACGTCATGCACTTTGGTAGGAAAAATCAAAAGGCAGACTATTACTTAAATGGACAGACTCTCCAAAAAGAGTGCAGCACAGAAGGATCTAGGTGTTCTTGCGCACAAAACACAAAGTCAGCATACAGGTGTAGCAAGTAATTAAGAAGGCAAATGGAATTTTGGCCTGTATTGCTGGGGGGGTTGGAGTTTAAAAATAGGGAAGTCTTGTTACAACTCTACAGGGTGTTGGAGAAGCCGCACTTGGAGTACTGTGTACAGTTCCGGTCCCCGTAAGATTCACTAGGCTGATTCCAGGGGTGGAGGGGTTGACTTATCAAGAACGGCTAAACAGGTTAGGCCTTCATTCATTGGTGTTTAGAAGAATGAGGGGTGATCTTATCAAAACATACAAGATTCTGAGGGGGGTTGACAGGGTAGATGTTGAGATGTTTTCACTAGTGGGGGAAATCTTGAACTAGGGGACATAGTTACAGAATAATGGGACACTCATTTAAAATTGAGATGCGAGGGAGTTTCTTCTCTGAGAGGGTAGTGAATGTCTGGAATTCTCTACCTCAAGAGTTGTGGAGGCTAGATCACAAAGTATTTAAAGAGGAGGTAGATAGATTTTTGAAATATTGGGGAGTTGAGGGTTATGAGGAACTGACACGAAAGAGGAGTTGAGGCCTGGGGCAGATCAGCCATGATCTTATTGAGTGACAGGGCAGGCTTGAGAAGCCGAGTGGTCTTCTCCCGCTCCCAACATTCTTATGTTATGTAAAGCTCCCTCTCCACTGCCTGAAAAGCTCCAACAGGTGCAGCACGTACTACACACTAAGCTGACAAGAACCACAGGTTGCAACTTTAACTGAATGCATCGTCAAAAGACTGAGAAGTTTAGAATTTGATGAGAATAGGAATTTGGTGCTGAGGAGAGAGATGCATCTTTTTGTCTTGAAATTTTGCAGAGATTTGCTTAAATTTGATTTAAAACAGCGCTCCAGTGCAGTAGCAATAGCAGAGCCTCCTGAGAAGTACAGCAGCAGACAAGAGACAGAGAAAACCTTATGAAGTAACAATGCCAGTGAACAGTGTGGGAACAGGTAAGTTACAGAGATAAAAACAAAGAAAACTGCGGATGCTGGAAATCCAAAACAAAAACAGAATTACCTGGAAAAACTCAGCAGGTCTGGCAGCATCGGCGGAGAAGAAAAGAGTTGACGTTTCGCGTCCTCATGACCCTTCAACAGAACTTGATTTCGAGTCCAAGAAAGAGTTGAAATATAAGCTGGTTTAAGGTGTGTGTGGCGGGGGGGGGGGGGGGGGGGGGTGGGGGGGGTGGGGGGGGGGGGGGGGGGGGCGGACAGAGAGAGAGAGACAGAGGTGCTTGTGTAGACAAACAAGCAGTGATAGAAGCAGATCATCAAAAGATGTCAGCAACAATGGTACAAAAGAACACATAGGTGTTAAAGTTAAAGTTGGTGATATTATCTAAACGAATGTGCTAATTAAGAATGGATGGTAGGGCACTCAAGGTACAGCTCTAGTGGGGGTGGGGGGAGCATAAAAGATTTTAAAATATTTAAAAATAATGGAAATAGGTGGGAAAAGAAAAATCTATAAAATTTATAGGGAAAAAAAAGGGGAAAAAGGGGGGGAAACAGAAAGGGGGTGGGGATGGGGGAGGGAGCTCACGACCTAAAGTTATTGAATTCAATATTCAGACCGGAAGGCTGTAAGGTGCCTAGTCGGAAGATGAGGTGTTGTTCCTCCAGTTTGCGTTGGGCTTCACTGGAACAATGCAGTAAGCCAAGGACAGACATGTGGGCAAGAGAGCAGGGTGGAGTGTTAAAATGGCAAGCGACAGGGAGGTTTGGATCATTCTTGCGGACAGACCGCAGGTGTTCTGCAAAGCGGTCGCCCAGTTTACGTTTGGTCTCTCCAATGTAGAGGAGACCACATTGGGAGCAACGAATGCAGTAGACTAAGTTGGGGGAAATGCAAGTGAAATGCTGCTTCACTTGAAAGGAGTGTTTGGGCCCTTGGACGGTGAGGAGAGAGGAAGTGAAGGGGCAGGTGTTACATCTTTTGCGTGGGCATGGGGTGGTGCCATAGGAGGGGGTTGAGGAGTAGGGGGTGATGGAGGAGTGGACCAGGGTGTCCCGGAGGGAGCGATCCCTACGGAATGCCGATAAGGGGGGTGAAGGGAAGATGTGTTTGGTGGTGGCATCATGCTGGAGTTGGCGGAAATGGCGGAGGATGATCCTTTGAATGCGGAGGCTGGTGGGGTGATAAGTGAGGACAAGGGGGACCCTATCATGTTTCTGGGAGGGAGGAGAAGGCGTGAGGGCGGATGCGCGGGAGATGGGCCGGACACGGTTGAGGGCCCTGTCAACGACCGTCGGTGGAAAACCTCGGTTAAGGAAGAAGGAGGACATGTCAGAGGAACCGTTTTTGAAGGTAGCATCATCGGAACAGATGCGACGAAGGCGAAGGAACTGGGAGAATGGGATGGAGTCCTTACAGGAAGCGGGGTGTGAGGAGCTGTAGTCGAGGTAGCTGTGGGAGTCGGTAGGTTTGTAATGGATATTGGTGGACAGTCTATCACCAGAGATTGAGACAGAGACAGTTCTGTTCCTCTCTGCGACAAGATTTCCGTATCTCTCTGTTGCCTTGTTCACCTTCTTTGCTTTCCATTTCCCTCCTGGTGTTTGACAAGGTGTTTACTAAAACCCGCTTTCACAGCCATATCTCCTTTCTCAGTGACTGTCTCCGTCTCCGACTTACCCCACGTGGATTTCAACTGAAATTCCACCCCTCATCTTTCGAACCCACCCAGGATTACCGGTATCTCCGGGACATAAAATGTTTCTCAGACTGCTGTTCCCGTCACATTCTGAAATCCACACTCAGTGCCATGCGCCGCCATATGAACACACTCGACCTCTCCCTCCAGCAGCACCGCTGTACCCTTTTTCAAAGCTGCGCGTGCCCCCAGTTTCATTTTATCCTTCGGCTCATCCGACGCCTCAACAAGAAACTTTTTCTCTTTCTCTCAACTGCTAAGGAACGCAAGCTCCAACAACTCATCGACACCAACACCCATCTAGGACCCTCCACCCCAGCCTGTCCCTCCGTCCCCACCCCATCTTCCAATCCCAGCCCCAGGCCTGTATTCACTATACCCCCTGACCTTCCCCTCTCCGATGCTGAACGTTCAGTGCTCAGCAAAGGAGTTAGTTTCATACCCTTACGCCCTCACCTCAATGAATTTCGGGCTCGGCATGATACTGAACTCTTCTTTCGCCGTCTTCGTCTCCGGGCTCACTTCTTTGGGCAGGAGTCCTCTCCCAGTTCAACGGATCCTTTTACCCATCTCCAATATTCTCCCTCTACCTGGACCCCTCCCTCTGGATTCTTACCTTCTCTTGATCTTTTCATTGAGAACTGTCGGCGCGACATTAGTCGTCTCAATTTCTCTGCTCCTCTCACCCATTCTAACCTGTCTCTCTCAGAACTTACTGCACTCCATTCTCTCAGGTCCAACCCTGACATTGTCATCAAACCCGCTGACAAGGGTGGTGCTGTTGTTGTCTGGCGCACTGACCTCTACCTCGCGGAGGCTGAGCGTCAACTCGCAGACACTTCCTCCTACCTCTCCCTGGACCATGACCCCACCACTGAACATCAAGCCATTGTTTCCAGGACTGTCACTGACCTCATCTCCTCTGGGGATCTCCCTGCCACAGCTTCCAACCTGATAGTCGCCCAACCTCGGACGGCCCGCTTCTATCTCCTACCCAAAATCCACAAACAGAACTGCCCCGGTAGACCGATCGTCTCAGCTTGCTCCTGCCCCACAGAACTCATTTCTCGTTATCTTGACTCCCTTCTCTCTCCCCTTGTCCAGTCCCTTCCCACCTACATCCGTGATTCCTCTGACACCTTACGTCACATCAACAATTTCCAGTTCCCTGGCTCCAACCGCTTCCTCTTCACCATGGACGTCCAATCCCTCTACACCTCCATCCCCCACCAGGATGGTCTGAGGGCCCTTAGCTTCTTCCTCAAACAGAGGCCCGAACAATCCCCATCCACCACTACTCTCCTCCGTCTGGCTGAACTTGTTCTCACGTTGAACAATTTCTCCTTCAACTCCTCTCACTTTCTCCAAATAAAAGGTGTGGCTATGGGTACCCGCATGGGCCCCAGCTATGCCTGTCTCTTTATGGGGTATGTGGAACATTCCTTGTTGCAGTCCTACCCCGGCCCCCTTCCACAACTTTTTCTCCGGTACATCGATGATTACTTCGGTGCCGCTTCATGCTCTCGTCGGGACTTGGAAAAATTTATTAATTTTGCTTCCAATCTCCACCCCTCCATCATTTTCACGTGGTCCATCTCTGACACTTCCCTTCCCTTCCTTGACCTCTCTGTCTCAATCTCTGGTGATAGACTGTCCACCAATATCCATTACAAACCCACCGACTCCCACAGCTACCTCGACTACAGCTCCTCACACCCCGCTTCCTGTAAGGACTCCATTCCATTCTCCCAGTTCCTTCGCCTTCGTCGCATCTGTTCCGATGATGCTACCTTCAAAAACGGTTCCTCTGACATGTCCTCCTTCTTCCTTAACCGAGGTTTTCCACCGACGGTCGTTGACAGGGCCCTCAACCGTGTCCGGCCCATCTCCCGCGCATCCGCCCTCACGCCTTCTCCTCCCTCCCAGAAACATGATAGGGTCCCCCTTGTCCTCACTTATCACCCCACCAGCCTCCGCATTCAAAGGATCATCCTCCGCCATTTCCGCCAACTCCAGCATGATGCCACCACCAAACACATCTTCCCTTCACCCCCCTTATCGGCATTCCGTAGGGATCGCTCCCTCCGGGACACCCTGGTCCACTCCTCCATCACCCCCTACTCCTCAACCCCCTCCTATGGCACCACCCCATGCCCACGCAAAAGATGTAACACCTGCCCCTTCACTTCCTCTCTCCTCACCATCCAAGGGCCCAAACACTCCTTTCAAGTGAAGCAGCATTTCACTTGCATTTCCCCCAACTTAGTCTACTGCATTCGTTGCTCCCAATGTGGTCTCCTCTACATTGGAGAGACCAAACGTAAACTGGGCGACCGCTTTGCAGAACACCTGCGGTCTGTCCGCAAGAATGATCCAAACCTCCCTGTCGCTTGCCATTTTAACACTCCACCCTGCTCTCTTGCCCACATGTCTGTCCTTGGCTTACTGCATTGTTCCAGTGAAGCCCAACGCAAACTGGAGGAACAACACCTCATCTTCCGACTAGGCACCTTACAGCCTTCCGGTCTGAATATTGAATTCAATAACTTTAGGTCGTGAGCTCCCTCCCCCATCCCCACCCCCTTTCTGTTTTCCCCCCTTTTTTTTCCCTATAAATTTTATAGATTTTTCTTTTCCCATCTATTTCCATTATTTTTAAATATTTTAAAATCTTTTATGCTCCCCCCACCCCCACTAGAGCTGTACCTTGAGTGCCCTACCATCCATTCTTAATTAGCACATTCGTTTAGATAATATCACCAACTTTAACTTTAACACCTATGTGTTCTTTTGTACCATTGTTGCTGACATCTTTTGATGATCTGCTTCTATCACTGCTTGTTTGTCTACACAAGCACCTCTGTCTCTCTCTCTCTCTCCGCCCCCCCCCCCCCACCACACACCTTAAACCAGCTTATATTTCAACTCTTTCTTGGACTCGAAATCAAGTTCTGTCGAAGGGTCATAAGGACTCGAAACGTCAACTCTTTTCTTCTCCGCCGATGCTGCCAGACCTGCTAAGTTTTTCCAGGTAATTCTGTTTTTGTTTAGGTAAGTTACAGAGGTATATCAAGTGTACTGGTTACAGGCTAGCATCTGTATCCTGATGTTACCTAAACAGATAGCCTTAAAGAAAAGAAAAATCAATACAATTTATCTATAAATAATAAATAAGTAAACTATCACTGAATGGTTGCAGCACAGAATGAGGCCATTCAACCCACTGTGCTCGTGCTGATTGTTGTTTTGTTTGCAGTTCAGTCCCTTCTGTGCATGAAGGGCACTGGAGGGACTGGGGTGTTTTATTGACTCCCTTAATCACTTTTTGATTTAATGTTGGTAAGTTTCCTTCAAATTTTGTCTTTTGTTTTCGCAGTTTCCCTTTAAGGGGGTGCCTTTTAATTTGTCCCCTGATTTCCTTTTAAAAGCCACAATTACACCATACAGTCAGGCAGTGGCTTGGCCTAAATAGCCAAGTGGTTATGGTACTGGGTTTGTAACCCCAAGATCAAGAGTTCAAATCTCACAATGGCAAACTATGAAACAATGTAACTTCATCTGAAACAGATGGAAATGGGTTTGTACTCGAAAGAGTATCAAGAGTTCAAATCTCACAAAGGCAAACTACAAAACAATGTAACTCAAGTTCTGTCAAAGGGTCATGAGGACTCAAAACATCAACTCTTTGCTTGGCCTAAATAGCCAAGTGGTTATGGTACTGGGTTTGTAACCCCAAGATCGAGAGTTCAAATCTCACAATGGCAAACTATGAAACAATGTAACTTCATCTGAAACAGATGGACACGGGTTTGTGCTCGAAAGAGTATCAAAAGTTCAAATCTCACAATGGCAAACTATGAAACAATGTAACTTCATCTGAAACAGATGGAAATGGGTTTGTGCTCGAAAGAGTATCAAGAGTTCAAATCTCACAATGGCAAACTATGAAACAATGTAACTTCATCTGAAACAGATGGAAACGGGTTTGTACTCGAAAGAGTTACAGTCAGGCAGTGCATTCCAGATCCTAACCACTTGCTGCGCTATAAAGCTTTTCCTCATGTCACCTCTGGCTCCTTTGCCAATCACCGATCACTATTGACTGGTTCCTGACCTTTCTGCCAAAGCGACGTTTCTCCCCATCTGTCCAGACCCCTTAAGAATGCCTCAATCAAATCTCCTCTCACCCTTCTCCTGCAAGGACAACAGCTCCAGCTTCAACAATTTATCCATGTAATTTAAGTCTCTCATCCCCAGAAGCATTGTGATCTTTTCCGCACTCCCTATAAAGTCTTCACACCCTTCCTGAAGCATAGCACCCTGACCTAGACATAATGCGCTAATTAAGGGGAAAGCAGTGTTTATTATAAAGGTTCAGCAATACTCCCTTGCTTTTGTACTCTGCTATTTATGAAGTCCAGGGTCCCGCATGCCCCATTAACCATTTTTTCAACCTGCCCTGCCACCTTCAATCTATGCACTTGTATCCCCATGTTCATCTGCACCACCTTTAGAATTGTAACCATTATTTTACGTTATCATTTCTTCCTACTTCAATTTTGCTGACAAGCCTGTTGTGTGATACGCTATCGAATGCCTTTTGGAAGTCCATGTACACCACAACCACATTACTGTTATCAGTCCTCATCTCAGAACAGGGTTTTCAACTAATGGGGTCGGGGGATTGTGGGGGGGGTGGGGGGGCAGGGGTGCATTAGTGGTTGGATGAAGGTAGATTTAGAAATGCAAAGAGAAAGGTCGAGGCACTGATTCTAGTTTACATTATTTGATATTCTTTTCTATTCTATATCCTGTAAGGATTCTATGTTTCTATTCTATGCATTGGAACAGTACTGTATAGTCATGTAGGGAAAGATAAGCAGAATGGGAAAAAAAGGAACAGAAGGAAAAGAGTTTAACAAAAATTGTGCATCAGCAAATAAAGTCACTGCAGGGAATAGTAGTAAAATAATGAAATTCAGGGTTCTTTGTCTGAATGCGCACAGCATCTGAACCAGTGGCACAAATAGAGGTAAATGATTTAGATTTAATCACCATTACAGAAATGTGGTGACAAGGTGATCAAGGTTGGGAACTAAAGGTTCCTGGGTACACAATATTTCCAAACGACAGACAGAATGATGGCAAAGGATGATGAGTAGCCCTCAGTAAAAGATGAGGTAAGGACATTAGCGAGAAAGGATTTGGTCTCAGAAGATCATGAGGTAGAATCAGTGTGGGTGGTGATTTGGAATAGGAAGACATTGGTCACTGGTGATAATAGCATATAGGCCCTTGAACAATAGTTGTACCATTGGGCAGAGTATCAAACAAAAAATTACTGGAACTTGCACCAAAGGAAGGAACAATTACGGGGGACTTTAATCTTCATATAGGCTGGGACAATCAAATTGGCAAGAGTTGTCTAGAAGATGAGTTTGTAGAATCTTTTCTTGACAGTTTCCCGGAGCAATATGTTGTGAAACTGACCAGGGATAAAGTGCTACATTAGATCTGGTATTGTGTACTGAAGCAGGGTTAATTAGCAATGCAGTAAAAGATCCATTGGGAAATAGTGATCATAATACCATTGAATTCCATGTTAAGTTTGAAAGTGACGTACTCCAATCACAGTGAAGAATCTTAAAATTAAACAAAGCCAATTACATAAATATGAGAGGAGAACTGGCTACAGTTAATTGGGTAAATAGACTAAAAGGTATGGAGATAAATGAACAGTACATTTAAAGAAAAAAAATCAAAATGTTCAGCAAAAATACACTCCATTGAAAAACAAAAACTTAGCAAGAAAGACCCATCCATGGCGCACTCAGGAAGTTTAGGATAGTATTAGATTAAAAGAAGAGGCTTACAATATTGCAAAAAGCAGTAGCAAGTCTGAGGACTGGGGGTGTTTTAGAAACCGGCAAAAGCCACCAAAAAGTTGATAAAAAGGCAAAATAAACAGAATGAAGGCAAACTAGACAGAAATATAAAAACAGATTGTAAGAGGTTTTATAAGTATATAAAAAAGAGAAAAGGAGATGAAAGTTAGCCTGTTAGAAGCAGAGACAGGAGAAATTATCACGGGGAATGAGGAAATAGCAGAAGCATTGAACAAATATTTACTCTGTCTTCACAGTAGAAGACAAGTTTTTTACCACAGAATCTTTAAAGTGCAGAAGGCCATTTGGCCCATCAAGTCTGCACTGGCTCACAAAGATCATTCTATGCAGTCCCACTCCCCTGCCTTATCTCCATAACCTTGCACATTCTCTCTTTTCAGGTAACAATCCAATTCCCTTTTGAATACCTCAATAGAACCTGCCTCCACCACCCTCCCAGGAAGTTTGTTCCAGACTCCAACTACCCTCTGTGTGAAAAAAAATTTTCCTCACAACATTTTTATCCTTTTGCCAATTATCTTGAATCTGTGCCCTCTGGTCCTTGATGTCCTCGAGTGGGAACAGTTTCTCACTATTGACCTTGTCCATACCCCTCAGAATCTTGAATACCTCTATCAAGTCTCCTCTCAGCCTTCTTTTCACCAAACAGTCCCAACCTCTCCAATCTATCCTCATAGCTACAGCTCTTCATCTCGAGAATCATGCTTGTGAATCCACTCTAACCTCTCTCCAATGCCTCCACATCCTTCTCAAGCATGGTACTCAAAGGTTTAATGTTCGCAGTTTTCCAGTCCTCTGGCACTGCCCTTGTCTCTAAGGAAGACTGGAAGATTATCACTAGTGCCTCTGCAATTTCCACTCTCACTTCCCTTGGTACCCTTGGATGCATTTCATCCAGTCCTGGAATCTTATCTATTTTAAGTAAAGATAGCCTTTCTAAAAATCCCCTTCTTCTCAATTGCAAACTCTTCTGTAGCAGTTACCTCCTCTCTCACCTTGGCCTGGGTAGCATCTTATGTGCAAGTTCCCTTTTTTATCCCTAATAAGCCCTGCTCTTTCTTTTATCACCTTTTTATCATTTACATGCTTATACAAGGCCTTGGGATTCCCTTTTATATTTGCTGCCAGCCACTTTTCATGCTCTCTCCTTGCTTTTATTAGTTTCTTCACTTCCTCTCTGGTCCTTCTATATTCAGCCTGATTCGCCAATGTATTTTCTACCTGACATCTGTCATACACCCACTTCTTCCTTTTCATCTTTACCTCTATCTTTCTCGTCATCCAGAGCACTCTGGATTTATTTGCCCTATGTTTCCCCTTCAAAGCCTGCAATACTTTTTTTTTGAAGATGGTCCATTGTTCAGCCACTGTCTTTTCTGCCAACATTTGATCCCAACTCAGATGCATTCTCACCCCATCGAAGTTGTCTTTCCCCCAGTTAATCATCCCTTGTTCCTTGTCCTTTTCCATGGCCAACCTAAACCTTATGATACAATGGTCACTGTCCCCTAAATGCTCTCCCACTGTTGCTTGATCTACTTGGGCCAATTCATTCCCCAGAGCCAGGTCCCACAGTACCTACCCTGTCGTTGGACCGGAAACATACTGCTGCAGAAAATTATTCTGAAGACATTCCAGAAACTCTCACCCTTCTTGTCCTTTTGTACTATTCCTATCCCAGTCTATGCTTGGATAATTGAAGTCCCCCATTATAATTCACTCTATAATTCTTGCACCTCTGTAATTTCTTTGCAAATTTGTTTCTCTGCACTCCTTCCAATAGTTGATGGTCTATATACTACACCAAATAACATTATTGCACCTTTTTGATTCCTTATTCTCTACCCAGTGATTCCGTCTTTGACCCCTCTGGAACATCCTCTCTCTCCAGCACTGTAATGCCATCTTTAATCTTTAACCACCCTCCCTGCCCCTTTTCTTCCTTTCCTGTCTCTACAAAACACCCTGTGCCAGGAATATTTAAAGCCCAGTCTTGCCCTTCTTTGAGCCAGGTCTCTTAAAGCAATATCACAATTCCAATAGTCAACCTGTGCCTGTAGTTCACCAATCTTATTAACCACACTCCATGCATTCACATACATGCACATTAACCTTGATTCCAGCTTTTATGCTATCCTCCCTTACTCTGACCCCATCTAATGACTTACTATTGCCTACTCTAATTTTATCAAACTCTCAAAGTATTCTATCTACCTTGATGCTACTCTCTGATTTATTCTCCTTATCAGTTAACAATTCTCTACTTAGCACTGCCAGTTCCTCTCCTCACCACTCTGAATTTCCCCTCAGGTTCTCATCCCCCTGCCAATCTAGTTTAAACTCTCCCCAACAGCACTAGCAAATCTCTCTGCAAGGACATTAGTCCCAATCCTGTTAAGGTGTAACCAGTCCTTCTTGTACAGGTCCCATCTGTCCTAATGTATCAAAAAAATGGAGGGTAACCTAGGGGCTGAAAAGTGAGAGGAAATTAAGGTAATTAATATCAGTAGAGAAAAAGTACTGCAGAAACTTAATGGACTATAATCCCACAAATCCCCTGAACCTGATGGCCTACACCCCAGGGTTTTCTGAAAGCTGCAGAGATAGTGGGTGTGCTGGCTATGATTTTCCAAACTTCCTGAGATTCTGGAATGGTACCGTCAAATTGGAAGTTAACAAATACTACACCACTTTTCAAGAAAGGAGGAAGAGAAAAAACAGGGAACTACAGGCCAGTTAGCTTAACAACAGTCACTGGGAACACACCTGAATCTAGTATTAAGGAAGTCTCAACAATGCATTTAGAAAATCATAGTATTATAACAAGGCAATACAGTTTTGCTAAAGGGAAATTCCTCTTGCAAATTTAGACTTTTTTGAGGATGCAACCAGTAGGGTAGATAAAGGGGAACCAGTAGATGTAGTATACCTGGATTTCCAAAAGGTTTCTGATAAGATGTTGCACAGAAGAACAATAAGCAAGGTAAGGGCTCATGGAGTTGGGGGTGATATATCAGCACGGATAGAGAACTTGTTAATGGGCAGAAAGCAGAGAAAGGCCATAAATGGGCTTTTTCAAGTTGGCAGGCAGTGAATAGTGGAGTGCTGCAAGGATCAGAGCTGATGCCTCAGCTATTTACAATCTATATTAATGCCTTAGATGAAGAGACAGTGTCAAGTATCCAAGTTTGTTGATGTTAGGTAGAAAGGTCAAAAGCAAAATATTGCTGTTGCTGGAAATCTGAAACATAAACAAAAATTGCTGGAAAAACTCAGCAGGTCTGACAGCATCTGTGGAGAGGAAGACAGAGTTAACGTTTCGAGTCCGTATGACTTCATCAGAACTAAAGAGAAATAGAAATGTGGTGAAATATAGGCTGTTTAAGGAGGGTGGGACAGGTGGAGCTGGATAAAGCACCAGTGGAAAGGTCAGCTGTGGGAAGACACAAAGGCTGGTTAAGTGAGTAGGTAACAAGATGACAGATGAAGTATAGTGTAGGCAAGGATGAAGTTGTTCACTTTGGTTGTAAGAATAGAAAAGCAGAATAATTTTTAAAAGGTGTCAAACTGCTAAGTATTGATGTTCAAAAAGACTTAAGTGCAAGTACAAGGAATGCAGAAAGTCAGCATATATAAATACAGCAAACAATTAGGAAGGCAAACTGTATGTTGATCTTTATTGCAAGGGGGTTGGAGTACAAGAATAAAGAAGTCTTGCTACAATTGTACAGGATTTTGGCGAGGCCGCATCTGGAATAGGTTTGTGTGCAGTTTTGATCCCCACGTTAAAAAAAAAATATATACTTGCATTGGAGGCAGTACAATGAAGGTTCACGGATTGGTGCTATGATGAGAGACTGAGTAAATTGGTTTATATTCTCAAGAGTTTTGAAGAATGAGAGGTGATCTCATTGAAACCTACAAAATCCTGAGGGGGCTTGATAGGGTGGACACAGAGATTGTTTCCACTGGTCAGGGAATCTAAAACATGGGGGCACAACCTCCGAATAAGGGACTGAGATGAAGACGAGTTATTTCACTCAACGGGTTGTGAATCTTGGAACTCTCTACTCCAGAGGGCTGCTCCATCATTGAATATATTTGAGGCTGGGTCAGACAAACGTTTGGTCTTTCAGGGAATTAAGAGATTATGGGGAGCAGGCGGTCAACTGGAGTTGAAGCCCAAGATCAGCCATGATCGTACTGAATGGTAGATCAGGCTGAATGGTCTTCTCCTGCTCCTATTTCTTGTGTTTTCATTTTTTAAAAACTCAGTCAAATTAGGTAAATGCAATTTTTGCTTAACAAAACCATTCTGGCTTTCTTCAATTGATTCCCATTTGTTCAAGTGATTGTTAATTTTGTCTGGATGAAATAATTCGTCCTCATCTCGGTCCGAATTTCCCACTACCAGGATTCAACTGACTGGCATGTGGTTGCTGGGTTTATTCGTATATCCTTTTTTGAACAAGAGTATTGAAGATATAAGATCCTGAGGGGTCTTGACAGGGTGAATGTGGAGAGGATGTTTCCTATCGTAGGAGAATCTAGAACTGGGGTGTCACTGTTTAAAAATAAGGGATCGCTCATTTAAAATGGAGATGAGATAAAATGTTTTCATTCAGAGGGTCATGGGTCTTTGGAACTCTCTTCCTGAAAAGGTGGTGGAAGCAGAGTCTTTGAATATTTTTAAGGCAGAGGTGGTAAGCAAAGGGGTGATAGGTTATCGGGGTTAGGCGGGATGCAGATTTCAGGTTACTCTCAGGTCAGTCATGATCTTATTAAATGGTGGAGCAGTCTTGAGTAGCCGAATGGTCTACCCCTGCTCCTTGTTCATAGTATAACCTCTGCAATTCTCCAGTATTTGCAGATGATTGGAAGATTATTGGTCTGAGTGTAAACTTACAGAATAAGGGGAACCCAAGTGAGGTAGAGAATGAGGATCTGCAGAAACTGATCATGGTTTTGTGAAAGGGAGATCATGTTTAACCGATTTATTGGAGTTCTTGGAAGAACTAACAGGTGCTGTGGATAAAGGGGAACCGGCGGATGTGCTGTACTTAGATTTTCAGAAGGCATTCAATAAGGTGCCTCAGAAAAGGTTACTGTGAAAAATAAAAGCTCATGGTGTAGTGGGGTAACATATTGGCATGGATAGAAGGTTGGCTAGCTAACAGAAAACAGTAGGCATAAATGGGTCTTTTTCTGGTTGGCAGGATGTGATGAGTGGAGTGCCACAGGATCAGTGCTAGGGTCTCAACTCTATAATTGATATATATATGATTTGGATGAAGGAGCCAAAGGTTTGGTTGCTAAATTTGGTGATGATACAAAGATAGGTGGGAAGGTAAGATATGAAGTGGACATAAGGAGGTTACAAAAGGATATAGACAGGTTAGGTGAGTAGGCAAAGATCTGGCAAATGGAGTATAATGTGGGAAAACGTGAGGTTGTCCATTTTGGCAGGCTAAGGAACAAAAAGGGTGCAATTACATTGCTGAGTGTACCCTATAGACCGCCAAATAGTGAGAATGACGCAGAATAAATCTGAAGGAAATGAGAGAGAGATGCAAGCATTATAGAGTAGTTATAATGGTTGACTTTACCTGAATGTAGACTTGGTCAGTGGTAGTGTAAAGGGCAGCAGGGGGAAAATGTTCCTAGATTTTGTTCAAGAGAATTTTCTACAGCACTATGTGTCCAATCCAACAAGAAAAGATGCACTGTTAGACCTGGCTCTTGGAAATGAGTTGGGCCAAGCAGGTCAAGTGTAAGTGGGGGAACATTTAGGAAACAGTGATCATAGTATTGTACGTTTTTGGATGATGATAAAAAAAGGACGATAGGCAATCCAGAGTAAGGATAATTAACTGGAGGGGAGCCAACTTTGACGGGGCAAGAATGGAGCTGGGCCAGATAGACTGGAACGAAAGATTGGCAGGAAAAACTGTCGCTGAACAATGACTGGAAAATTGTAAACTTTATGCACTTGTTCAAAAAAGGTAGTAAGGATAAGCCCAGCAATTACAGAACAATCAGTTTAACTTCAGTAGTGGGTAACATTCTAGAAACAATTATTCAGGATAGAATTAGTATTCACATGGAAAAATATGGGTTGATAAGGAAGAGCCAGCATGGATTTCTAAAGGGGAAATTGTGTTCAACTAACTTGGAGTTTTTTGAAGAGGTAACAGAAAAGGTCGATGAGGGTAATGCTGATGTGTTGTACATTTCAAAAGATATTTGATACAGTGCCACACAACAGACTTGTGATAAAAGTATTGCTCATGGAATAAAAGGGACAGTAGCAACGTGGGCTCAAAATTGGCTGAAAAACAGGAAGTAATAGTGGATGGATATTTTTCGGGCTGGAGGAAGGTTTGTAATGTACTAGTCCAGGGGTCAGAGTTGGGACCCTCACTTTTCCTGATATATATTAATGATCTAGATCTTGGTGTGCAGGGAACAATTTCAAAGTTTGCAGATGATATGAAACTTGGAAGTGCTGTGAACTGCGTGGAGGATGGTGTGGGGCTTCAAGAGGACATAGACAAGTTGGTGGAGTGGGCAGAGAGGTGGCAAATGAAGTTCAATGTGGAGAAGTGTGAAGTGATGCATTTTGGTAGGAAGAATATGGACAGACAATATAAAGTAATTGGTGAAATTTTGAAGGGGGTACAGGAGCAGAAAGACCTGGGTGTATATGTGCATAGACCATTGAAGGTGACAGGTCAAGTGGAGAGAGCAATTAAAAAAGCATATAGTATCTTGGGCTTTATTAATAGGGGCTTACAAGAGCTAGGAGGTTACGCTGAATTTATATAAGACACTCCAGAGGCCTCAGCTGGAGTATTCAGCTACAAGGATAGATTGGGGAGGTTGGGACTGTTCTCTTGAGAGAGAAGACGACTAAGGAGATTTGATAGAGATGTTCAAAATCACAAGGGGGCTGGACAGAGTAGATAGGGAGAAGCTGCTCGTAAAAGGAGAGAGCACAGATTTAAAGTTGTTTGCAAAAGATGCAAATATGCTGTGAGAAAACTTTTTTTCACAGTGAGTGATTCGAGTCTGAAATGCACTGTCTGGAAGTGTGTTGGAGGCAGGTTCAATCGAGGCATTCAAGAGGGCATTAGATGATTATTTGAATAGAAACAATGTGCAATGTATGGGGGACTAGGCACTAGGTCATAATGCTCATTTGGAGAGTCGGTGCAGTCATGATGGGCCGAATGGCCTCCTTCAGTGCCATTAAAGTTCTGTGATTCTGTGAAATAACAAGTATATTATCTAAATGTGAGAGGTTGCAGAGCTGCAGAGCTCCAAGATGCACAGGGATCTGGGTGTCCTAGTGCATGAATCACAAAAGGTTGGTATGGAGGTACAGCAAGTAATTAGCAAAGCTAATACAATGTTATTGTTTATTGTGAGGGGAATTGAATACAAAATTAGGGAGGTTATGTTTCAATTATACAGGGCACTGGTGAGGCCACATCTGGGATACTGTGTAACGGCTGGTCTCCTTATTTAAGATGTAAATGCATTGCAGGTAGTTCAGAGAAGATTACCGGACTAATACCAGGGTTGTCTAATGAGTAAAGGTTAGACAGGCTAGGCTTGTATCCACTGGAGTTTAGAAGATTAAGAGGTAACTTGATAGAAACATATAAGATCCTGCAGGGACTATATAGGGTGATGTGGAAAGGATGTTTCCTCTTGTGGGAAAATCTAGAATTCAGGGTCACTTTAAAAATAAGGGGTCATTCATTTAGGACAGAGATAAGGAATTTTCTCAGGCGTTTGAAAGACTTTGGAATTCTCTTCTTGAAAAGGTGGTTGAGGCAGAGTCCTTGAATATCTTTAAGGCAGAAACAGGTAGATTCTTGGTAAGCAAGGGGGTGAAAGGTTATCAGAGGCAGACAGGGATGTGAAGTTCAGATTAAAATTAGATCAGCCATGACTTTATTAAATGGTGGAACAGGCTTGAGGTGCCAAGTGGCCTATTCCTGCTCAGAATTCAGACGTTCGTATGATCCTATCCAACAGATAGAATGTACTACCTACCTGTGAGAAGAGAGATGGAGATTATCAGGAGTACAGGCTCAATGGGGTCATGGAGACGGGAGCAGGAGGCTGTCCAAAGGAGGGTGGGAGAGGAGGGGCTGTATAATGTGGTAGTTGCATGGGGTTCAATAATGAGGGGGGTAGTTACCATCATTTGTGAGCAGGATCATGATTTCCACATGCCGGGTTGAGGGCCAACTCAAACCATTTGAAAGGCTATTGGAGAGGGAAAAGCCATGTTGGGACAAACAAGTAGCAAAAGCAAGAGAGCTCAGAGTGCCAGGAGTTAAAAGCCAAATTAAAGCACAGAAGTTCGAGGGTTATTAACTCTGGATTATTAATCACACACTATCCCGACTTAAAACTATATTGCCGTTCCTTCACTGCTGCTGGGTTAAATTCCTGGAATTACCTTTCTATCAGCGCTGAGGGTATAAGTACATTGACTGGGGCTGTTCAAGGTAGATCACCATCACCTTCTCAAGGGTGATTAAGGAGAGCAATAAATGCTGGCCTTGCCAATGACACTCTCATCCCAAGAACGAGTAAGAAATTATTCCCTGAGCCACTTGCAAACTAGCATAGGAATAAGCAAGATTAAAGTTGAGCATGTGGTTGAAGTGATGGTGTGGGAAAGGGGAGTTCTAATTCATTGAACATTGGCACTGGACGCACTGCTCACATTGGAATGGCTCCAGAACTGTGAGCCCAAAGGATGAAATGGGATCAAAGGAGTTTGGAAGGGTCGAGCGGGGCAGGGAGAAGAGGTGCGAGTGTTGAGGACATATGCAAAAAGATAGCGTAAATAATAATTCCAAAACATAGAGAGAGCAGAACAATGGTCAGAAATTGGGTTAGGAGCTACAGATAAAAGGATACAAAAGATATCAAGTAGGGAGAACTAAGAAATGAGAGGAAAAAAAGAACATTACAGAACAGGCTAGGTAGGGTGTATGGTCCAAGTAAGTATTCATCATACAAACACACACAGTATAAAGGACAAATGGATTTAATTCAAGCACAAATTAAAGTTGAAGAATATGACATGACAGCTATTATTGAGACATGGCTACAAAACAATCAGGATGAGGAAATAAATAAACCAGATTAAAAGATTTACAGGGAGGAGAGGGGAAATGGTAGAAAGGAAGGTGCAGGATTAGTGAATAAGGAGGAAATCAACTCAATAAAAAGAATATAATGAGAGGTAAGCAAGCAGAAAAGACTTTAAGATCGAATTAAGAAAAAGAGAAGGATTTAAGACTGTAATGCGAGTTGCATATAGGCCTTCTTGTAACAGCAGTGGAATGGGAGGTTATATAAATGCAGTGGTTAAACAAACATATGGTGAAGGCAAAGTGGTTTTAATTTTGGATTTGGAACTTCCATACAGACCGTAAAAGGTAAGTCATGCCTGATGACCCTGACTGAAATTTCAAAGAGTTGACTTAAGTCATGGACAGGTAAATATCTACGCATATTATTAAAATGGACTTTGAGAAGGAATTTGACAATGTCCCTCATAAGACTGTCAGGGGGCTAAGACCTTTCACTCTATATTTTTCAAAAATATATAGATATCCTCATGGCTAATTTCTAAATTTTAAGAACTGGGCAAAGACTTTAAAATGGCTGAAGCCACGTCTGGCTGTGACTTTCAAACAAAAGGAACTTTTCAGTAGTATCTGAGCAGCTGACACCTTGTTATCTCTGTCTCTTTGCTGATAACCCTGTGGGCTGCAGAGACAAAATTCAAAGCCCATATACAAAGCCCATCTGCATTTCATAAGCAAGACCTGGCTACCAGAGTCTACTAGTCTCGGGCAAAGGGCCCTGCATCCATTTTACAAATTCTTAATGATTGGGACATAAACAATCTCAGGAGCCCAGAAAGAAATATACATCCTTTGTCAAAGACAAAGTGCAGAGGTGAGAGTCAGGTGACATGACCCCCGAGCTGAGAACACCAGTTATACTGTATTGCTGTACTGTAAATCAGTATGCCATCTTCCATCCAGCTCAGAAAGAAGGTTCTATCCAGGTTTGAATGCCTGGCTCCCATCTACACTGTTTCTACCGGGATTTCTGAACTTCTGTACCAGCACTTACAAGACTAATTCATGTCTGTGCGCCTATCCCATCATGTAAGTCATCTCTACTGGAAAAATGAATTATCCAGCATCAGTTTTCAACCTGTCAACCTCTGTGAAGGAATACACCATTGCAGTTCGATTTTGGGCTCTCAGATTATTTTATCTCTGGTCTTTGCCCTGCAAATCTTTCTTCCTCTATCCCCTTCTTTTATTGTATGATTGGAAAGGAGGTTATGTGGCTATCCTCCTCTTGCGTTCGAGTGTACACAAATAAACTAACCCTCTAAGTTTCGCCTATTTTGAGTTTGCTGTGGGGTTATTAATCGAAATTGGATCATACAAAAGCCATGGGGTTGAGCAATATGCCACCGCTTATGAAGGGGGAAGCAAATCAAAACACCTTTCTGTTTACGGATGGGTGTTGAGAAGAGAAATCAGGGCTGTTTAAATTACACCCCACTCCCCCACCCCTTTGTCCATAACAAGACTGTTAAGCTAAGGTTGACGCTTATGAAATAGAACCTGGTTAGGAAATTGTCTCTGTTCTCATCTCTTGCAGATTGGGCAAGTACTTTCATTGGCAGGATGTGGCATCTAACAAGCATCCATCTTGGGGCCAGAAACATTCACTAATTATTAATGACTTCAACAGGAGAGAGAGAGACAGGCAGCCAATTTGGCTGATAATATAGGTAGGCAATATTACAAGAAGTGTTGGCAGAAGCATAAGATTACTGAGATGTTGATAGATTAAGGTCTGATGAAAGGTCACAGACCTGAAACATGAGCTTTGTTTTACTTTTTACAAATGCTGCTTGCTCTGCTGAGTATTTCCAGCATTTTCTGTTTTTATGATGGATAGATTGAGGGAATGGGTAAGACTGGAAAATGGATTTCAATGTAAGAAAATGCAAGGACATCCACTTTGGAACTGAAAGGAATAGAACAGGGCACTTTTTAATTAGTGAAAAGCTACCAACAGTGGAGGTCCAGAGACAATTTGGAATGGGGTGAGGGAAGGTATGTAGATTAAAACGTCAGGAATGGGTACAGAAAATAATCCAAAAAAGCTAATAGAATGCTGGCCTTTATATCTAGAGGACTAGAATACTAGAACACAAAGCCCAGGTGATATAAGAACATAAGAAATAGGAGTAGAAACCAGCCAGGGAAAACAAACTTTCAGTATCTGCCTTGTCAAACCTCTTTAGAATCCTTTATATTTCAATGAGATCGTCCCTCATTCTTCAGAGAATAGAAGGCCCAGTTTACTCAGCCTCACATCACAGGATAGCTTTCTCATCCCAGGGACCAGTCTATAGCAAACCTTCACTGTACTGACTCCAATACAAGTATATCTTTGCTGAAATATGGAGATCAAAACTGCACATAGTATTCCAGATGTGGTCTCACCAATACCCTGTACAATTGCAGCAAGACTTGTTTTATCCCTGTACTCCAATCCCCTTGCAAAAAAAATGGTCAACATGCCATTCATCTACCCAATCAACTTTGAGTTCCTTGTCCGAGAACATCCAAGTCTCTTTCAACATCAACTTGTACAAGTTTCACGATTTTCAAAAAATCTTCTGTTTTTCAATTCTTAGAAGAGTGAATAACCTCAGACTTCCTGACATCATAACCCCATCTGTCATCTTGTTGCCCATTCATTCAACCTATATTTCTTTGGAGCCTCTGTGTCCTCCTCACAACTTACCTTTCCACCTAGCTTGGTATAATCAGCAAACTTGGCTACATTATTCTCAGTATGTTCATCTAAATAGATTTTAAATAGCTGAGGCCCCAACATTGATCCTTGTGGCATTCCACTAATTATAGCCCACCAACTCGGGAATCCCTCATTTACACACCTGCACTTTGCTTCTGTCCGTTAACCAATTCTCTATCCATGCTAATATTACCCCCAATCCCAGAGCCCTTATCTTGTATACAAACCTTTTGCGTGGCGCTTTATCAAATGCCTTTTAATAATCAAGGTATACAACATCTACTTGTTCCCTTTTACCAACCCGATCAGTTACATGCTCAAACAACTTTGTCAAGCACAATTTCCCTTCGTAAGCGCCATGTTGGCTTTGTCTGATCATTCTATGTTTTACTCAGGGCTTTAAGACTTCCATAATAATTGATTCCAGTACATTCTCCATGACTGATATCAGGCTAACGAGACTGTAGTTCTTCATTTTCTTTCTACCACCTTTCTTGAATAGTGGTGTCACATTTGCTGACCACCAAACTGCTGGGACTGTTCCAGAATCTAGGGAATTTTGGGGAATCATTGTCAAAGCATTCACTATCTCTGCAGTGATCTCTTTTAGAACCCAAGGATGTAGGCCACCGGGTCCTGAGGATGTCAGATTTTAACGGACCCCTCATATTTCTCCAGTACTTTTTATTTCCAATATTCATGGCCTCACCCTTTTTAGCATCCATGTTCCCTCAATTTGTGTGTGCAACATGTGCATTGTACTGTGAAGACAGACATAAAATATTTGTTCAATGTCTCTGCTATTTCCTCATTTCCCACAATACTTTCTCTTGTTTCTGATTCTAAGGGACCAATGTTTACTTAAGCTACCCCCTTCCTTTATATATGCTTGAAAAAGCTTTTACAATCTGTTTTTTATATTCCTTGCTAGCTTTCTCTCATTCTATTTTCTCCCTGAACAACTTTTTGGTGGCCCTTTGCTGGTTTCTCTAATCCTCAGAGTTGCTACTATTCTTTGCAACCTCATACTCTTCTTTTAATCTCAGCCTATGCTTAATCTCTTTACTAAGTCCCTGATAGATATTTTTTGCTGAGTTTTTGTTTTCAATGGAATGTATTTTTACTCAACATACTGAATTGTTTCTTTAAATGTTTTCCACCGTTTACTTACTGCCACACATTTCAGTCTATTTACCCAATTAACCGTAGCCAGCTCTCCCCTCATATCTATGTAATTGACTTGATCCCTGGTCAATTCCACAATGCATTGTTCCAGGAAACCGTCTTAAAAACATTCTACAAAATCATCTTCTCGACTACACTTGTCAGTTTGATTGGTCCAATCCAACACTAAGTTCCCCACAACTACAATGCTGTCTTTGGTACACGCTCCAAGAATTTCTTGTTTAATGCCCTGTCCACCAGTTTTACTACTGTTGGGGGCCAATAAACTACTCCCACCGGTGTTTTCTGCCTCTTGCTGTTCCCAGTCTCCACCAATACTGATTCTATCTGATCTTCTAAGCCAAATCCTTTCCCACTCATGTCCTTCTGTCATCCTTTGTCTTTTCAAAGCTATTCACCATCCTGACTTGGAAACATTGCCATTTCTTCACTGTCGCTGAGTCCAAAGTCTTGAACTCCCTCGCTAACAGCACTGTGGATGTACCTATCCTACAGGGACTGCAGTAGTTCAAGGTGGCAGCTCACCACCACCATCCCCAGGGCAATTAGGAATGGGCAATAAATACTGGCCCAGCCAGCGATGCCCCACATCCCATGAAAGAATTTTTTTAAAATTGTGTATCCTGGAATATTTATTTCTGAACCTTAGTCACCATGTAGCCATGTCTCTGTGCTGGCAATTAGATCTAAACTTTTTTTTATTATTTTGTGGGATGTGGGCATCACTGGCAAGGCCAATGTTTGTTGCCTATTTCTAATTGCCCCTTGAACTGAGTAGCTTGCTGAGCAAATTCAGAAGGCAGTTAAGAGTCAACCACATTGCTGTGGGTCTGGAGACACATATAGGCCAGACCAGGTAAGGACAGCAAATTTCCTTCCCTGAAGGACATTAAACCAGATGGGTTTCACAACAACTGATGATATTTGTCATGGTCACCATTACTGAGACGAGCTCTATATTCCAGATTTTATTAATTGAATTCAAATTGACCAGCTACTGTGGTGGGTTTCGAACACATGTCCCCACAGCTTCAGACTGGGCCTCTGGATTACTAATCCAGTGACACTACCTCTGCACCACAGTGTCCCCCAGAAATAATTTCTGTCTCTCTGCCGTGCAAGTTCCCTTCATTATCTTTAAATATTTGGATCAACCATCCATCAGTTTCTAAATTCTGAGGTATACAACCAGAGTTTGTATAATCTCATCTTATAACTTAACGCTTGAAGTCCAAGTATCATTCTGGTAAAACTATGCTACACTCCATCCAAGAACAGGATGCTCTTTTTCCAAGTGTTGTGCCCAGAACTATTCTACCATTACCATCAAGCTGCAGGATCAACCCTGGTTCAACGAAGTGTGCAGGAGGGTATGCCAGGAGCACCATACATATCGAAAAATGAGGTGTCAACCTGGTGAAGCTACAATAGAGGACTACTTGGGTACCAAACAGCATAAGCAGCAAGTGATAAACAGGGCTAAGCGATCCCACAACCAATGCATCAGATCTATGCTCCACAGTCCTGCCACATCCAGTCGTGAATGGTGGTGGACAATTAAACAACTCACTGGAGGAGGTAGTTCCACAAAATCCCCATCCTCAATGATGGGGAAGTCCAGCACATCCGTGCAAAAGATAAGGCTGCAGTATTTGCAACAATCTTAGTTAGAAGTGCCAATTGAACAATCCACCTTGGTTTGGAAATATATCACCGTTCCTTCACTGTCGCTGGGTCAAAATCCTGGAGCTCCTCCCTAACAGCACTGTGGTTGTATCTGCACCACAGGGACTGCAGCGGTTCAAGACGACAGCTCAAGGGCAATTAGGGGTGAGCAGTAAATACTGACCTTGTCAGCAACACCCACGTCCCATGAAAGAATAAAAAAATGAACAGAGTAAACCTTTCCCCTTACATGGTCCTCTCAAACAGGGCAGGTACAGCAGGAGTTAGATACAATCAAGCTCCCTCTATACTGTTCCATTAAATATTCGCAGGGCTGGTACAGCACAAGTTAAACACGAAATAAAACTCACTTTACATTCCCATCAAATATTCCCAGAGCAGGCACAGCACGGATTAGAGACTGGAAAACTTAATTTAAACTGTTCCACACTTCAGGGCAGTGGCACAAAGTGCCTCAGCTACAGACTGAATAGCACCTATAGATCAGTGTGACTCTGCTGAGGTTAAAGCCAAACCTCTATGTTGTATCTCCACTTTACTGATGACACAAACCATCTTGACTTGGAGATTGAAAAATTATCGTACTGACGGCAGGCTCTGAATTGCTAATTACCGTGGATTCTTTTGTTCACTGGATTAAAACTGCCCAAACTCATTTGATGGTGGATACACCCTCCCAATTTTAGTCAAGGTTCTGAAAGTTGCAATGGGACCTGTGCATTCCTGTCTGTTCCTTTGTACATGTAGCCCATGGCTTTCATTATCCAGAATGATAAGTCTTACTGCTACCACTCTCACAACAGAGACTTACCGAGAAAGTTCGGGTAAAGCTGATCAACATTATCAATCACGTAGTTGCACTTGGGACACCGATTACTGACTTCCAGGCTCTGTCGAATACATTTATAGCTGGAGAAGATCAGGCAACAAGTTAGAGCAATCAATTCTGTGTCCGTGAAACACACACTCAACTGTGTGCTCGTTCTCCCCATGATTCACTCAGACAAACGCAGTCCCCTCTTGGTTTATCACTCAAGACTCACCTAACAAGCAATTCAATGAAAAATTCTGGACTTTGGTCGATTCTCGTGTGGAAGGAGCACTGAGATTGCCTGCGGCTTTCGTGCCAAACAACTAGAAACCGATCAGCTGTACCACAGCACAGCCATCCCCTTGGAAAGCCACCACCCGCCACTCCTTGGAGTGTCATCATCTCTCCATTCCTCAGAGCCCCGCTGTGCCCCCACTGGAGAGCTGCTGCAACACTCCACCACTCGGAGAGCCCCGCTGTGCCCCCCCCCACTCGGAGAGCTGCTGCAACACTCCCCCACTCGGAGAGCCCCTGCTGGCCCCTGCCACAGAGAACCTCTAACAGTCCACCTCCCCGCAGAGGGCCCACTGCCATCACCACCACCCCCCACGCAATCCCGGAGCACTGCTCACTGCCGCCGTCCCCCAGCATTCCAGTGCCTCTCCCCAACTTCCTTGGGACGCTGCCGCCAACCTCACTGCCGACCCACAGAGCAATGCTGCTGCTGGTGCACCCTCACCCCACTGAGAGCCGTCACCACGTCCACCTCAGAGCACTGCTCCCCTCCCCCACTGAGAGCAGTGACCACGGCCACCTCCCCAGAGCCCCCCTCCTCCACTGAGAGCCGTCGCCACCCCCACCTCCCCAGAGCCCCTCCCCCGCTGAGAGCCATCACCACGTCCACCTCCTCAGAGCACTGCCCCCCTCCCCCACTGAGAGCCGTCACCACGTCCACCTCCCCAGAGCACTGCCCTCTCCCCTACTGAGAGCTGTCACCACATCCACCTCCCCAGAGCACTGCCCCCTCCCCCACTGAGAGCCGTCACCACGTCCACCCCCCCAGAGAACTGCCCCCTCCCGCACTGAGAGCCGTCACCACCCGCACCTCCCAAGAGCCCCTCCCCTGCTGAGAGCCGTCACCACATCTACCTCCCCAGAGAAATGCCCCCCTCCCCCACTGAGAGCTGTCACCACATCCACCTCCCCAGAGCCCCCCTCCCCCACTGAGAGCCGTCACCACACCCACCTCCCCAGAGAACTGCCCCCCTCCCCCACTGAGAGCCATCACCACGTCTACCTCTCCAGAGAACTGCCCTCCTCCCCCATTGAGAGCCATCACCACCCCCACCTCCCCAGAGCATTGCCCCCCTCCCTGCTGAGAGCCGTCACCATGCCCACCTCCCCAGAGCCCCTCCCCCGCTGCGCCGTCACCACGCACACCTCCCCAGAGCCCCTCCCCTGCTGAAAGCCATCACCACGCCCAACTCCCCTGAGCCCCTCCTCGCTGAGAGCCATCACCACGCTCACCTCCCCAGAGCCCCAACTCAGAGTGTCGTCACCACGCTCACCTCTCCAGAGTCCCCCCTCGCTGAGAGTCGTCACCACACACCCACCTCCAGAGCCCCTCCTTGCTGAGAGACGTCACCATGCCCACCTCACCAGATCACTGACCCCCACCACCACTTAGAAATACGACACCAGCACCCACCCACCCCTCAGAAAGCCACAGGCGCAATCCCTCCCCTGGAACACTACCGCCACCCCACCCTTCGGAGATAAGGATCTTC
>JANJGN010000016.1:77626666-77959830 GCA_026770705.1 Isurus oxyrinchus
TCAATCTCCTGGGCACTTAGAGTTCATTTATGATTGGATGTGTTGGTTTAGGAAAACTCCTGGGAGGAGAACATTAATTGCTCATGGCCAGATTGTGTTGACTGGTTTCCACACAGTCTGGGGGACATGCTGATATTGAGCATTAACTGCTTACAAAGGTATTACACGTTCATTCTTTCCTCTGAGCTATTTTTCTTTGAAGCTTTTTTGGTGTCCTCCTCGCAGCTCACATTTCCACCTAACTTTGTATCATCAGCAAATTTTATTACTCTGTTTCTACATCAGTCATTAATATAGATGTTTTTTTAACTACTTATTGGAGTTTTTTGAAGGAGTAACATGCGTAGTGCATAAAGGGGAGCTTGTAGATGTACTGTACCTGGATTTCTGGAAGCTATTTGATAAGGTGCCACATCAAAGCTTATTACGGAAAGCAAAAGTGCATGGTGTAGTGGGTTACATATTAGCATGGATGAAGATTGGCTGGCTGGCAGAAAGTAGAGAGTATGCATAAATGGGCCTTTTTCTGATTGGCAGGATGTGATGAGTAGAATTCTGCAGGGATCTGTACTGGGGCCTTAACATTTTATGATTCACATCAATGACTTAAAATAAGGGGAGTGAAGACATGGAAGCTAAATTTGCAGATGGCACAAAGATAGGTCGGAAAGTTTGTTGTGAAGAGGGCATGAGATTGTAGATGGAGATGTTTAGGCTGAGTGAGTGGGCAAAGATCTGGAAAATGGAGTTTAATATGGGAAAATGTGAAGTTGTTCACTTTGGCAGGAAGAACAAAAAAGCAGAGAATTACTTAAATGGAGAACAGCTGCATAATTCTGAGGTGCAGAAGGAACTAGGTGTTCTAGTAAATGAGTCACAAAAAGTTAGTGTGCAGATACAGCAAGTAATTAAGAAGGCTAATGGATGTTATCCTTTGTTACGAGAGGGATTGAGCATAAAAGTAAGGATGTTATGCTTCGGTTATACAGGGCGTTGGTGAGACCGCACCTCGAATACTATGTGCAGTTTTGGTCTCCTTATGGAGGCAGTTCAAAGGAGGTTTACTAGATTGATACCTGGAATGAGTGGGTTGTCTTACGAGGAAAGGTTGGACAGACTGGGCTTGTTTCCATGAGTTGAGAGAGGGGCGATTTGATTGAAGTATACAAGATCCTGAACGGCCTTGACAAGGTGGAAGTCGAAAAGATGTTTCCTTTTGTGGGTGAGTCCAAACTAGGGAGCACTGTTTTAAAATTAGGGGTTGCCCTTTTAGGACAGAGATGAGGAGAATTTTTTCTGAGGGTTGTGTGACTTTGGAATTCTCTGCCTCAGAAGGTGGTGGAGGCGGGGTCATTGAATATTTTTAAGGCAGAAGTAGATAGATTCTTGTTAGGCAAGGAGATCAAAGGTTATTGTGGGTAGTTGGGAATGTGGAAATCGAAACACAAGATCAGCCATGGTTTTATTAAATGTTGGAGCAGGCTTGAGGTGCCGAATGGTCTACTCCCGTTCCTATTTCTTATGTTCTTATGTATGTTGCTGAAGTCTCGCACTGATCTTTGCGGCATTGTACTCGTTACAACCTGCCAACTTGAAAATGTCTCGTTTATCCCTACTCTTTGGTTCCTGTCCATTAACCAATCCTCTTTCCATGCTAACATATTATTTCCAAATCCACAAGCCCTTCTTATGTGTTAACCTTTTGTGTGGTACCATATTGAATGCCTTTTGGAAATCCATGTATACTAGATCTACTGGTTCCCCTTTATCTACCCTATTAGTTAATATCCTCAAAAAACTCTAATAGATTTGTCAAATACTATTTCCCTTGCGCAAAATCATGGACAAATCCAATTTGGCCAATTGCTGCCTCATGAGTTCATTCTCAATCAGCAAAATGATGGAAGATGTCATTAACAGCCTTATGAAGCATCATTTACTTACCAGTGATCGGTTTGGGTTCCACCAGGGCTTCTCAGCTCCAGCCCTCATTACAACCTTGGCCCAAAAAGGGAGAAAGAGTTGACTTCCAGAGGTCAGATGTGAGTGACTGCTCTTGACATGAAGGCAGCATTTGACCAACTGTGACATTAAGGAGCCTGAATAAATCTGGCCCAGAGATATTGGGGTGGGATTTCCACATGGAGGCAGGGAACCTGGCTGGTGTACTTAAATGAATACCTTGTATTTGGAAGATGCTACCCAGCTCATGATGAAAGAGGAGATAATATACTGGAAGGATTTAAAATTGATGAGATGGTATTGGCTAGGCTGTCTGTACTCAGTGGTGATGAGGCACCAGGACTGGATCAGATACATCCAATAATACTGAGGGAATTGAGAGTGGAAACTGCAGAGGCACTGGCCATAATTTTCCAGTCTTCCTTAGACACAGAGATGGTGCCAGAAAACTGGAGAAATGCAAATATTTACACCCTTGTTCAAAAAAGGGTGTAAAGATAAGCTCAGCAACTACAGGCCAGTTAATTTAACTTTGGTGGTGAGGAACCTTCTAGAAACAATAATTCACAACAAAATTAATGGTACTTGGGCAAATGTGGGTGAAATGATTAATTTTGGTAAGAAGAACAAAGAGAGAGAATATAAAATAAGGGTGCAACTCTAAAGGGGATGCAGGAACAGAGGGACCTTGGTGTATGTTTGCATAAATCATTGAAGGTGGTAGGACAAGTTGAGAGCATGGTTAATTAAACATACAGTATCCTAGGTTTTATTAATAGGGACATAGAGTACAAGAGCAAGGAGGTTATGTTAAATTTCTGTAGGTCATTAGTTCAGCCTCAGCTGGAGAATTGTGTCCAGTTCTGGGCGCCGCACTTTAGGAAGGATGTGAAGGTGTTCAAGAGAGTGCAGAAAAGATTCACGAGAATGGTTCCAGGGATGAAGTACTTTAGTTACATAGTTTGGAGAACTTGGAACTGTTTTCTTTGGGGAAGAGAAGGTTGAGAGGAGATTTGATAGAGGTATTCACAGAGAAACTGCCCCCATTGGTGGAAGGATCAAGAATAAGAGGGCACAGATTTCAGGTAATTGGCAAATGAAGCAATGGCGACATGAGAAACTTATGCAGCGAGAGGTTAGGATCTAGAATACACTGAGAGTGAGGTGGAGGTAGATTCAATTGAGGGAATTGGATTGTCATTGAAACGTAGGTCTGAGGAGCAGACCATTCAGCCCACCAAGCCTACCTGCCATTCATCAAGATCATGCATGATCTGGTTACGGTCTTAACTCCACCTTCCTGTCTGTCCCCCTTCCACTTCATAAACCTTGACTCCTTTGTCTATCAAAAATGTGTCTAACTCTGTCTTGAATAAATTCAATGACCCAGTCTCCACTGCTCTCTGGGGAAGAGAATTTCACAACCTTGAGAGAGAAAAAAAAGGATGTACAGGGTTACGGGGAGAAGGTGGGGAAATGGCACAAGATGAATTGCTCTTTCAGAGCTGGTGCAGACATAATGGGTCAAATGGTCACCTGTACTGTAATGATCCTGTGAATCCATGGAAGGTTGCAAGGTGCACCTATTGGGCTAGAGATTGTCTTCCTTCCGCATCCAACTGTGTTAGCTTGTAAAGTCAAGCAGCCTATTGTAACCTGATCTCAAAAATATCTTCCTCTGCCCTTTTTCCCATGGCAATGTGAAACACATTAACCTTGTACCTGGGTGGAAATGCTCATGTTTACAACCCAGCCCCTTTAACTCTTTTCTAGGATTTTGGGAGACTGAGTCTACTCCATTGCAAACCCAGAAACTGCTGCATTGTCTGTAAGCATAAATACCTTGCACCACCTCCTCAGTAAAAAAAATCTGAGCTGCATTTTGATCTCATCCAATCAAGTTACCCAGGCTAGTTGTCAGGCAGACTTCAGAACAGGTCACGTGAGCCCCTTCATTTATTCTAAATTTAAAGGTTCTGTCCCAAAACATCATCTTATAAACCTCATAATTGTAACATGCTTACTTAGAATTTTATAATAGTTTAGTATAATTTTCTTTTGTACACTTCCTCTGTTAATAAAGTCAAGGAGCCCATTTGCTTTTTTAAGACTTGTCTCAACTTCAAAGATTTGTGTGAATACTCCCCATATCTCTGTTCCTGCACCCCCTTTAAAATTGTACCATTTGGTTTATATTGTCTCTCCACATTCTTGCTACGAAACACCAATTAATTTGATCCTGATTATTGTCTTTGAAAGGTTCCTCCATAATCAACATTAGACTGGCTGGTATGTAAAGACCAGCTTTATCCCCCTCTCATTTTGGCATCACCCTGTCATCATTCCCTTATCTAAGAAGGATTGGAAGATTTTGACCACAGGCTGTACAATTTCCAGCCTTACTTCCCTCAGTGACCTAAGGTGCACCCCATCCAGGTTGAGTTCACTTCACTTCACTAAGGACTGCAAGCCTTTTCAATACCTTTTAAACCCAAGCCACCTAATTACCACCCAATTAGCCTACACTTAATCATCAGCAAAGTGATGGAAGGTGTTGTCGCCAGTGCTATCAAGCGGCACTTATTCAGCAATAACCTGATCACTAATGCTCAGTTTGGACTCTGTCAGGGTCAGTCAGCACCTGACTTCATTACAGCCTTGGTTCAAATGTGGACAAAAGGGCTGAACTCCAGAGGTGAGAATGATTGTCCTTGACATCAAGGCAGCATTTGACTGAGTGTGACGTGAAGGAGCCTTAGCAAAACTGAAGTCAGTCAGAATCAGGGCAGGTGGGGGGTAAACTCTCCGCTGGTTGGAGTCACACCTAGAATATAGGAAGATGGTTGTGGTTGTTGGAGGTCAATCATCTCAGCTCCAGGATATCACTGCAGGAGTTCCTCAGGGTAGTGTCCTCGGCCCAACCATCTTCAGCTGCTTCATCACTGACCTTCCTTCCATTATAAGGTTAGAAGTGGGGATGTTCACTGATGATTGCACAATGTTCACCATTCATGACTCCTCAGAAGCAGCCCATGTCCAAATGCAGCAAAACCTGGACAATATCTAGGCTTGGTCTGATAAGTGGCAAGTAACATTTGGACCATACAAGCACCAGACAATGAACATCTCCAACAAGAGAGAACCTAACCATCACCCCTTCACATTCAATGGCATTACCATCGTTGAACCACCCCACTATCAACATCCTGGGGGTTACCATTGAGCAGAAACTGAATTAGACTAGCCATATAAATATTTGTGGCTACAAGAGCTGGTCAGAGACTGGAAATCCTGCATTGAGTAACTCACCGCCTGATTCCCCAAAGCCTGTCCACAATCTACAAGGCAAAGGTCAGGAGTGTGATACAATATTCTCCACTTGCCTGGATGAGTTCAGCTCCAACAACATTCAAGAAGCTCAACACCATCCAGGAGAAAGCAGCCGCTTGATTGGCACCCCAACCACAAACGTTCACTCCCTCTACCATCTACACATTGTGACAGCAGCGTGTACCATCTACAAGATGCACTGCAGGAATTCACCAAGGCTCCTTAGACAGCACCTTCCAAACCTGCAACCACTAGAAGTTCAAGGGTAGCAGATACATGGGAACACCACCACCTGCAAGTTCCCCACAAAGTCACTCACTGTCTTGACTTGGAAATATAGAACCGAAGTAAAATTACAGTGCAGAAAGAGGCCATTCAGCCCATCTGTCTGTGTTGGTTAAAAAGAGGAAAAAGGAACTAGCCACTGATTTTAATGTCACTTTCCAGCACCTGGCCCGTAGCCTTGGCAGATTATATCACTTCAGATGCAGATCCAGGTACCTTTTTAAATGAGTTGAGCATTTCAGCCTTAACCACCACCTTAGGCAATAAATTCCAGGCACTCACCACCCTCCGGCTGAAAAGGTTTTCCCTCATGTCTCCTCTAATCCTTCTCCCAATCACCTTAAATCTATGCCCCCCTGGTAATTGACCCCTCAGCTAGGGGAAACAGGTTTTTCCTGTCTACTCTATCTAGGCCCCTCATAATTTTGAACACCTCAATTAGGCCACCCCTTAGTCTCCTCTGTTCTGAGGAAAACAACCCTATCCTATCCAATCTCTCTCCCAGCTGGAATTTTTAAGCCGTGGCAAAATTCTTGTAAATCTCCTCTGCAGTCTCTTCAGAGCATTTGTGTCCTTCCTGTAATGCGGTGGTCAGAACTGTACACAAAATTCCAGCTGTGGCCTAACCAGCATTTTATATAGTTTCATCATTAAATCCCTGCTTTTGTATTCAATACCTCGTCCAATAAAGGAAAACATTCCATCTGCTTTCTTGACCATCTTTCCACCTTGTCCAGCCACCTTCAAGGACCTGTGGACATGCACTCCAAGGTATCTCATTTTCTCAACCTCTCTCAATAACTTCCCGTTTATTGAGTATTCCCTTGCTTTGTTTGCTCTCCCCATATGCATTACCTCACACTTTTCCTGATTGAATTCCATTTGCCACTTTTCCGCCCACTCAACCAGACCATTGATATAATCCTGGAGACAACAGATATCCTCTTCACTATCAATTACACAGCCGATTTTTGTATATCCTGCAAATTTTGCAATTAAGCCTCCCTTCCTTCATTGTCGCTGAGTCAAAATCCTGGAAAACTCTCCCTAACAGCACTGTGGGTGTACCTACACCACATGGACTGCAGCGGTTCAAGAAGGCAGCTCACCACCACCTTCTCAAGGGCAATTAGGGATGGGCTATAAATGCTGGCCTAACCAGCAATACCCATGCCCCATGAAAGAATAAATAAAAGAAAACTCCTATTTATGTATTTTTATCCTATCCACTATCACTGCAACCTCCTCCTTTACTGTGACAGGGGCAGAATTCTCTTTAGTCAGGGCAGATAGAATGTACTCCATGTACCTCAGCCAGACCCTCTACCTCCAAATAATATATTTTTCATCCCTATTTGGTCCCACTCATCCTTTGACAATCCTTTTACAATTTATGTTTATAATGAGGCTTTTGCGTTCCCTTTTACGTTAGCCTGCTGATCCATTCTCATATACACTCTCGTCCCCTCTTTTTCCCTTTCTCTGTTCTCTTCCCAACTTTCTGCATTCAGCTTGTTTCTCTACCCAATTATGTACCTGATTTTTATCATAAACCTCTTTTTTCCTGTTTTCATTTAATCTCCAGCTTTGGATACCCTTCCTTTCTCCTCATGGGAACGTGTCGACTCTGTACTGGAGCTATCTCCTGTTTCAAAGCCCCGACTGTTCATTTACTGTTTTACCTGTCGAGCTTTGATCCCAACCCACCTGGGCCAGACCTCTTTTGAACTGACTGGTCTTAGCTGTCATCCACTTCAGTATTTTCACACGAGTTAGTTGCCTTGCCTTTTCGCATAAGCCCTCTAAACCTAATGTGTTTTTGGATGGTATTACCTAGGGGGCAGCACTTAGATGAGAAATAGGAGGAAGGCCAATGGTCAATTGAGAATCCAGAAGCAATGATGTAGGCACTGTTTTTCACAAATGAGCAGCCTCGTTCTTTTGCATGGTGCCCTGTCCAGTTTTGGTGTGCACGCTGAGATATTGAATGGGGGACTTGGCATGTGTGGAGTGACATTATTTTCAGTCACTCAGAAAAAAACAGTAGATTGAGCGCTAATATAAGGATGTCTTCCAGGGGCTGATATTTAATGAGGCGACTGGTCTGTATTCTCCTGTCAGTGAATCGACTCACGTGCCGAACCTGGACAGTACTGTGCCGCAGTTTGAAGCACCATCCCCTTCACACAGGTACTACTCATCACGTTTATCAGTTTGCATGTCAGTGAGTTATGTTTCAAATTTAGAAAAAGTATGAAAACTGCTTTGTTTAAATGCTTCCCAGTAAATGCAACCAGTCCCACGCCCAACAGGACCTCCATCAACCTCATGTACCAAAGATTGACCACCCGCCTGGCGCCCAGACCCCCGCGCCCCACCCGCCTGGCGCCTTCTGCATTATTTGGTCCTTTCAAATGCCCCATGAGTCACTTTCCCAGGTTGTAATCGATGGAGAGTCGGAGATGACTAAATGAGTGTATGTTCTCAGTTACAGCTTCCCACTTCTCAACTGTACAACTTTCCCCATTCACAGCCACACCTATTCACCCTCATCTACTCTCTGTCATGTCCACTCACTCAGTCTGTTTTATTTGGATTTCTCCACTTTTAACCAAACCAACTCACTGCTTTTCTCAATTTAAAACAAGAATTCTTTGGAAACACTGATCCCATCCATTTCTCAGATTTAGCCCATCTTCTTCCTCTGTCACCCATTCCCAAGGTGCTCTATCCCCACTGATATCAACTCACCACCTTCTCTCATCCCTTATATCCGTCTCTCCACCTATTCACTGTCTGTCTATTCCATCTATCTCCAGACATATGTCCAATTGTCTCATGACCTCAATTACACTGTTCTTATAAAATCCTTCCCTGGAAACAGCCCATTTATTTACTTTTTAGATGACAAAGTGTCCTGACTTCTATGCTTACTATCGTCATTGCCATTTAATTAGCAAACTTTTATTCTAAACTTTTATGACAGTGGAGAATTTGACTGAATCAGTGTTGTCAAAGCTGAAACCATTGAAAATTTGAGTTAGCTAACCCGGTCTTTCTTAGAGCAAACAAACCTAATTTCCCGAGCTCTTCCCTGGACATGACCTTTTGACGTGATTGGTGTGAAGGATTCTCTCTCGCTGATGGCCATGTTTGTTGCTGTGGCTATAAGTAGATGGTGTGAATAGATATTGGAGTGACTGAGGAACTGCCCCATGGCGTGGGGGCTGGGAGGATTTGGTGGAGGGCCTTGTTCAGGACTCCTGTTCCCTCTGAATCAGGGCATAAGTTTTCTGTTCTCAACACAAAGGAGATGTTTTAAAGCAGAAAAAGCTGCAAACGGTCAGCAGGGAAAAGGTGAGATGAATGTTTCCAGTCATTGGCTCTTTGAACTGGAAGATGTTGCAAATGACCAGGCTATTAGAATGAGCAGACCCAGTGCAGAAGAGACAAGGGTAAGAAATTACTATGTATGAAAGAAAGGCACTAAAGAATGATCCTTAGAAGGATGAGATGGAAATTAGGAGCTGACTAAATGGGAGTAGGGATAATAGTGTAAGATAAAAGGAAACATAATGAGAGAAGTAAGAGAAATGAGGAGGGGAGGCGGTGGCTTAGTGGTATTGTCGCTGGACTAGTAATCCAGAGACCCAGGGTAATTCTCTGGGGAGTCGGGTTAAAATTTAGATGGTGGAATTTGAATTCATTATAAATCTGGAATTAAAAGTCTAATGATGACTATGAAACCGATTGTTGTAAAAAACCTATTTGGGGGTTCACTAACGCCCTTTAGGGAAGGAAATCTGTCAACCTTATCTGGTCTGGCCTACATGTGACTCCAGACCCACAGCAACGTGATTGACTCTTTAATGTCCTCTGAAATGGCCCAGCAAACTACTCAGTTGTGGCAAACAGCTGCAAAGTCTCAAAAAAGGAATGAAACCAGACAGACCACCCGGCATCGACCTAGGCACCGGAACCAACAATGGCAAACTCAGCCCTGTTAACCCTGCAAAGTTTTCCTTAATAACATCTGGGGGCTACTTGCCTGGAGGAGTGCAGCTCCCATAACACTCACAAAGCTTGACACCATCCAGGACAAAGCATCCTGCTTAATTGGCACCACATCTACAAACATTCACTCCCTCCACCACTGACACACAGTAGCAGCAGTGTGTACCATCTACAAGATGCACTGTAGGAGTTCACCAATGCTCCTTAAACAGCACCTTCCAAACCTACGACCACTACTATCTAAAAGGACAAGGGCAACAGATGGACGGGAACACCACTACTTGGAAGTTCCCCTCCAAGTCATTCACCATCCTGACTTGGAAATATATCTCACTTCCTTCACTGTCGCTGGGTCAAAATCCTGGAACTCCCTCCCTAACAGCACTGTGGGTATACCTGCACCACATGGACTGCAGCAGTTCAAGAAAACAGTTCAGCACCAGCTTCTTAAGGGCAACTAAGGATGGGCCATAAATGCTGGCCTAGTTGGCGAAGGCCACATCCCATGAATGCATTTAAAAAAACACAAGATGCATACAAGACATTGATTGGGGGACTTCAAATAACAGATGAGGAGAGTAGCAAGGAACAAGCTCAAACAGCCCAGAATTGTGCTGGTAGAAAGAAGGCACTGGGGTGCAGACCACTCTGCCAGCTTTTTATTGATAGTGACTTCCTTCCCAATATCTGACCCACAGCTTACTCCACTCCGGCAGCATGTGTACACCCACATACCATACACTCCCTGTTGATCCCTGCCATGGATTGATCTCTCGTTCGCAGCTAAACCTGCACTTCAGAGCTCTGACACTGTGCTGTTTGTTAGAGTCATAGGACATTTACAGCACAGAGAGAGGCCACTCGGCTCATAGTGTTTGCGCCAGCCAAAAACCGAACCACCCACCATAATCCCACTTTGCAGCATTTGATCCGTACCCTGCAGTTTACAGCCTTGTTCCGCTGGCATCACTCTGGCTTGACTTTATCCACCCCACTATATTCCTTATTGATCTCAATTTCTCTTTGCGTTCCTTTTAGAATAAAGCTTACTAAATCTTTCCTAACTGTGAGTCATACAATTGAAACAAGTGCACAGGAAAAAGCCATTCTGGTCAATGCACCTTCTGGAGCTGTCAAATTCTACTTCTCTGCACTTTGATTCATCCTTCTATATTCTTCCTTTTGGTTTTTATTTGAAATTCAGTGTAACCTCTGCCTGACAAGACTGTTGCTTGTCTCTCTGATGTCTGGGATCAGCTTTCTCGATTCCCTCTGTGCTGCCTCCAAAGTGGCCAGAGTTGTACCCAGTTCTCCCCTTGTGTGAAGCACTTAAGTCAGGTTCTCTGGATCTAAATGCCTGTTGTTGGTGAAGATGATGTGTTTTGTGACATATCTTTAACTCAAGTCGTGCTCAGGATTAAACATTCCTAGAAGCATTATAGAGTACAAATGCAGTCATTACGGGAGATTTGATAGTTAGGAGGACAGATGGGCATTTTAGTAATTGTCATCGTGAGTCCCGCATCGTGTGTTGTCTTCCTGGAGATAGACTGAAGAATATAACAGAAAGGGTGCAGAATATTCTACAGGAGGAAGAGAGTGAGCTGGAAGTTGTGGTACACATTGGTGCCATCCACATAGGGAATGCAGGCATTGAGATCCTGCCGTCAGATTTTCAGGAGTTGGGGAGGATGTTTAACATGTAGGACCTCAAAGGTATTAATCGCAGGATGCCATGAGATCCACTGCCATGGCCAGTGCCATGTGCTAGTGAAGATAGGGAGGATCAGTGCATGGTTTGAGGTATGGGTGCAGGAGAACACACAGTACAAGGAGGAGGAACAGGCCCCTCGTGCCTGCTCCACCATTCAATAAGATCATGGCTGATCTGATGGTGACAAGCTGAGTGAATGGGCAAATGCATGGCAGATGCAGTATAATGTGGATAAATGTGAGGTTATCCACTTTGGTAGCAAAAACAGGAAGGCAGATTATTATCTGAATGGCTATAAATTGAAAGAGGGGAATGTGCAACAAGACCTGGGTGTCCTCGTACACCAGTTGCTAAAGGTAAACATGCAAGTGCAGCAGGCAGTAAAGAAGGCAAATAGTGTGTTGGCCTTTAAAGCCAGAGGATTCGAGTACAGGAACAGGGATGTCTTGCTGCAATTGTACAGGGCCTTGGTGAGACCACACCTGGAATATTGTGTGCAGTTTTGGTCTCCTTATTTGAGGAAGGATGTTCTTGCTATAGAGGGAGTGCAGCGAAGGTTTACCAGGCTGATTCCTGGGATGGCAAGACTGACATGTGAGGAAAGACTGAGTCAGTTAGGATTATATTTGCAGGAGTTCAGAAGAATGAGGGGGGACCTCATAGAAACATATAAAATTCTAACAGGACTAGACAGGGTAGATGCAGGAAGGATGTTCCAAATGGTGGGGGAGTCCAGAACCAGGGGTCACAGTCTGAGGATACCGGGTAGACCATTTAGGACTGAGATGAGGAGAAATGTCTTCACAGAGAGTGGTGAGCCTGTGGAATTCACTACCACAAAGTAGTTGAGGCCAAAACATTGTTTTCAAGAAGGAGTTAGATGAAGCTCTTGGGGTGAAAGGGATCAAAGGATATGGGAAGAAAGTGGGAGCAGGCTATTGAGTTGGATGATTAGCCATGATCAGAGTGAATGGCGCTGCAGGCTTAAAGTGCCGAATGGCCTACTCCTGTTCCTACTTTCTATGTTTCTTTGACCTCAATTCCACTTTCCTGTCTGGCCCCCATAACCCTCGACTCCCTTGTAGATCAAAAACCGTTCTAACTCAGCCTTAAATGTGGATAGGAGGGAGGGCTTCATATTCTTGGGACTTTGGGACCAATTCTGGAGCAGTAGGGACAGGTTGCACCTCAACAGGACTGAGATTAATGAACTCATGAGAAGGTTCACTCCTGTGGTTGGAGGGTTTAAACAAAATTGGCCAGGGAATTTGTATCAATATATGGAAATAAAAATGTTGTTATGTAAAGGAGTGAGAAGTGTTGGATAGCACTCGAGAAGGAAGTGGTAAATTAAATAGAAGCAGACGAAAGAAACGAGGAGAAAGAGAAAGTCGGGTTTACAATGTATGTATGTAAATGTACGAAGTGTGGTGAATAAGGTTACTGAGTTACAAGCACAAATGGTCATGTGGGAGTAGTAGAGGCAATGACGGAACCATGACTTATCAGTAATGAGGACTGGATGCTTAATATTAGAACCATAGAACCATAGAAAAGTTACAGCACAGAAGGAGGGCATTCGGCCCATCTTGTCCATGCCAGCCAAAGGACAACCAGGTGCCTTTTCTAATCCCACCTTCCTGCACCCGGCCCCTAGCCCTGCAGCTTACACCACTTTAGGTGCAGATACAGGTACTTCTTAAAAGAGTTTAAAGTTTCTGCCCCTACCACCAACTTGGGCAGCGAATTCCAGACATCCACTACTCTCTGCGTAAAAAAGTTCTTCCTCATGTCCCCCTACACCACTTACCTTGAATCTATGTCCCCTGGTTCTAGAATTCTCCATCAAGGGAAACAATTTTACCCTGTCCACTCTCTCTATTCCCCTCATAATTTTGTACACCTCAATCAAATCACCTCTCAGCCTTCTTTGTTCCAGGGAAAATAACCCTGACCTATCCAATCTTTCCTCATAGCTACATTTTTCTAACCCTGGCAACATTCTTGTAAACCTCCTCTGCACTCTCTCCATTACGTCCTTCCTGTAATGTGGTGCCCAGAACTGCACACGATACTCCAGTTGTGGCCTAACCAGTGTTTTATACAATTCCAACATTATATCCTTACTTTTATATTCTATACCTCTGCCAATGAAGGAGAGCAGTCCATGTGCCTTCTTTACAAAACAAAAACAGAATTACCTGGAAAAACTCAGCAGGTCTGGCAGCATCGGCGGAGAAGAAAAGAGTTGACGTTTCGAGTCCTCATGACCCTTCCACAGAATTGAGTGAATATAAGGAGAGGGGTGAAATATAAGCTGGTTTAAGGTGGTGGGGGTGGGGGGGAGAGACCACCAGCCCCTCTTTCCCCCCCCAGCCCCCAAAACAACCTAAACCAGCTTATATTTCACCCCTCCTTATATTCACTCAGTTCTGTGGAAGGGTCATGAGTACTTGAAACGTCAACTCTTTTCTTCTCCGCCGATGCTGCCAGACCTGCTGAGTTTTTCCAGGTAATTCTGTTTTTGTTTTGGATTTCCGGCATCCACAGTTTTTTGTTTTTATGCCTTCTTTACAACCTTGTCTACTTGAACTGCTGCCTTCATGGACCTGTGTACTTGTACGCCAAGATCTCTCACTTCATCTACCCCTCTTAGTATATTCCCATTTATTTTGTACTCCCTGTAACTGTTTGACTTCACTAAATGTATGACCTCACAATTCTCTATGTTAAAATCCATCTGCCACTTTACCGCCCACTCCATCAACCCATCTATATAGTTTTGGAGATTATGGCTATCCTCTACACTATCCACTATTTGGTCAATCTTTGTGTCATCTGCAAATTTCCCAATCATGCCTCCCACGTTTACATCCAAATCGTTAATATATAACACAAGCAGCAAGGGTCCCAACACCGAGCCCTGTGGACACCTGAGACAACTTTCCATTTGCAAGGGCATCTATCGACCATTACCCTTTGTTTCAAGTTATAAAGCCAACCTTTTATCCAGTTTGCCACATTACCCTGAATCCTATGGGCTTTTACTTTCCTGTCCAATCTGCCATGTGGGACCTTGTCAAATGCCTTGCTAAAATCCATGTACACATCTACTGCACTACCTTCATCAACCCTTCTTGTCACTTCCTTAAAGAGATCAATCAAATTTGTGAGGCAAGACCTTCCTTTAACAAAGATAAAAGCAAAAAACTGCGGATGTTGGAAATCCAAAACAAAAATAAAAATACCTGGAAAAAGTCAGCAGGTCTGACAGCATCTGCAGAGAGGAATACAGGTAATGTTTCAAGTCCATATGACTCTTCAACAGAACTAAGGAAAACTAGAAGAGAGGTGAAATATAAGCTGGTTTAAGGCGGGGGGGGGGGTGGTGCGGTGGGACAGGTAGATCTGGATGGAGGGCCAGTGATAGGTGGAGATTGCCAAAAGATAACACCGTCAACACCTCTTTGTCCTTTTGCCTATGACATCTTAGCTTATATTTCACCTCTCTTCTATTTTTCCTTAGTTCTGTTGAAGAGTCATACAGACTCGAAACCTTAACTGTGCTTCTCTCCGCAGATGCTGTCAGACCTGCTGAGTTTTTCCAGGTATTTTTATTTTTGTTTTTGCTTCCTTTAACAAATCCATGCTGACCATCCCTGACTAGTCCATGCCTTTCCTCATGACAGTTAATCCTATCAGGATTGATTCTACTAATTTTCTCACCACCAATGTAAGACTAACTGGCCTATAATTGTTTGGCATTTCCTTTGATCCCTTTTTAAACAATGGAACTACATTTGCATTTCTCCAGTCCTCCGGTACCTCCTCTGTGAAGATTGGAAAATCATCCTCAGAGCATCTACAATCTCCTCCCTGACTTCCTTCAGTAGCCTCAGAAACAATCCATCTGGCCCTGGTGACTTATCAACTTTCAAGGATCTCAACCCTTTGAGTACTTCCTCTCTGTGACTATCCCATCCAATATCTTGCAGTGTTCCTCCTGGCCTACTATATCTACACGATCCCTTTCCTTCATAAACATGGAGACAAAATATTCATTCAAAACCCTTCCCACAGCCTCTGCATCTACACACAAGTTTCCATCTTCATCTCTGATAGGTCCCAATTTTTCCTTAACTAACCTTTTAGCATTAGTGTATTGGTAAAACATCTTTGGCTTATCTTTAACTTTACTTGCTAATCTTTTTTCATGCCCTCTCTTTTGATTTCCTTATTTCCTTTTTTACTTCGTCCCTGCACTTCCTATATTCGTCTAGGCTATATGCAGTGCTTAGTTCTTTGTACCTATCATATACTTTCTTTTTCTATTTGATCTTCCCCTGTATTCCTCTAGACAACCAGGGAGGTCTAGATTTGTTAGTACCACTCTTATTTTTGGAGGGGATATGTCTACTTTGTACAATTAGGATCTCGCTTTTTAGTGCTTCCCACTGGTTTTCCACTGATTTATCTTCCAACAGTGCTGTCCAGTCCACCTCAGCTAAGTCCCTTCTCATTTCTGCAAAATTTCCCTTCCCCCAGTTCAAGACTTTTACTCCTGCCTTACCTCTGTCCTTTTCCATGGTAATGCTAAATCTAACTGAATTGTGATCATTGAAGGATATAAAGTGTTTAGAAAGGTTAGAAAAGTAAAATGGAAATGTTGGGTGACAGTACTGATTAGAGAAGTGATTGCAGTGTTGGAAAGAGGGGATGTCCGTGAGGAGACAGGGACAGAATCCATTTGGTTAGAGTTCAGAGGCAAAAGGGGAATGATCACATGACTGGGGGTATTCTATAGACTCCAAATAGTGAAAGAGAGATAGAGGAACAAATCTGCAGGGAAATGACAGAGATGGGCAAGAACTATAAAGTGTGATAGTGTGGCCTTCAATTATCCAAATATTATTTGGGATAATGTTAAGAGTAAAGAGGAGGGAGGGAGAGGAATTTCTGAAACCTGTTCAGGAGAACATCTTCTCAGATGCTCATGGTCCAACTAGAGGAGGTATTGCTGGATCTAAGAACAAAACATAAAAAGTAGGAATAGGCCATTCAGCCCTTTGAGCCTCACCAGCCATTCAGTAAGGTCATGGCCGATCTGAATGTGGCATGTTACAATCCCTGTGGCAAAACTGTAAACCAAAATAACCAAATTTCAAAATAACCCCCAAATGAAGAAATTGCCAACAAGATTTTGATCACTTTTTGTAACTTTATTTTAGACAAATTGGAGCCAAAACAAATTAAATGAATTAACAGGCAAATGATACTTCAGATAAAAAGATAAATTTCACTTTAAATAATCGCTAAAACAAAGATATGTTTTGCACTACCACAAGCATTTGCTTCACTCTCTGCATAAATGTGGCACTATATAACTACACAGTTCTGCAATATGCTTTTCTTTATTCATGCAGGGTAGGTCAGGGTGCTGTCTGACAACAGCTTCCACATCCGAGTTTCACAGGTACATTTATCATCAGCAAAGCACACTTCTACGAACCCCATCTCCCTCTGTCTGCTTTCTATTTGTGTCTACATCTGTCCCTTCATCCTCAAGCTCCTTTGCTTGCAGCTCTCCTTTGTGTATGTTAGCCACATGTTTTTTTTGTTTAATTCCTTCCTGTTGGTACTGCTTCCAGGTCAAGGGTTGCCAGGTTGCACAGACAAAGTTTCTTCTTATCCAAGAAAATTACAATTGATCCCTTTACAATTGATGTAAACATTTCAAAGTCCTTTTCAAACATTCTTAAAAAAAATTACAGATTCCACAGACATTTTAAATAATTTTTTCTTACTGCTTTCCACTGCTTTCTGGGTCAATGGTCGTCACAACCTCAACTCCTGCCCTTGCAGAACAAAAATCTCTAACCCAGCCTTCATTATATGCAATGGCACAGCTTCCACTGCTCTCTAGGATAGTGAATTCCAAAGATTAACAACTCTCTCTGAGAAAAAAATTCCTCCTCATCTCCATCTTAACTGGAAGACCCCTTATTTTGAAACTTTGTCCCTTAGTTCTAGATTCCCTCATAAGGGGAAACATCCTTTCAGCATCTACCCTGTCAAGCCCCTCAGAATCTTGTGTTTCAATAAGATGACCCCTCATTCTTCTAAACTCCACTGAGTACTTGCCCAGCCTGCTCAACCTTTCCTCTAAGAGAAACCCTCTTTGCCCCAAGAATCAGCCGAGTGAACGTTCTCTCAACTACCTCCAATGCAAGGACATCCCTCCTTTAATAAGGAGACCAAAACTGTACACAGCAAGTGTGGTCTCCCCAACACCAAGTACAGTTGTAGCAAGATTTCCCTACTTTTATGCTCCATCTCTCTTGCAATAATAGCCCACATCCCATTCAACTTACTAATAACTGATGTACCTGCATGCTAACTTTTTGTGATTCATGTTCCAAATTCCTCTATCCAGCAGCCTTCTGTAGCCTATTTAAATAATATTCTACTTAATGAGTACTCTGCATCTGTGTATACTAAGAGGATGATGACAAAGTGTCAGTGGTGGAGGTAATGGGTGGGTTGAAAATGGAGGGGCTGATGTTGGTGGAAAGACTGGATATGCTTAGTGGATAAGTCACCTAGTCCAGATGGCTTACATCTCAGGTTGTTAAAGGAAGTGGGAGGGCTTGTTGCAATCTTCCAATCTTCCCTAGATACAGGGAGGTGCCAGAGGATTGGAGATTCGCAGAAGTGGCATCCTTAATCAATAAAGAGTGTAAGGACAGTCCGAGTAACTACAGGCCAGTGAGTTTAACGTGAGTGCTGGGCAAGGTTTTAAAACAATAATCGGGGAAAAACCCAACAGACAATTTGAGAGGTTTGAGGTAATTAAGGAGAACCAGCATGGATTTGTAAAGGCAGATTGTGTTTGACAATCAAATTAAATTTTTTGATGTAACAGAATTTTGGGAATGCAATAGATTTTATCTATATGGATTTTAGGAAGTCTTTAACAAAGTACCATGTAAAAGATCCCAAATGGGATCTACCCAAGAGTACTGAGAGAGGCAAGGAGGAGATTGCTGGGACCTTGACAGAAATCTTTGTATCCTCACTGGCTATGAGTGAGGTCCCAGAGGACTGGAGAATGGCCAATGTTGTTCCATTGTTTAAGAAGGGTAGCAGGGATAATCCAGGAAATTACAGGCCGGTGAGCATTACGTCACTGATAGGGAAATTATTGTGGGGAAGATTCTTTGTGACAGGATTTGCTACCATTTGGAAGCAAATGGGCATATTAGTGAGAGGCAGCATGGTTTTGTGAAGGGAGGTCATGTCTCACTAACTTGATTGAGTTTTTCGAGGAAGTGACAAAGATGATCGACGATAGAAGGGCAGTGGATGTTATCTACATGGATTTCAGTAAGGCATTTGACAAGGTCCCTCATGGCAGAGTGGTACAGAAGGTAAAGTCGCACGGGATCAGAGGTGAGCTGGCAAGATGGATACAGAATTGGCTTGGCCATAGAAGACAGGGTAACAGTGGAAGGGTGCTTTTCTGAATGGAGAGCTGTGACAAGTGGTGTTCCGCAGGGATCAGTGCTGGGACCTTTGCGGTTTATAGTGTACGTAAATTATTTGGAGGAAAATGTAACTGGGCTAATTAGTTAGCTTGCAGATGACACTAAGGTTGGAGGAGTTGCAGATAGTGAAGAGGATTGTCAAAGGATACAATGGGATATAGATCGGTTGGAGACTTGGGCAGAGAAGTGGCAGATGGAGTTTAATCCGGACAAATGCGAGTTAATGCATTTTGGAACATCTAATACAGGTAGGAATTATACAGTACATGGCAGAACCCTTAAGTGCATCAACAGGCAGAGGGACCTGAGTGTACAGGTCCACAGGTCACTGAAAGTGGCAACGCAGATGGATAAGGTAGTCAGGAAGGCATATAGCATGCTTGCCTTCATCGGTAGGGGTATTGAGGATAAAAGCTGGGAAGTCACGCTGCAGCTGTATAGAACCTTGGTTAGGCCACACTTGGAATACTGCGTGCAATTCTGGTCACCACGTTACCAGAAGGATATGGAGGCATTGGAGAGGGTGCAGAGGAGGTTTACCAGGATGCTGCCTGGTCTGGAGGTTATTAGCTATGAGGAGAGATTGGAGAAACTCGGATTGTTCTCACTAAAGCGACAAAAATTGAGGGGCGACTTGATAGAAGTTAACAAAATTATGAGTGGGATGGACAGAGTAGATAGTCAGAAGCTTTTTCCCAGGGTGGAAGAGTCAATTACTAGGGGGCATAGATTTAAGGTGAGAGGAGAAAACTTAAGAGGAGATGTGTGGGGCAAGTTTTTTACGCAGAGGGTAGTGAGTGTCTGGACTTCGCTGCCAGAGGTGGTGGTGGAAGCAGGTACGATAGTGGTGTTTAAGAGGCAGCTTGACAAATACATGAATAGGATGGGAATAGAGGGATACGGACCCCGGAAGTGCAAAATGTTTTAGTTTGACCAGAAAATATGCTCGGCACAGGCTTAGAGGACCGAAGGGTCTGTTCCTGTGCTGTACTTTTCTTTGTTCTTTCTTTGTTCTTTGTTAACAAAAGAGGCTCATGGAATATGAGGGTGAGTGTCAGCTTGGATAAAAAATTAGCTTAAGAGCAGAAAACAGCAAGTCAAGGTTAGAAGGGTCATGAGGACTCGAAACGTCAACTCTTTTCTTCTCCGCCGATGCTGCCAGACCTGCTGAGTTTTTCCAGGTAATTCTGTTTTTGTTTTTGTGTTAAAAATGGGTGTTTGTTTCAGACTGAAGGATGGTAGATTGTGTTGTTTGCCAAGCTTCAGTGCTAGGACCGCTGCTTTTTTGAACAAGAAATCTATAAATTACTTGATTTTTGGAATATAGAGTAACATTTCAACATTTGCTGATACCAAACTTGGTGGTGTGGCAGGCAGTAAGGATGATGCCAATCGACTGCAACGGGAATAGGCCAGCAGAATGGACAGACAAGTTGAAGATGGAATTTAATACAGAAGTGAGAGGTGATGCATTTTGGCAGAAAGGATAGAGAGAGGCAATCTAGACTAAATGGCACAATTCTAAAGATTGCGTGGAACAGAGGGACCTGGGAGTTCATGTGGATCGACCTTTGAAGGTGACAGGGCATATCGAGAGAGTAGCTAGTAAAGCATATGGGATCTTGGGCTTTATAAACAGAGGTATTGAGTACAAAAGCAGGGAAGTTATGCTGAACCTTTATAAAGCTCTGGTTAGGCCCCAACTAGAGTATAGACAGAGGTGTACAAGATGATGACAGGTTTGGTTAAAATAGACAAAGAAAAGCTGTTCCCATTTACTGATGATACAAGAACTAGGGAACACAGATGTAAGGCTTTGGTCAAAAGATAAAGGGAAAATGTGGGGAAGAAGATTTTTATACAGCGAATGGTAATGACCTGGAGGAACTCCCTGCCCATGAGGATGGTGAAAGCTGAGGTTACGAAAGGTTTCAAAAGGAATTAGATGGGCAAGTAAAGGTAATGAACTTAAAGGGCTTCAGGGATGCTGTGGAGAATGGAACTGAACCAGCGTGAGCTTGATGTGTTGAATTCCATGCTATTAAGCTTATAACTCTGACTGTGAGCTTTCCAATGCAAAATTTTGGAGGCTGTTGAAGAATGAGATGGGTGCAAGCGGGAGGAAAAGTTAGAATGAACTCTGTTTGAAGTTAGAATGAAGAGATGCAGCGGTGCAATTTTGAGACCAGCAAGTGGCAGAAACAGCAGCCTCTCTCCCCGGTATCAGCAATTAGTCCGCGAGCTTGTGAAACACTAACTTTTTTTACATTTTGAATTAGCTTCCATATTTTGAAGAGGGAGATATTGTTGGGTTTCTTTTGGGATATTTAAGTAGTTAGTTGTTAATTAAAGGTGGGACGAAGATGTCTGGCCAAATCATCTCTCAGAATCACAATTGTTACAGCACGAGATGGCCATTCAGCCCATCGGTTCTCTGAAGGAACCTTTACCCCTTGACCTTGCACATTCTTCTTTTTCAGATAATAACAGAATTGTCTCTTAAATACCTTGTTTGAACCTGCCTCCACCCACTCTCGAGCAATGCATTCCAGATCTCAACTACTTGCTGCAGTGGGGGGAGGTGGTGGCGTAATGGTAGTGTCACTGGACAAGTAATCCAGAGGCTGATCCCCTCGGTTCAAATCCCACTATGGCAGCTGCTGGTAATTTAATTCAAATAATAAAATCTGGAATTGAAAGTAACGGTGACCATGGAGCTATGGCCAATTGTCATAAAAACCCATCTGGTTCACTAATAGCCTCCAGGAAAGGAAATCTGCCATCCTTGCCTGGCTACATGTGACTCCAGATCCAGGGCAATGTGGTTGACTCTTAACTGCTCTCTGTAACGGCCTAGCAAGCCACTCAGTTCAAGAGCAATTAGGGATGGGCAGTGAGTGCCGGCTATAATAAGGATTAATAAAAAGTTAGTCTATACCCTCCCGAATAACACCAGCAACTTGCTCCGCAGGTAAATCAGACCAGGCTCTGTACAGGTCCTATCTCCCCTATAACCGGTCCCAATATCCCAGGAATCTAAAGCCTTCCCTCCTGCACCATTTTTCCAGCCACACATCCATTGGCTTTTTCTTCCTATCTCTATATACACTTGTGAATGATACCGTGAGTAATCCAGAAGTGATTACGTTTGCTAATTTTCTACTTAGGCCACTAAATCCTGACTGCAGGATCACATCCCTCTTTCTGCCAGTGTCACTGGTACCAATGTGGACCACAACTGCTGGCTGTTCACCCTCCCTTCTCAGGGTACTCTGCAGCCGTTCAGTGACATCCTTGACCCTGGCACCAGGGAGACAACATAGCATTCTGGATTCACGCCTGTGGGTGTAGAAACCCCTGCCTGTTCCTCTAACTATTGAATCCCCTATCAATATTGTTCTTCTAGTTGTCTTTGTGCTCCCCTTACAGCCGAGCCACCCGGCTCTGGCTGCACTGCCCAGATGAACCATAACTTACATTATGTTCTGTGCTTTTGGTCTATGTATATGTCCTATTAGACGCAACGGTGCTGCTTCCTCCCATGAGTGCTCTTGCATTCAGAATACTGCCCAATTTTACACTGCCCTATTCCGGAAGTATACATACCCATCTCCTGTCTTTTCCATATAATCAATTTCTCTTGAAGGTAGATTGAAATACTGGGTGAGATGAGGCAGCTATGAATTTCTTTATTGACGCACTGTGTTTCAGACAGCAGAGGAACAGTCAAAGCAAGTTCACAGAACTACAATTCATGATCAAATGCAAAAAGGGAAAAAGTAAACCCTGTACTCTGTTTCATGGGTTGCTTGACTTGTATTTGACCTTCCTCTTCTTTCAACAACCCCCCATAACCGTTTAATATCTCACTCTCCTCCTCACTCCCCACACCCTTTTAATATCACACCCAGTCTAATCTCACTCTCCTCACTCCCTGCACCCTTTAATAATCAGACCCGGTCTAATCCCACTCTCCTCACTCCCCACACCTTTTAATATCCACCCAGTCTAATCCCACTGTACTCATTCCTCACACCCTTTAATAATCAGACCCAGCCTAACCCCACTGTCCTCACACCCCATGCCCTTTAATAATTAGACCCAGCCTAACCCCACTCTCCTCATTCCCCACACCCTTTAAAAACCAGACCCAGTTTAATCCTACTGTCCTGTCCTCTTGATAGAAAACATACTCAATCTTAGGGCTCTTTATGGGGCTTTTTAACTAGGCTTTGTGATAGTCTGTGTTTAGGATGAAACTTCCTTTCTGTTTCTGTCCACTGTAATATAAATGAATATTGAGTCATTGTTCTAGCACCCCTAATATTGTTCTTGTTCTGTCTTTTTCAGCAGTATTATAGACTCAACAGAATATTCCCAGCCTCCGGGCTTTGGTGGAAGTTCGCAGGTAAGCTGGTGAAGTTATAATGTGTTTGCATGTTGCGGGGGTACAACAATCTTTTTTCAATATGTTTAAAATGCAGTTTGGTCCATGATGCAGGATACTTTCTTGATTGGATCCATTGGGCATGTTGCCCTGGCCCAGGGTTTGGGTCCATTGGACTTGTTGCTCTGGTCCAGGATTTGGATCCATTGGGCTTGTTGCTCTGGTCCAGGGTTTGGATCCATTGGGCTTGTTGCTCTGGTCCAGGGTTTGGGTCCATTGGGCTTGTTGCTCTGGTTCAGGGTTTGGATCCATTGGGCTTGCTGCTCTAGTCCAGGGTTTGGCTCCATTGGGCTTGTTGCTCTGGGTCCAAGTTTGGGTCCGTTGGGCTTGTTGCTTAGGTCCAGAGTTTTGTTCCGTTGGGCTTGTTGCTGTGGTCCAAGGTTTGGGTCCATTGGGCTTATTGCTGTGGTCCAAGGTTTGGGTCCATTGGGCTTGTTGCTTAGGTCCAGAGGTTTGGTCCATTGGCCTTGTTGCTCAGGTCCAGGGTTTTGGATCCATTGGGCTTGTTGCTCTGGTCCAGGGTTTGGATCCATTGGGCTTGTTGCTCTGGTCCAGGGTTTGGCTCCATTAGACTTGTTGCTCTGGCCCAGGCTTTGGATCCACTGAGCTTGTTGCTCTGGGCCAGGGTTTGGGTCCACTGGGCTTGTTGCTCGGGTCCAGGGGTTGGATCCATTGAGCTTGCTCCAGTCCAGGGTTTGGATCCGTTGGGCTTGTTGCTCTGGTCCAGGGTTTGGGTCCATTGGGCTTGCTGCTCTGGTCCAGGGTTTGGATCCATTGGGCTTGTTGCTCTGGGCCAGGGTTTGGATCCACTGGGCTTGTTGCTCTGGTCCAGGGTTTGGATCCACTGGACTCGTTGCTCTGGTCCAGGGTTTGGATCCACTGGGCTTGTTGCTCTGGTCCAGGGTTTGGATCCACTGGGCTTGTTGCTCTGGTCCAGGGTTTGGATCCACTGGGTTTGTTGCTCTGGTCCAGGGTTTGGATCCACTGGGCTTGTTGCTCGGGTCCAGGGGTTGGATCCATTGGGCTTGCTCCAGTCCAGGGTTTGGATCCATTGGGCTTGTTGTTCTGGTCCAGGGTTTGGGTCCATTGGGCTTGCTGCTCTGGTCCAGGGTTTGGATCCATTGGGCTGATGACTTCAGGGTGACCTGTGGGATGTTGCTCAATGATCTGAGGGTTTGGGTCATTGGCATGTTGCAGTAACATGGCTGGACTACAGGTTGGATGTTGGATTTTGCTGTGTTTTTCTCTGGAGGCTGGGCCATGCGAGCGTTTACTTCCACCCGACAACACATAGGACCTTGGTTTCTGATCTCATCTGAAAGACATGTCTATAATAGTGTAGCACTCCCTCAGTTACTGTGCTGGAGTGATTATGATCTCAACTGCCTAAATTTGGCCTCAAACCCACACCCTGCTGATTGAGTAGTTAGTGCTACACCTGAGCTATAGCTGAAACCTTTAAAAGCGTTTGTTCCTTGTAGGATCTTTTAGGAGCCTTATCCTTGTTTTCAAATCCCTTTGTGACCTTGCCTTTCCCTGTCTTGGGAAGCTTCTCCAGTCCTTATAACAACCTGCTCTCTGGCCCGACCCCTTGACTGTGTGCCCCATCTTCGCCGCACCCCTTCCCGCCGCCTCAACATAGAGTACAAAACCAAGGAACTTATTAAGAATTTTTATAAAACATTAGTTTGGTCTGAACTTGAGTGTTGTGTCCAATTCTGAGCACCACACTTCAGGAAGGACGTGAAAACATTAGAGATAGAATTTACAAGAATGGTTGTGGGAATGAGAGACATCATTTTGTGGTAAGATTGGAGAAGCTGGGGCTGTTCTCCTTGGAGAAGAAAAACTTGAGAGGAGATTTGATAGAGGTGTTCAAAATCCTGAAGGGTCTGGGCAGAGCTAGAGAGAAAGTGTTTCCATTGATGGAAGGGTGGTGAATCAGAGGAGATGGATGCCAGCTGTATTCAGTAGGGAGCACTCTCGCCTCGGAGTCACAGTTCTGGGTTCGAGCCTCACTCCGGAGCTTGAGTATAAAAGTCAAGGCTGACCCTCCGGTGTAGCACTGAGAGTGCTGCACTGTTCAAAGTTCTGTTGTTTGGATGAGATGTAAAACCAAGGCCCAGCTGCCGCCTTAGGTGGTTGTAAAAGATCCCATTGCACTATTCTAAACAAAAACAGCAGAATTATTCCTCCTGTTTAGGCCTATAGTTATCCATCAATTAACATCACAAAGCAGATGATCAGGTCATTATCACATTGCTGTTTGTGGGATCTTGTTGTGTGCAAATTTCCTGTCCATTTCCCACAATACAACAGTGACTACATTTCAAAAGTAGTTTGTGCAGTATTTTGAGAAATCCATTGGCCATTAAAGGCGTTATATAAATGCAAGCCTGTTCTTCCTTTGACCGACCCACAAAATAATCTTTTTATGAAGTGTGTGGCTACAATCAGGAGTGCACCATTTGAGAATGGGTTGGAGACTGATGGATTTGAAACTTTCCAAAGGGAATTGCTTAATTTTCTAAAGTGTAAGGATTAATGAGCTGATTCTCTTTTCTCTTGATTGACTTTGAAATGATGAAAGGTTTTGATCAGGTGGATACAGAGAGAATATTTTCAATTGTTATGAAGAGCAGAACTAGAGGCCGTCGATACAAGATAGCCACCAAAAAATCCAATGGGGTATTCAGAGACTGGGGAGAATGTGGAACTCGCTACCACACAGAGTGGTTGAAGCAAATCAGATACGTTTAAGGGGAAACTGGATAAGTATATGAGGGAAAAGGGAATAGAGACTTACGATGCTTGATCTGGATAAGGAAAGATGGGAGGAGGCTCAAGAGGGGCATAAACACCTGCATGGACTGGTTGGGCCAAATGGCTTGTTTCTGTGCCATATATCCTATGACCTACTTTTTATTGTCTGAATGGATGGTGTTTTACAAATATGTTGTATGTGTGCAGGGAAAGAGACAAACATGGTACAATAACACACTGGCCTCCAGACGCAAGCGGTTAACTGCTCACTTTGAGGATCTTGAGCAGTGCTATTTCTCAACCAGGTTATCCCGTTTGTCAGGTAAAGATGCCTTCGTCCCTTTGACAATAAAGGTTTAATTTAACTGTGTATTGTAATCTTGGGTTTCTGTTTGAATGCTGCACCCTGCTTTGCTCGCTTTTACGTGCCCTACAAGTAACAAGTTGGGGAAGGCCAATTTTAATAAGATCAGATATGATTTGCCCAGGTAAATCTGCATCAGAGCAGTGGGACTCATTCAAGAAGGAAATAGGGAGAGTACAGGGCCAACATATTCTAGTAAAGACAAAGGGTGGGACCAACAAATCCAGGGAATCCTGGATGCCGAGGGATTTACAGGATTAGATAAAAAGAAAAAGGGAGGTTTATGGTAGATACCGAGGGCTTAAAACAGTGGAAGCCTTAGAGGTGTATAGAATGTGTAGGGGGGAAACTTAAAAAGGAAGTTAGAAGAGCAAAAAGGGGGCATGAAAAACATTGGTAAGTAACATAAAGGAAAATCCAAAGTTAATTTACAAGTACATAAGAGTAAGAGGATAACTAGGGAAAGAGTGTGACCCATTAAGGACCATAGTGGTAATTTGTGTGTGGAGCCGGAATGAATACTTTTGTGTCGGTGTTCACAAGTGAGAGGGACGACTTGGGTATGGAAATCAGGCAGAAGGACTGTGATATAATTAAATAAATTAGCATAGAAAAGGAGGAGGTTCTAAATGGTCTGGCAGGCTTAAAAGTAGATAGATCTCCAGGCCCAGATGAAATGTATCCCAGGCTGTTGAGTGAGGCAAGGGAGGAGATAGCAGGGGCACTGGCAATAATTTTCAATACCTCTCTGACCACAAGAGAAGTGCCAGAGGACTGGAGGACAGCCAATGTGGTACCTTTATTCAAGAAGGAAGGAAGGGATAAACCAGGGAACTACAGGCCAGTCAATCTAACCTCAGTGGTGGGGAAACTATTGGAAGCAATTCTAAGGGACAGAATTAATCTACACTTGGAGAGGCAGGGATTAATCAAGGACAGTCAGCATGATTTTGTTAAGGGGAGGTCATGTCTGACCAATTTGATGGAATTTTTTGAAGAGGTGACCAGGTGTGTAGATGAGGGCAATACATTTGACGTAGCCCACTTGGGCTTTAGCAAGGCTTTTGATAAGATCCCACATGGGAGACTGATAATGAAGGTAAGAGCCCATGGGATCCAAAGCAATTTGGCTAATTGGATCCAGAATTGGCTGAATGGCACGAAGCAGAGGGTGATGGTCGAGGGGTGTTTTTGTGACTGGATGCCTGTGTCCAGTGGGGTTCCACAGGGATCGGTGCTGGGTCCTTTGTTCTTTGTGATATATATAAACAGTTTAGACTTGAATGTAGGAGGGTTGATCAATAAGTTCACGGATGACACAAAAATTGGTGGGGTGGTAAATAGTCAGGAGGATATAGACGGGCTGGTCAGATTGGCTGATCAGTGGCAAATGGAATTTAATCCGGATAAGTGTGAGGTGATGCACTTGGGCAGGACCAACAAGGTATGGGAATACACGATGAATGGTAGGACCCTGGGAAGTACCGAGGATCAGAGGGACCTTGGTGTGCATACCTACCGGTCCCTTAGGATAGGTAGATAAGGTGGTTAAAAAGGCAGATGGGATACTTGCCTTTATTAGCCAAGGCATAGAATATAAGAGCAGGGAGGTTATGCTGGAACTGTATAAAACACTGGTTAGGTCACTAGTGTATTGCGTGCAGTTCTGGAATCCGCATTATAGGAAGGATGTGATTGCACTAGAGAGAGTGTAGAGGAAATTTACCAGGATGTTGCCTGGGCTTGAGAGGTTTAGTCATGAGGGGGGATTGGATAGACTGGGGTTATTTTCCCTGGAGCAGAAGAGGTTGAGGGGGACATGATTGAGGTATATAACATTATGAGGGGCATAGATAGAGTAGACAGGAAGGAACTTTTCCCCTTGGATCAATAACCAGGGGGCATAGATTTAAGGTAAGGAGCAGGAGATTTAGAGGGGATGTGAAGAAGAATTTTTTCACCCAGAGGGTGGAGGGAATCTGGAACTCACTGCCTGAAAGGGTGGTACAGGCAGAAAGCCTCAACATTTAAGAAGCATTTGGATGTGCACTTGCGATGCCCATGGCATACAAGGCTATAGGCCTAGTGCTGGAAAATGGGATTAGAATAGTTAGGTACTTGTTTGACTGGTGCAGACTCGATGGGCTGAATGGCCTTTTCTGTGCTGTAGACCTCTGACTCAAAAACAAGTGCCAGGCAATGACCACGTCCAACAACAGAGACTCTGACCATCATCCCTTGACATTCAATGGCATTACCATCGCTGAATCCCCTCCTGTCAACACCCTGGGGGTTTCCATTGACCAGAAAATGAACTGGACTAGCCATATAAATACTGTGGCTACAAGAGCAGGTCAGATGCTAGGAATCGTGCAATGAGTAACTCACCTCCTGACTCCCCAAAGCCTGACCACCATCGACAAGGCACAAGTCAGGAGTGTGATGGGATAGTCACCACTTGCCTGGATGAGTACAGCTCCAACAATATTCAAGAAGCTTGACACTGTCTAGGCCAGCAGCCCATTTGATTGGCAACTAATCCACAAACATTCATTCCCTCCACCACCGACACACAGTGGCAACAGTGTGTACCATCTACAAGGCGCACTGCAGGAATTCACCAAGGCTCCTTAGACAGCACCTTCCAAACCCACGACCGCTACCATCTAGAAGGACAAAGGCTGCAGATACATGGGAACAGCACTACTTCGAAGTTCCCCTCCAAGTCACTCACCATCCTGACTTGGAAATATATCGCCATTCCTTCACTGTCGCTGGGTCAAAATCCTGGAACTCCCTCCCTAACAGCACTGCGGTGGTACCTACACCACATGGACTGCCGCGGTTCAAGAAGGCAGCTCACCACCACCTTCTGAAGGGCAGTTAGCGATGGGTCATAAATACTGGCCTAACCAATGCCCACATTCCATGAAAGAATAAAAAAAAATTTGCTTAACACTGCAAGGTTGCTGGCAGTGGAAGTGATCTTTGTTTTTACGTCTTTACAAGTGAATTTACTGGAAAAGTTAGAGGCTTGGTTGGTAAAACAGGATTTTGATGATCTGTCTTCTCATTGTAGTCACTTGTATTTGTTCTGTTACATGGATCTTCCTGGAGCTGCTATCTCTTGTGTTATGCAATGGTTAGTTGCTTGGTTGTGGCAGCTGGGTTCTCTCGTTCTGCGTAATGGGGACTTGGCTGCTGACTGCCTTCTCCCCCTGCAGTGTTGTAGGGGTTGACTGTGTGTACATTGATGTCACACCACGTCAGGCACAGAATTTGAACTGACTCATTCCATTACTAACTGCAGATGAAACAAGATCAGTAAATCAGCTGGAAGAATTTCAGGAGTGCCTTTCAAAGTTTACACGATACAGCTCTGTGAGGCCCCTGGCCACCCTCTCCTATGCCAACGACTTGTACAACGGCTCAAGTATTGTATCCAGGTGAGATGGTGCAATGAGGAAAGAGATTGTTTCTGGGTGTGATCCCTCTCCCTGTGGAGGTCTTGTATCTGGGATGGAATGAATCCTTAGAGTCATGGGACCTGAAGTTAACATTCTCAGTGCCAAGATCATAGATCCACAAGGTTAATGACCCTGTTCATGTAGAGCACGCAGGCCTCCTCCAACATCCCTCTACTATCGGCCAGCTGAGTGGGGCAGCACTTAGTTTGTTCCATTCTTACCTATCCAGTCATTGCTAGAGTCACCTGCAGTGACTTCTTTCCCTGTTCCTGCACCGTTCCCTCTGGTGTCCCCCAAGGATCTATCCTTGGCCCCCTCCTCTTTCTCATCCCCCCTGGGCAACATCATCTGAAAGCACAGTATTTGTTTCCAAGTGTACAGTAAGGGCATTGAGCTCCACCTCCTCTCTCCATTTTGCCACTATCTCTAAGTTACCAGAATGCTTCTCTGACATTCCAGTTCTGGATAAGTAGGAATTGCTAACAAATTGAAATAAATCCATTACTTTCATTCCCTTGCATAAACTCTGTTCCCTAGCCACGGATGCTATTCCTCTCCCTGGCAACTGTCCGAGGCTGAAGTAGGTTATTCTCAAATTTGACCTTAGATGAGCTTCTCACCACATGTTCATGCCATCACTAAGACCACCTGTTTTCAACTCTATAACATGGTCAAACTCTGTCCCGCCTCAGATCTCCTGCCGAAACCATTCATTCATGCCTTTACCTCTTGAGTTGACGATTCCCACACTTTACTCTTTGTAAGCTTGACATCGTTGAAATTCTGCTGCCCGTCTCTTTAACTCACAGCTAGTCCCGTTCCCCCATCACACCTGCACTCACCGACCGACACTGGCCCCCGGCCGAGCATCAAAATTTTCATCTCTATTTTCACATCTTTTCATGGCCTTGCCCCTCTCTAGCTCTAATCTTCTCCAGCCCCATAACCCACTGTGCTTCTCCTATTCAGGCCTTTTTTAAATATTCTTTCATGGGGGGTGGGTGTTGCTGGCACCATTGCTGTTGGCCATCCCAAATTGCCCTTGAACTGAGTGGCTTACTGGGCCATTCCAGAGAAATCGAATTTCTCCTGTGTCAAATTCTGTTGAAGAATGCTCCCTGTGCAGTGCCTCAGCTTTAACAAAGGTATGATGCCTGATATTGAATTCCAGAGGGCAGTTAGGAATCAGCCATATTGATGTGGGCCTGGAGTCACATGTAGGCCAGATTGTGTAAGGACGGCAGATTTCCTTCCCTAAAGGACATTAGTGAACCAGATGGGTTTTTACAACAATCGATAGTTTCATGGTCACCATTAGTGAGACGAGATTTCAATTCCAGATTTAACTGAATTTCGTTTCCACCAGCTGCCGTGGTGGGATTTGAACCTGTGCACCCAGAGCATTAGCCTGGGCCCCTGAATTACTAGTCCGGTGACATGGTCACTACACCACATCTCCCCCTTAACAATTCCTGGTCCCTCTGTTTGGTGGCCGTCCCTTCAGCTGACATGGCTCTAAGTTCTGAAATTCCCTCCCTAAGCCCCTCGGTGTCTCAAATCCTTTAAGACCCACTTCAACATCTCCCTCTGACTAGCTGTTCTAATACCTCAATTTCTACCTGTGTCTTGCTCCCTATGCCGTGCCTCAGCTTTAACAAAGATATGATGGCTGATATAGAAATACAAGTACCTGTTAACCCTTCTTGATCATTGCTGATTCTTTCACTTCACCCACAAGAATTTCTTGATGAAACTGGTGCCTTTTGCCTTGCAGCATTGAATTTGACAGAGATTGTGATTTCTTTGCCATCGCTGGTGTGACAAAGCGGATCAAGGTGTTTGAGTATGGGACCGTGATCCAGGATGCTGTGGACATTCATTATCCAGTCAATGAAATGACCTGCAACTCTAAAATCAGGTCAGCACCTTCATTAATACAAAGGCAAAATACTGTGGATGCAGAAAATCTGAAATAAAAGCTGGAAATATGCAGCAGGTTAGGCAGCATGTGTGAAGAAACAGAGTTAACGTTTCGGTTATGTGAATTGGAACCATTTTCGAAATGTGATAGGTCTTGAGCAAGTGAAAGGGGCGAGGGTGGGAAGAAGAACAAAAGGAAAGATCTGTGATAGGGTGGAGTGCAGCAGAGCTGGAATAACAGAAGGTTTCATGGTGAAAAGGCAAAGGGTGTGATGATGGGTCAAGTAAAGAAAAAAAAATGTGTCCAGAGGAGGTGTGAATGGCAGGATTGCTGCCGCCAGAATACAAAGCAAATGAAATGTTAGAAAAATGAGGAAAAAAAGCCAAAACCAGCAAAGAAGCACAAAAGAAAATTGGGATCAGAGATTAGGATCTGAAATTTTTGAACTTCATGTTGAATCCAGAATGCTACAAAAAGTCTGGATGAAAAATGAGTACTCTACCTTGAGCTGAAAGGTCAGAGTAAAGCTCCTCCTGTCCCATCAAACACTCCCAGGACAGGTACAGCATGGGGTTAGATACAGAGTAAAGCTCCTCCTAACTGTCCCCATCAAAACACTCCCAGGACAGGTACAGCACGGGGTTAGATACAGTGTAAAGCTCCTTCTATACTGTCCCCAGCAAATGCTCCCAGGACAGGTACAGCACAGGGTTTAGTTTTTTAATTCATTCATGGGATGTGGGCTTCAGTAGCTGGGCCAGCATTTATTGCCCACCCCTAGTTGCTCTTGAGAAGATGGTGGTGAGCTGCCTTCTTGGACCACTGCAGTCCATTTGGTGTCAGTGCACCCATAGTGTTGTTAGGGAGGGAGTTCCAGGATTTTGATTCAGTGACAGTGAAGCTGATATATTTCCAAGTCAAGATGGTGAGTGACTTGGAGGGAAACTTCCAGGTGGTGGTGTTCCCATCTATCTGCTGCCCTTGTCCTTCTAGTTGATAGTGCTTGAGGGTTTGGAAGGTGCTGTTTAAGGATCCTTGGTGTGAATTCCTGCAGTGCATCTTGTAGATGGTACACACTGTTGCTACTGTGCGTCGGTGGTGGAGGGAGTGAATGTTTGTGGATGTGCCAATCAAGCGGGCCACTTTGTCCTGGATGTTGTCCAGCTACTTGACTGTTGTGGCAGCTGCACTCATCCAGGCAAGTGGGGAGTATTCCATCACATTCCTGAATTGTGCCTTATAGATGGTGGACAGGCTTTTGGGAGTCAGGAGGTGAGTTACTCATCACACGATTCCTAGCCTCTGACCTGCTCTTGTAGCCACAGTATTAAATGGCTAATCCAGTTCAGTTTCTGGTCAATAGAATCATCAGGCTGCTGATAGTGGGGAATTCAGTGATGGTAATGCCATTGAGCGTCAAGGGACAATGGTTAGATTCTCTCTCTTTTGAGATGGCCATTGCCTGACACTTGTGTGGCGCGAATGTTACTTGCTACTTGTCTGCCCAAGCCTGGATATTGCCCAGGTCTTGCTGCATTTGGACATGGACTGCTTCAGTATCTGAGGAGTCGCGAATGATGCTGAACATTGTGCAATCATCAGTGAACATCCCCACTCTGACCTTATGATGGAAGGAAGGTGATTGTTGAAGCAGATGAAGATGTTGGGCCGAGGACACTATCCTGACACATCCTGTGGTGATGTCCTGGAGCTGAGATGATTGACCTCCAACAACCACTGCCATCTTCCTTTCTCCTAGGTATGACTCCAACCAGCCAAGAGTTTTTACCTGATTCCCATTGATTCCAGTTTTGCTAGGGCTCCTTGTTGCCACACTCAGTCAAATACGGCCTTGATGTCAGGGGCAGTCACTCTTACTTTATCTCTCGAGTCCAGATTTTTTGTCTATGTTTGGACCAAGTAATGAGTTCAGGAGCTGAGTGGCCCTGGCGGAACCCAAACTGGACATCAATGAGCAAGTACCTCTTGATAGCACAGTTGATGACCCCTTCCATTATTGATGTACCGCCCTCCCTCAGCTGACAGATCAGTGCTCCTCCATGTTGAACAACCACTTGGAAGAAGCACTGAGAGTGGCAAGAGTACAGAATGTGTACTCTGAGTCGGGGACTTCAATGTTCATCACCAAGAATGGCTCGGTAGCACCACTACTGACCGAGCTGGCCGAGTCCTAAAGGACATAGCTGCTAGACTGGGTCTGCGGCAGGTGGTGAGGGAACTAACAAGAAGAAAAAACATACTTGACCTCATCTTCACCAACCTGCCTGCCCATGACAGTACTCTTCAGTGATGATACTGGAGAGTAGACTGATTGGGCAGTAATTGACTGGGTTTGATTTGTCCTGCATTTTGTGTATGGGACATAGCTGGGCAATTTTGCACAAAGCTGGGTAGATTCCAGTGTTGTAGCTGTACTGGAACAGCTTGGCTAGGGGCGTGGCAAGTTCTGGAGCACATGTCTTCAGTACTATTGTCGGAAAATTGTCAGGGTCCGTAGCTTTTGTAGTATCCAATGCCTTCAGCCATTTCTTGATATCACATGGAGTGAATCGAATTGGCTGACAACTGCTGTCTTTGATGCTGGGGACCTCCGGAGGAGGCCTAGATAGATCATCCACTCGGCACTTTTGGCTGAAGATTGTAGCAAAAGCTTCAGCCTTATCTCTTACACTGATGTGCTGGGCCCCTCCATCATTGAGGATGGGCATATTTGTGGAGCCGCCTCCTCCAGTGAGTTGTTTAATTGTCGTCCACCATTCACGACTGGATGTGGCAGGACTGCAGAGCTTACATCTGATCCGTTGGGTCTGAGATCACTTAGCCCTGTCTATCACTTGTTACTTATGCTGTTTGGCACGGATGTAGTCCTGTGTTATAGCTTCACCAGGTTGACACCTCATTTTTAGTTATGCCTGGTGCTGCTCCAGGCATGTCCTCCTGCACTCTTCATTGAACCAGCGTGGAGAATATGCCAGGCCATGAGGTTACAGATTGCATTCGAGTACAATTCTGCTGCTCCTGATGGCACATCGCGCCTCATGGATGCCCAGTCTTGAATTGCTAGATATGTTCGAAATCTATCATATTTAGCATGGTGGTAGTGGCACACATGATGGAGGGTATCCTTGATGTAAAGGCCGGACTTTGTCTCCACAAGGACTCTGCGTTGGTCACTCCTTCCGATACTGTCATGGGCAGGCAGGTTGGTGAGGATGAGGTCAAGTATGTTTTTCCTCCTTGTTCTCTCACCACCTGCCACAGACCCAGTCCAGCAGCTATGTCCTTTAGGGCTCGGTCAGTAGTGGTGCTACCGGGTCACTCTTGGCGACAAACATTGAAGTCCCCGACCCAGAGTACATTCTGCACCCTTGCCGCTTTCAATGCTTCCTCCAAGTGGTTGTTCAACATGGAGGAGCACTGATTCATCAGCTGAGGGAGGGCTGTACATGGTAATCAGCAGGAAGTTTCCTTGCCCATGTTTGACCTGATGCCATGAGAAATCATGGGGTTCAGAGTCAATATTGAGGACTCCCAGGGCAACTCCCTCCCAACTGTATACCACTGTGCAGCCACCTCTGCTGGGTCTGTCCTGCCAGTGGGACAGGACATACCCAGGGATGATGATGCTGGTGTCTGGGACATTATCTGTAAGATATGATTCCATGAGTGTGACTATGGCAGGCTGTTGCTTGACTAGCCTGTGAGACAGCTCTCCCAATTTTAGCACTAGCTCCCATATGTTAATAAAGAGGACTTTGCAGGGTCGACAAAGCTGAGTTTGCTGTTGTCTTTTCTGGTACCTAGGTCGATGCCAGGTTATCCATCAGGTGTCATTCCTTTTTATTGTTTCAATACAGTGTAATCCTCCCTCTACACTGTACCATCAAACACTCCCAGGACAGGTACAACACGGGGTGAGATACAGAGTAAAGCTCCCTCTACAATGTCCCCATCAAACACTCCCAGGTCAGGTACAGCACGGGGTTAGATACAAAGTAAATCTCCCTCTCCACTGTCCCGATCAAACACATTCAGGGAAGTTATAACTGATCCAATGTTCCCTTAGAGACGATATTCTCCATAACAAAAACAAAAACAGAATTACCTGGAAAAACTCAGCAGGTCTGGCAGCATCGGCGGAGAAGAAAAAGAGTTGACGTTTTGAGTCCTCATGACCCTTCGACAGAACTTGAGTTCGAGTCCAAGAAAGAGTTGAAATATTCTCCATTCCTGGCAGTGGCCCGGCAATCACATCACTGCACCCTGTCCCGTGTGGTCAGATCGTTCCTATGGTATGGTGAACAGAACTGTCCACACTACACCAGCTGTGGTCTAACCAGGGTGTTGTACATTTCTACCATAATCTCCCTGCTCCTTCTTCAGCTAATCGAGGAAAGTATCCCCTCAGCCTTTTTAATCACCATATCCACCCATCCAGCCACCTTAAGAGATTGTAGACTGTGCACGCTCATCAGTGCTCCAACACCACCTCCCCCCGTCGCTCCCTCCGGTCACCCCGGCCCCCGTCGCTCCCTCCGGTCACCCCGGCCCCCGTCGTTCCCTCCGGTCACCCCGCCCCCGTCGCTCCCTCCGGTCACCCCGCCCCCGTCGCTCCCTCCGGTCACCCCGGCCCCCGTCGCTCCCTCCGGTCACCCCGGCCCCCGTCGCTCCCTCCGGTCACCCCGGCCCCCGTCGCTCCCTCCGGTCACCCCGGCCCCCGTCGCTCCCTCCGGTCAGCCCGGCCCCCGTCGCTCCCTCCGGTCAGCCCGGCCCCCGTCGCTCCCTCCGGTCAGCCCGGCCCCCGTCGCTCCCTCCGGTCAGCCCGGCCCCCGTCGCTCCCTCCGGTCAGCCCGGCCCCCGTCGCTCCCTCCGGTCAGCCCGGCCCCCGTCGCTCCCTCCGGTCAGCCCGGCCCCCGTCGCTCCCTCCGGTCAGCCCGGCCCCCGTCGCTCCCTCCGGTCGCCCCGGCCCCCGTCGCTCCCTCCGGTCGCCCCGGCCCCCGTCGCTCCCTCCGGTCGCCCCGGCCCCCGTCGCTCCCTCCGGTCGCCCCGGCCCCCGTCGCTCCCTCCGGTCGCCCCGGCCCCCGTCGCTCCCTCCGGTCGCCCCGGCCCCCGTCGCTCCCTCCGGTCGCCCCGGCCCCCGTCGCTCCCTCCGGTCGCCCCGGCCCCCGTCGCTCCCTCCGGTCGCCCCGGCCCCCGTCGCTCCCTCCGGTCGCCCCGGCCCCCGTCGCTCCCTCCGGTCGCCCCGGCCCCCGTCGCTCCCTCCGGTCGCCCCGGCCCCCGTCGCTCCCTCCGGTCGCCCCGGCCCCCGTCGCTCCCTCCGGTCGCCCCGGCCCCCGTCGCTCCCTCCGGTCGCCCCGGCCCCCGTCGCTCCCTCCGGTCGCCCCGGCCCCCGTCGCTCCCTCCGGTCGCCCCGGCCCCCGTCGCTCCCTCCGGTCGCCCCGGCCCCCGTCGCTCCCTCCGGTCGCCCCGGCCCCCGTCGCTCCCTCCGGTCGCCCCGGCCCCCGTCGCTCCCTCCGGTCGCCCCGGCCCCCGTCGCTCCCTCCGGTCGCCCCGGCCCCCGTCGCTCCCTCCGGTCGCCCCGGCCCCCGTCGCTCCCTCCGGTCGCCCCGGCCCCCGTCGCTCCCTCCGGTCGCCCCGGCCCCCGTCGCTCCCTCCGGTCGCCCCGGCCCCCGTCGCTCCCTCCGGTCGCCCCGGCCCCCGTCGCTCCCTCCGGTCGCCCCGGCCCCCGTCGCTCCCTCCGGTCGCCCCGGCCCCCGTCGCTCCCTCCGGTCGCCCCGGCCCCCGTCGCTCCCTCCGGTCGCCCCGGCCCCCGTCGCTCCCTCCGGTCGCCCCGGCCCCCGTCGCTCCCTCCGGTCGCCCCGGCCCCCGTCGCTCCCTCCGGTCGCCCCGGCCCCCGTCGCTCCCTCCGGTCGCCCCGGCCCCCGTCGCTCCCTCCGGTCGCCCCGGCCCCCGTCGCTCCCTCCGGTCGCCCCGGCCCCCGTCGCTCCCTCCGGTCGCCCCGGCCCCCGTCGCTCCCTCCGGTCGCCCCGGCCCCCGTCGCTCCCTCCGGTCGCCCCGGCCCCCGTCGCTCCCTCCGGTCGCCCCGGCCCCCGTCGCTCCCTCCGGTCGCCCCGGCCCCCGTCGCTCCCTCCGGTCGCCCCGGCCCCCGTCGCTCCCTCCGGTCGCCCCGGCCCCCGTCGCTCCCTCCGGTCGCCCCGGCCCCCGTCGCTCCCTCCGGTCGCCCCGGCCCCCGTCGCTCCCTCCGGTCGCCCCGGCCCCCGTCGCTCGCTCGGGTCGCCCCGGCCCCCGTCGCTCGCTCGGGTCGCCCCGGCCCCCGTCGCTCGCTCGGGTCGCCCCGGCCCCCGTCGCTCGCTCGGGTCGCCCCGGCCCCCGTCGCTCGCTCGGGTCGCCCCGGCCCCCGTCGCTCGCTCGGGTCGCCCCGGCCCCCGTCGCTCGCTCGGGTCAGCCCGCCCCCGTCGCTCCCTCCTGACCCTCATTCCTTGCTTTGACCCACCCCTGTCACTCTGCTCCTCCCCGAGCCTCACTCCATGCTTTGCCCCACCCCCCACTCCCGTCACTCTGGCCCCCTTCCCCCCGTCACTGTGCCGCCGCCCCGCACCATCTACAAAGCAGGCAGGTTATGTTACAATGCAGAGAATTGTGCTTCGTTCCCATCGGGTGTAGCTGCATTCACGCCTGCGCATTACCCTTCAGGAAGGATTTATTGGCTATGGACTGGGTGCAGGGTCAATTCAGCGGACTGTTTCCAGGGCGAAAAGGTTGAATTATTCCTTCCAATATTGAAGGTGAAAGGGTGATGTAATTGAGGTGTTTAAGGTAATTAAACAGTTGATTGGTTCTTGGTGAAGTTTCCCTCTGTAATCTTCCACCAGGGAATTTTCCCAGGAGGAGACACAATGAGCACAGCCGATGGTCATGCTAGTTAAACAAAGTTCAGCAGCTTTTCCTTAAATGAATCCTTGGGGGACATGGAGATTGAGGTTTGTGGAAGATAGTTCCAGACTTGAACTGTTCTTGAGAAAAACAGAGTTAGCAGCGGAAGCATGTTGGGGTGGGTGTGGTAGGAGCTGTTGGTGATGAACTCTTGGGGCTTGGTCACCTTTGGGATTGATGGAGCTGCTGAGAAATATTTGATTGTCTATTCAACAAGTAATAGAGGCACATCAATCTTGTTGGCCTTTGTTTGGATGTGGAGACTGTTCCAGTCTCATGACATGACCATCTGGCAGAGACTAGTATCTCGCAAGTAATTGTTTGTAATGAATCGAGCAGCCTGGCATGGAACTTCCTTAAGGATGGAATATGTTTTGAACAGGATTTGAGTCCCAAGCTGCTACACCATAGTCTCGGTGTGGTCTAACTAGGTAGGAAAAAATCTACCCTCCAAGATGAGTCCAGTGAAATGGTCATGACCTTCAAATTATCCAGACCATTCAGTGGTGAGAGCAGAAGGCACTTCTTCACAAAAGGGGAGTGGAAATCATGACTAAGATCAGCACATTTCTGTTAGGCAAAGGTATTGAGGGACCATGGAACAAAGGCAGAAAAGTGACGCTGAGGTCAGCCATGATTGAACTGAAGAGCTGCACAGTTTCGAAGAGCTGAATGCCCTCTTGTTCCGAGGTTGTGTCACAGCTGTTGATCTACAGTGTTGAAATGTTTTGAGGGTGATCTAAAACAAGAAGCTAGTAATGAGAAGAAAAGAGTTGACGTTTCGAGTCCTCATGACCCTTCGACAGAACTTGAGTGTCAAAGGGTCATGAGGACTCGAAACGTCAACTCTTTTCTTCTCCGCCAATGCTGCCAGACCTGCTGAGTTTTTCCAGGTAATTCTGTTTTTGTTTTTGTTTTGGATTTCAGCATCTGCAGTTTTTTTGTTTTTAGCTAGTAATGATGTGTTTCGCTGATTGAATTGCAGCTGTATCAGCTGGAGCAGTTACCACAAGAACCTGTTAGCAAGTAGTGACTACGAAGGGACAGTCATTCTCTGGGATGGATTCACAGGGCAGAGATCAAAAGTCTACCAGGTACAGTAATCTCTACAAGGTACTGATGAGAATTTCCCAGGTCCATTCTCTCTCATTTCAACAGAATTCAAACTGCTGAGTACGTTAACACGGGGACATGCTGCTGAGCATTTCACCTTCACCTGACTCTTCATTATTAACTCAGCATCATTGATGCAGTGAAGAAAGGTCTCACCAAGAATGTACTAGTTGATGCTTAATCCCATTTGGGAAACAGTCTCACTCTCTTAGACCCAGATATTCACTGAATTGAAAAAGGAATCATTTGAACAGAGAGAGTTGCGCACTTGGAGTACGATTAAATAAATGTGTCAAACGAGGATGTCACTTGTATTGTTAAACTATAGTGAAGGTCCAATTCACATGAGAAATCCATATTCCTAGCAGAGAGGAGAGAAAGGAATGAGATGAGCTCAGTGATGGAGAAGGGGTTGAGATGAATCTCGAGGATGGGCTGGATCTCGGTGACGGCGGAGGGGACAGGCAGGGTCACGGTGACGGAGAAGGGGGCGGGATGAGTCTCGGTGACGGGATGAGACTCGGTGATGGAGAAGGGGACAGGATGAGTCTCAGTGATGGAGAAGGGGAGGGGCCGGGTCTCGGTGATGGAGAAGGGACGGTCTGCGTCTCCGTGACGGAGAAGGGACGGTCTGCGTCTCCGTGACGAAGAAGGGTGCGGGATGAGTCTCGGTGACGGAGAAGGGGACGGGATGAGTCTCGGTGACAGGATGAGTCTCGGTGACGGAGAAGGGGGCGGGATGAGTCTTGGTGACGGGATGATTCTCGGTGACAGAGAAGGGGACGGGATGAGTCTCGGTGATGGAGAAGGGGGCGGGATGAGTCTCGGTGACGGAGAAGGGGATGGGATGAGTCTCGGTGAGACTCGGTGAGACGAAGAAGGGTGTGGAATAAGTCTCGGTGACGGAGAAGAGGACGGGATGAGGCTTGGTGACGGAGAAGGGGACGAGATGAGTCTCAGTGATGGAGAAGGGGACGGGATGAGTCTCGGTGACGGAGAAGGGGACGGGATGAGTCTCGGTGACAGAGAAGGGGACGAGCCGAGTCTCGGTGAGGGGGAAGGGGACGGGATGTGTCTCGGTGACAGAATGGGGCGGGATGAGTCTCGATGACGGGATGAGTCTCGGTGACAGAGAAGTCGGCGGGATGAGTCTCGGTGACGGAGAAGGGGACGGGATGAGTCTCAGTGATGGAGAAGGGGAGGGGCCGGGTCTCGGTGATGGAGAAGGGACGGTCTGCATCTCCGTGACGAAGAAGGGTGCGGGATGAGTCTCGGTGATGGAAAGGGGACGGGATGAGTCTCGGTGACAGAGAAGGGTGCGGGATGAGTCTCGGTGACGGAGAAGGGGGCCGGATGATTCTCGGTGACAGAGAAGGGGGCAGGATGAGTTTCGGTGACGGAGAAGGGGCAGGATGAGTCTCGGTGACATGGAAGGGGGTGGGATGAGTCTCAGTGACGGAGAGGGGGACGGGCCGGGTCTCTGTGATGGAGAAGGGGACGGTCTGCGTCTCAGTGATGAAGAAGGGTGTGGATTGAGTCTCGGTGATGGAGAAGAGGACGGGATGAGGCTCGGTGACGGAGAAGGGAAAGAGATGAGTCTCAGTGACGGAGATTGGAACGGGATGAATCTCGGTGATGGTGAAGGGGGCGGGATGAGTTTCGGTGATGGAGAAGGGGCAGGATGAGTCTCGGTGACGGGGAAGGGGGCGGGATGAGTCTCGGTGACGGGATGATTCTCGGTGACAGAGAAGGGGTCGGGATGAGTCTCAGTGACGGAGAGGGGGACGGGACGGGTCTCGGTGACGGAGAAGTGGACGGGATGAGTCTCGGTGACGGAGAAGGGGACGGTATGAGCCTCGGTGACGGAGAAGGGGACGGGATGAGCCTCGGTGACGGAGAAGGGGACGAGCCGAGTCTCGGTGAGGGGAAAGGGGACGGCATGTGTCTCGGTGACAGAATGGGGCGGGATGAGTCTCGATGACAGGATGAGTCTCGGTGACAGAGAAGGGGGTGGGATGAGTCTCGGTGACGGAGAAGGGGACGGGATGAGTCTCAGTGACGGAGAAGGGGCCGGGATGAGTCTCGGTGACGGAGAAGGGGACAGGATGAGTCTCGGTGACGGAGAAGGGGACGGGATGGGTCTTGGTGACGGAGAAGGGACGGGATGAGTCTCGGTGACGGAGAGGGGGACGAGCCGGATCTCAGTGACGGAGAAGGGGACAGGATGAGTCTCGGTGACGGAGAAGGGGACGGGATGAGTGTCAGTGAGGGGGTGGGGGACGGGATGTGTCTCAGTGACAGAATGGGGCGGGCTGAGTCTCGATGATGGGATGAATCTCGGTGATGGAGAAGGGGACGGGATGTGTCTCGGTGACAGAGAAGGGGACGAACTGAGTCTCAGTGACGGAGAAGGGGACGGGATGAGTCTCGGTGACGGAGAAGGGGACGGGATGAGTCTCGGTGACGGAGAAGGGGACGGGATGAGTCTCGGTGACGGAGAACTGGACAGGATGAGTCTCGGTGATGGAGAACTGGACGGGATGAGTCTCGGTGATGGAGAAGGGGACGGGATGCGTCTCAGTGAGGGAGTGGGGGATGGGATGTACCTCGGTGACAGAATGGGGCGGGATGAGTCTCGATGACGGGATGAGTCTCGGTGATGGAGAAGGGGACGGGATGAGTCTCGGTGACAGAGAAGGGGACGGGATGAGTCTCGGTGACGGAGAAGGGGAAGGGATGAGTCTCGGTGATGGAGAAGGGGACGGGATGATTCTCGGTGATGGAGAAGGGGGCGGGATGAGTCTTGGTGACGGGATGATTCTCGGTGACAGAGAAGGGTGCGGGATGATTCTCGGCGACAGAGAAGGGGGCAGGATGAGTCTCGGTGACAGAGAAGGGTGCGGGATGAGTCTCGGTGACGGAGAAGTGGGCGGGATGAGTCTTGGTGAGGGGATGATTCTCGGTGACAGAGAAGGGGGCGGGATGAGTCTCGGTGACGGAGAGGGCGACAGGCCGGGTCTCAGTGACGGAGAAGGGGACGGGATGAGGCTCGGTGACGGAGAAGGGGACGGGATGAGTCTCGGTGACGGAGAAGGGGACGGGTTGAGTCTCGGTGACGGAGAAGGGGACGGGATGAGTCTCGGTGACGGAGAAGGGGACGGGATGATTCTCGGTGACGGAGAAGGGGACGGGATGAGTCTCGGTGACGGAGAAGGGGACGGGATGAGTCTCGGTGACGGAGAAGGGGACGAGCCGAGTCTCGGTGAGGGGGAAGGGGACGGGATGTGTCTCGGTGACAGAATGGGGCGGGATGAGTCTCGATGACAGGATGAGTCTCGGTGACAGAGAAGGGGGCGGGATGAGTCTCGGTGACGGAGAACGGGACGGGATGAGTCTCAGTGATGGAGAAGGGGAGGGGCCGGGTCTCGGTGATGGAGAAGGGACGGTCTGCATCTCCGTGACGAAGAAGGGTGCGGGATGAGTCTCGGTGAGGGAGAAGGGGACGGGATGATTCTCGTTTGCAGAGAAAGGTGCGGGATGAGTCTCGGTGACGGAGAAGGGGGCAGGATGAGTCTCGGTGACGGAGAAGGGGGCGGGATGAGTCTTGGTGACGGGATGATTCTTGGTGACAGAGAAGGGTGCGGGATAATTCTCGGTGACAGAGAAGGGGGCAGGATGAGTCTCAGTGATAGAGAAGGGTGCGGGATGAGTCTCGGCGACGGAGAAGTGGGCGGGATGAGTCTTGGTGAGGGGATGATTCTCGGTGAGGGGATGATTCTCGGTGACAGAGAAGGGGGCGGGATGAGTCTCGGTGACGGAGAGGGGGACGGGATGAGTCTCAGTGAGGGAGTGGGGGAGGGATGTGTCTCGGTGACAGAATGGGGCGGGATGAGTCTCAATGACGGGATGAGTCTTGGTGATGGAGAAGGGGACGAGATGAGTCTCAGTGACGGAGAAGGGTACGGCATGAGTCTCGGTGACGGAGAAGGGGATGGAATGAGTCTCGGTGACGGAGAAGGGGACGGGATGAGTCTCGGTGACGGAGAAGGGGACGGGATGAATCTCGGTGACGGAGAAGGGGACGGGATGAGTCTCGGTGACGGAGAAGGGGACGGGTTGAGTCTCGGTGACGGAGAAGGGGACGGGATGAGTCTCGGTGACGGAGAAGAGGACAGGATGAGTCTCGGTGACGGAGAAGGGGACGGGATGAGTCTCGGTGACGGAGAAGGGGACGAGCCGTGTCTCGGTGAGGGGGAAGGGGACGGGATGTGTCTCGGTGACAGAATGGGGCGGGATGAGTCTCGATGACGGGATGAGTCTCGGTGACAGAGAAGGGGGCGGAATGAGTCTCGGTGACGGAGAAGGGGACGAGCCGAGTCTCGGTGAGGGGGAAGGGGACGGGATGTGTCTCGGTGACAGAATGGGGCGGGATGAGTCTCGATGACAGGATGAGTCTCGGTGACAGAGAAGGGGGCGGCATGAGTCTCGGTGACAGAGAACGGGACAGGATGAGTCTCAGTGATGGAGAAGGGGAGGGGCCGGGTCTCGGTGATGGAGAAGGGACGGTCTGCATCTCCGTGACGAAGAAGGGTGCGGGATGAGTCTCGGTGAGGGAGAAGGGGACGGGATGATTCTCATTTGCAGAGAAAGGTGCGGGATGAGTCTCGGTGACGGAGAAGGGGGCAGGATGATTCTTGGTGACAGAGAAGGGTGCGGGATAATTCTCGGTGACAGAGAAGGGGGCAGGATGAGTCTTGGTGATAGAGAAGGGTGCGGGATGAGTCTCGGTGACGGAGAAGTGGGCGGGATGAGTCTTGGTGAGGGGATGATTCTCGGTGAGGGGATGATTCTCGGTGACAGAGAAGGGGGCGGGATGAGTCTCGGTGACGGAGAGGGGGACGGGATGGGTCTTGGTGACGGAGAAGGGACGGGATGAGTCTCGGTGACGGAGAGGGGGACGAGCCGGATCTCAGTGACGGAGAAGGGGACAGGATGAGTCTCGGTGACGGAGAAGGGGACGGGATGAGTGTCAGTGAGGGGGTGGGGGACGGGATGTGTCTCAGTGACAGAATGGGGCGGGCTGAGTCTCGATGATGGGATGAATCTCGGTGATGGAGAAGGGGACGGGATGTGTCTCGGTGACAGAGAAGGGGACGAACTGAGTCTCAGTGACGGAGAAGGGGACGGGATGAGTCTCGGTGACGGAGAAGGGGACGGGATGAGTCTCGGTGACGGAGAAGGGGACGGGCTGAGTCTCGGTGACGGAGAACTGGACAGGATGAGTCTCGGTGATGGAGAACTGGACGGGATGAGTCTCGGTGATGGAGAAGGGGACGGGATGCGTCTCAGTGAGGGAGTGGGGGATGGGATGTACCTCGGTGACAGAATGGGGCGGGATGAGTCTCGATGACGGGATGAGTCTCGGTGATGGAGAAGGGGACGGGATGAGTCTCGGTGACAGAGAAGGGGACGGGATGAGTCTCGGTGACGGAGAAGGGGACGGGATGAGTCTCGGTGATGGAGAAGGGGACGGGATGATTCTCGGTGATGGAGAAGGGGGCGGGATGAGTCTTGGTGACGGGATGATTCTCGGTGACAGAGAAGGGTGCGGGATGATTCTCGGCGACAGAGAAGGGGGCAGGATGAGTCTCGGTGACAGAGAAGGGTGCGGGATGAGTCTCGGTGACGGAGAAGTGGGCGGGATGAGTCTTGGTGAGGGGATGATTCTCGGTGACAGAGAAGGGGGCGGGATGAGTCTCGGTGACGGAGAGGGCGACAGGCCGGGTCTCAGTGACGGAGAAGGGGACGGGATGAGGCTCGGTGACGGAGAAGGGGACGGGATGAGTCTCGGTGACGGAGAAGGGGACGGGTTTGAGTCTCGGTGACGGAGAAGGGGACGGGATGAGTCTCGGTGACGGAGAAGGGGACGGGATGAGTCTCGGTGACGGAGAAGGGGACGGGATGAGTCTCGGTGACGGAGAAGGGGACGGGATGAGTCTCGGTGACGGAGAAGGGGACGAGCCGAGTCTCGGTGAGGGGGAAGGGGACGGGATGTGTCTCGGTGACAGAATGGGGCGGGATGAGTCTCGATGACAGGATGAGTCTCGGTGACAGAGAAGGGGGCGGGATGAGTCTCGGTGACGGAGAACGGGACGGGATGAGTCTCAGTGATGGAGAAGGGGAGGGGCCGGGTCTCGGTGATGGAGAAGGGACGGTCTGCATCTCCGTGACGAAGAAGGGTGCGGGATGAGTCTCGGTGAGGGAGAAGGGGACGGGATGATTCTCGTTTGCAGAGAAAGGTGCGGGATGAGTCTCGGTGACGGAGAAGGGGGCAGGATGAGTCTCGGTGACGGAGAAGGGGGCGGGATGAGTCTTGGTGACGGGATGATTCTTGGTGACAGAGAAGGGTGCGGGATAATTCTCGGTGACAGAGAAGGGGGCAGGATGAGTCTCAGTGATAGAGAAGGGTGCGGGATGAGTCTCGGCGACGGAGAAGTGGGCGGGATGAGTCTTGGTGAGGGGATGATTCTCGGTGAGGGGATGATTCTCGGTGACAGAGAAGGGGGCGGGATGAGTCTCGGTGACGGAGAGGGGGACGGGATGAGTCTCAGTGAGGGAGTGGGGGAGGGATGTGTCTCGGTGACAGAATGGGGCGGGATGAGTCTCAATGACGGGATGAGTCTCGGTGACAGAGAAGGGGGCGGGATGAGTCTCGGTGACGGAGAACGGGACGGGATGAGTCTCAGTGATGGAGAAGGGGAGGGGCCGGGTCTCGGTGATGGAGAAGGGACGGTCTGCATCTCCGTGACGAAGAAGGGTGCGGGATGAGTCTCGGTGAGGGAGAAGGGGACGGGATGATTCTCGTTTGCAGAGAAAGGTGCGGGATGAGTCTCGGTGACGGAGAAGGGGGCAGGATGAGTCTCGGTGACGGAGAAGGGGGCGAGATGAGTCTTGGTGACGGGATGATTCTTGGTGACAGAGAAGGGTGCGGGATAATTCTCGGTGACAGAGAAGGGGGCAGGATGAGTCTCAGTGATAGAGAAGGGTGCGGGATGAGTCTCGGCGACGGAGAAGTGGGCGGGATGAGTCTTGGTGAGGGGATGATTCTCGGTGAGGGGATGATTCTCGGTGACAGAGAAGGGGGCGGGATGAGTCTCGGTGACGGAGAGGGGGACGGGATGAGTCTCAGTGAGGGAGTGGGGGAGGGATGTGTCTCGGTGACAGAATGGGGCGGGATGAGTCTCAATGACGGGATGAGTCTTGGTGATGGAGAAGGGGACGAGATGAGTCTCAGTGACGGAGAAGGGTACGGCATGAGTCTCGGTGACGGAGAAGGGGATGGAATGAGTCTCGGTGACGGAGAAGGGGACGGGTTGAGTCTCGGTGACGGAGAAGGGGACGGGATGAGTCTCGGTGACGGAGAAGAGGACAGGATGAGTCTCGGTGACGGAGAAGGGGACGGGATGAGTCTCGGTGACGGAGAAGGGGACGAGCCGTGTCTCGGTGAGGGGGAAGGGGACGGGATGTGTCTCGGTGACAGAATGGGGCGGGATGAGTCTCGATGACGGGATGAGTCTTGGTGACAGAGAAGGGGGCGGAATGAGTCTCGGTGACGGAGAAGGGGACGAGCCGAGTCTCGGTGAGGGGGAAGGGGACGGGATGTGTCTCGGTGACAGAATGGGGCGGGATGAGTCTCGATGACAGGATGAGTCTCGGTGACAGAGAAGGGGGCGGCATGAGTCTCGGTGACAGAGAACGGGACGGGATGAGTCTCAGTGATGGAGAAGGGGAGGGGCCGGGTCTCGGTGATGGAGAAGGGACGGTCTGCATCTCCGTGACGAAGAAGGGTGCGGGATGAGTCTCGGTGAGGGAGAAGGGGACGGGATGATTCTCATTTGCAGAGAAAGGTGCGGGATGAGTCTCGGTGACGGAGAAGGGGGCAGGATGATTCTTGGTGACAGAGAAGGGTGCGGGATAATTCTCGGTGACAGAGAAGGGGGCAGGATGAGTCTTGGTGATAGAGAAGGGTGCGGGATGAGTCTCGGTGACGGAGAAGTGGGCGGGATGAGTCTTGGTGAGGGGATGATTCTCGGTGAGGGGATGATTCTCGGTGACAGAGAAGGGGGCGGGATGAGTCTCGGTGACGGAGAGGGGGACGGGATGGGTCTTGGTGACGGAGAAGGGACGGGATGAGTCTCGGTGACGGAGAGGGGGACGAGCCGGATCTCAGTGACGGAGAAGGGGACAGGATGAGTCTCGGTGACGGAGAAGGGGACGGGATGAGTGTCAGTGAGGGGGTGGGGGACGGGATGTGTCTCAGTGACAGAATGGGGCGGGCTGAGTCTCGATGATGGGATGAATCTCGGTGATGGAGAAGGGGACGGGATGTGTCTCGGTGACAGAGAAGGGGACGAACTGAGTCTCAGTGACGGAGAAGGGGACGGGATGAGTCTCGGTGACGGAGAAGGGGACGGGATGAGTCTCGGTGACGGAGAAGGGGACGGGATGAGTCTCGGTGACGGAGAACTGGACAGGATGAGTCTCGGTGATGGAGAACTGGACGGGATGAGTCTCGGTGATGGAGAAGGGGACGGGATGCGTCTCAGTGAGGGAGTGGGGGATGGGATGTACCTCGGTGACAGAATGGGGCGGGATGAGTCTCGATGACGGGATGAGTCTCGGTGATGGAGAAGGGGATGGGATGAGTCTCGGTGACAGAGAAGGGGACGGGATGAGTCTCGGTGACGGAGAAGGGGACGGGATGAGTCTCGGTGATGGAGAAGGGGACGGGATGATTCTCGGTGATGGAGAAGGGGGCGGGATGAGTCTTGGTGACGGGATGATTCTCGGTGACAGAGAAGGGTGCGGGATGATTCTCGGCGACAGAGAAGGGGGCAGGATGAGTCTCGGTGACAGAGAAGGGTGCGGGATGAGTCTCGGTGACGGAGAAGTGGGCGGGATGAGTCTTGGTGAGGGGATGATTCTCGGTGACAGAGAAGGGGGCGGGATGAGTCTCGGTGACGGAGAGGGCGACAGGCCGGGTCTCAGTGACGGAGAAGGGGACGGGATGAGGCTCGGTGACGGAGAAGGGGACGGGATGAGTCTCGGTGACGGAGAAGGGGACGGGTTTGAGTCTCGGTGACGGAGAAGGGGACGGGATGAGTCTCGGTGACGGAGAAGGGGACGGGATGAGTCTCGGTGACGGAGAAGGGGACGGGATGAGTCTCGGTGACGGAGAAGGGGACGGGATGAGTCTCGGTGACGGAGAAGGGGACGAGCCGAGTCTCGGTGAGGGGGAAGGGGACGGGATGTGTCTCGGTGACAGAATGGGGCGGGATGAGTCTCGATGACAGGATGAGTCTCGGTGACAGAGAAGGGGGCGGGATGAGTCTCGGTGACAGAGAACGGGACGGGATGAGTCTCAGTGATGGAGAAGGGGAGGGGCCGGGTCTCGGTGATGGAGAAGGGACGGTCTGCATCTCCGTGACGAAGAAGGGTGCGGGATGAGTCTCGGTGAGGGAGAAGGGGACGGGATGATTCTCGTTTGCAGAGAAAGGTGCGGGATGAGTCTCGGTGACGGAGAAGGGGGCAGGATGAGTCTCGGTGACGGAGAAGGGGGCGGGATGAGTCTTGGTGACGGGATGATTCTTGGTGACAGAGAAGGGTGCGGGATAATTCTCGGTGACAGAGAAGGGGGCAGGATGAGTCTCAGTGATAGAGAAGGGTGCGGGATGAGTCTCGGCGACGGAGAAGTGGGCGGGATGAGTCTTGGTGAGGGGATGATTCTCGGTGAGGGGATGATTCTCGGTGACAGAGAAGGGGGCGGGATGAGTCTCGGTGACGGAGAGGGGGACGCGATGAGTCTCAGTGAGGGAGTGGGGGAGGGATGTGTCTCGGTGACAGAATGGGGCGGGATGAGTCTCAATGACGGGATGAGTCTTGGTGATGGAGAAGGGGACGAGATGAGTCTCAGTGACGGAGAAGGGTACGGCATGAGTCTCGGTGACGGAGAAGGGGATGGAATGAGTCTCGGTGACGGAGAAGGGGACGGGATGAGTCTCGGTGACGGAGAAGGGGACGGGATGAATCTCGGTGACGGAGAAGGGGACGGGATGAGTCTCGGTGACGGAGAAGGGGACGGGTTGAGTCTCGGTGACGGAGAAGGGGACGGGATGAGTCTCGGTGACGGAGAAGAGGACAGGATGAGTCTCGGTGACGGAGAAGGGGACGGGATGAGTCTCGGTGACGGAGAAGGGGACGAGCCGTGTCTCGGTGAGGGGGAAGGGGACGGGATGTGTCTCGGTGACAGAATGGGGCGGGATGAGTCTCGATGACGGGATGAGTCTCGGTGACAGAGAAGGGGGCGGAATGAGTCTCGGTGACGGAGAAGGGGACGAGCCGAGTCTCGGTGAGGGGGAAGGGGACGGGATGTGTCTCGGTGACAGAATGGGGCGGGATGAGTCTCGATGACAGGATGAGTCTCGGTGACAGAGAAGGGGGCGGCATGAGTCTCGGTGACAGAGAACGGGACAGGATGAGTCTCAGTGATGGAGAAGGGGAGGGGCCGGGTCTCGGTGATGGAGAAGGGACGGTCTGCATCTCCGTGACGAAGAAGGGTGCGGGATGAGTCTCGGTGAGGGAGAAGGGGACGGGATGATTCTCATTTGCAGAGAAAGGTGCGGGATGAGTCTCGGTGACGGAGAAGGGGGCAGGATGATTCTTGGTGACAGAGAAGGGTGCGGGATAATTCTCGGTGACAGAGAAGGGGGCAGGATGAGTCTTGGTGATAGAGAAGGGTGCGGGATGAGTCTCGGTGACGGAGAAGTGGGCGGGATGAGTCTTGGTGAGGGGATGATTCTCGGTGAGGGGATGATTCTCGGTGACAGAGAAGGGGGCGGGATGAGTCTCGGTGACGGAGAGGGGGACGGGATGGGTCTTGGTGACGGAGAAGGGACGGGATGAGTCTCGGTGACGGAGAGGGGGACGAGCCGGATCTCAGTGACGGAGAAGGGGACAGGATGAGTCTCGGTGACGGAGAAGGGGACGGGATGAGTGTCAGTGAGGGGGTGGGGGACGGGATGTGTCTCAGTGACAGAATGGGGCGGGCTGAGTCTCGATGATGGGATGAATCTCGGTGATGGAGAAGGGGACGGGATGTGTCTCGGTGACAGAGAAGGGGACGAACTGAGTCTCAGTGACGGAGAAGGGGACGGGATGAGTCTCGGTGACGGAGAAGGGGACGGGATGAGTCTCGGTGACGGAGAAGGGGACGGGCTGAGTCTCGGTGACGGAGAACTGGACAGGATGAGTCTCGGTGATGGAGAACTGGACGGGATGAGTCTCGGTGATTGGAGAAGGGGACGGGATGCGTCTCAGTGAGGGAGTGGGGGATGGGATGTACCTCGGTGACAGAATGGGGCGGGATGAGTCTCGATGACGGGATGAGTCTCGGTGATGGAGAAGGGGACGGGATGAGTCTCGGTGACAGAGAAGGGGACGGGATGAGTCTCGGTGACGGAGAAGGGGACGGGATGAGTCTCGGTGATGGAGAAGGGGACGGGATGATTCTCGGTGATGGAGAAGGGGGCGGGATGAGTCTTGGTGACGGGATGATTCTCGGTGACAGAGAAGGGTGCGGGATGATTCTCGGCGACAGAGAAGGGGGCAGGATGAGTCTCGGTGACAGAGAAGGGTGCGGGATGAGTCTCGGTGACGGAGAAGTGGGCGGGATGAGTCTTGGTGAGGGGATGATTCTCGGTGACAGAGAAGGGGGCGGGATGAGTCTCGGTGACGGAGAGGGCGACAGGCCGGGTCTCAGTGACGGAGAAGGGGACGGGATGAGGCTCGGTGACGGAGAAGGGGACGGGATGAGTCTCGGTGACGGAGAAGGGGACGGGTTTGAGTCTCGGTGACGGAGAAGGGGACGGGATGAGTCTCGGTGACGGAGAAGGGGACGGGATGAGTCTCGGTGACGGAGAAGGGGACGGGATGAGTCTCGGTGACGGAGAAGGGGACGGGATGAGTCTCGGTGACGGAGAAGGGGACGAGCCGAGTCTCGGTGAGGGGGAAGGGGACGGGATGTGTCTCGGTGACAGAATGGGGCGGGATGAGTCTCGATGACAGGATGAGTCTCGGTGACAGAGAAGGGGGCGGGATGAGTCTCGGTGACGGAGAACGGGACGGGATGAGTCTCAGTGATGGAGAAGGGGAGGGGCCGGGTCTCGGTGATGGAGAAGGGACGGTCTGCATCTCCGTGACGAAGAAGGGTGCGGGATGAGTCTCGGTGAGGGAGAAGGGGACGGGATGATTCTCGTTTGCAGAGAAAGGTGCGGGATGAGTCTCGGTGACGGAGAAGGGGGCAGGATGAGTCTCGGTGACGGAGAAGGGGGCGGGATGAGTCTTGGTGACGGGATGATTCTTGGTGACAGAGAAGGGTGCGGGATAATTCTCGGTGACAGAGAAGGGGGCAGGATGAGTCTCAGTGATAGAGAAGGGTGCGGGATGAGTCTCGGCGACGGAGAAGTGGGCGGGATGAGTCTTGGTGAGGGGATGATTCTCGGTGAGGGGATGATTCTCGGTGACAGAGAAGGGGGCGGGATGAGTCTCGGTGACGGAGAGGGGGACGGGATGAGTCTCAGTGAGGGAGTGGGGGAGGGATGTGTCTCGGTGACAGAATGGGGCGGGATGAGTCTCAATGACGGGATGAGTCTCGGTGACAGAGAAGGGGGCGGGATGAGTCTCGGTGACGGAGAACGGGACGGGATGAGTCTCAGTGATGGAGAAGGGGAGGGGCCGGGTCTCGGTGATGGAGAAGGGACGGTCTGCATCTCCGTGACGAAGAAGGGTGCGGGATGAGTCTCGGTGAGGGAGAAGGGGACGGGATGATTCTCGTTTGCAGAGAAAGGTGCGGGATGAGTCTCGGTGACGGAGAAGGGGGCAGGATGAGTCTCGGTGACGGAGAAGGGGGCGAGATGAGTCTTGGTGACGGGATGATTCTTGGTGACAGAGAAGGGTGCGGGATAATTCTCGGTGACAGAGAAGGGGGCAGGATGAGTCTCAGTGATAGAGAAGGGTGCGGGATGAGTCTCGGCGACGGAGAAGTGGGCGGGATGAGTCTTGGTGAGGGGATGATTCTCGGTGAGGGGATGATTCTCGGTGACAGAGAAGGGGGCGGGATGAGTCTCGGTGACGGAGAGGGGGACGGGATGAGTCTCAGTGAGGGAGTGGGGGAGGGATGTGTCTCGGTGACAGAATGGGGCGGGATGAGTCTCAATGACGGGATGAGTCTTGGTGATGGAGAAGGGGACGAGATGAGTCTCAGTGACGGAGAAGGGTACGGCATGAGTCTCGGTGACGGAGAAGGGGATGGAATGAGTCTCGGTGACGGAGAAGGGGACGGGTTGAGTCTCGGTGACGGAGAAGGGGACGGGATGAGTCTCGGTGACGGAGAAGAGGACAGGATGAGTCTCGGTGACGGAGAAGAGGACGGGATGAGTCTCGGTGACGGAGAAGGGGACGAGCCGTGTCTCGGTGAGGGGGAAGGGGACGGGATGTGTCTCGGTGACAGAATGGGGCGGGATGAGTCTCGATGACGGGATGAGTCTTGGTGACAGAGAAGGGGGCGGAATGAGTCTCGGTGACGGAGAAGGGGACGAGCCGAGTCTCGGTGAGGGGGAAGGGGACGGGATGTGTCTCGGTGACAGAATGGGGCGGGATGAGTCTCGATGACAGGATGAGTCTCGGTGACAGAGAAGGGGGCGGCATGAGTCTCGGTGACAGAGAACGGGACGGGATGAGTCTCAGTGATGGAGAAGGGGAGGGGCCGGGTCTCGGTGATGGAGAAGGGACGGTCTGCATCTCCGTGACGAAGAAGGGTGCGGGATGAGTCTCGGTGAGGGAGAAGGGGACGGGATGATTCTCATTTGCAGAGAAAGGTGCGGGATGAGTCTCGGTGACGGAGAAGGGGGCAGGATGATTCTTGGTGACAGAGAAGGGTGCGGGATAATTCTCGGTGACAGAGAAGGGGGCAGGATGAGTCTTGGTGATAGAGAAGGGTGCGGGATGAGTCTCGGTGACGGAGAAGTGGGCGGGATGAGTCTTGGTGAGGGGATGATTCTCGGTGAGGGGATGATTCTCGGTGACAGAGAAGGGGGCGGGATGAGTCTCGGTGACGGAGAGGGGGACGGGATTGGTCTTGGTGACGGAGAAGGGACGGGATGAGTCTCGGTGACGGAGAGGGGGACGAGCCGGATCTCAGTGACGGAGAAGGGGACAGGATGAGTCTCGGTGACGGAGAAGGGGACGGGATGAGTGTCAGTGAGGGGGTGGGGGACGGGATGTGTCTCAGTGACAGAATGGGGCGGGCTGAGTCTCGATGATGGGATGAATCTCGGTGATGGAGAAGGGGACGGGATGTGTCTCGGTGACAGAGAAGGGGACGAACTGAGTCTCAGTGACGGAGAAGGGGACGGGATGAGTCTCGGTGACGGAGAAGGGGACGGGATGAGTCTCGGTGACGGAGAAGGGGACGGGATGAGTCTCGGTGACGGAGAACTGGACAGGATGAGTCTCGGTGATGGAGAACTGGACGGGATGAGTCTCGGTGATGGAGAAGGGGACGGGATGCGTCTCAGTGAGGGAGTGGGGGATGGGATGTACCTCGGTGACAGAATGGGGCGGGATGAGTCTCGATGACGGGATGAGTCTCGGTGATGGAGAAGGGGACGGGATGAGTCTCGGTGACAGAGAAGGGGACGGGATGAGTCTCGGTGACGGAGAAGGGGACGGGATGAGTCTCGGTGATGGAGAAGGGGACGGGATGATTCTCGGTGATGGAGAAGGGGGCGGGATGAGTCTTGGTGACGGGATGATTCTCGGTGACAGAGAAGGGTGCGGGATGATTCTCGGCGACAGAGAAGGGGGCAGGATGAGTCTCGGTGACAGAGAAGGGTGCGGGATGAGTCTCGGTGACGGAGAAGTGGGCGGGATGAGTCTTGGTGAGGGGATGATTCTCGGTGACAGAGAAGGGGGCGGGATGAGTCTCGGTGACGGAGAGGGCGACAGGCCGGGTCTCAGTGACGGAGAAGGGGACGGGATGAGGCTCGGTGACGGAGAAGGGGACGGGATGAGTCTCGGTGACGGAGAAGGGGACGGGTTTGAGTCTCGGTGACGGAGAAGGGGACGGGATGAGTCTCGGTGACGGAGAAGGGGACGGGATGAGTCTCGGTGACGGAGAAGGGGACGGGATGAGTCTCGGTGACGGAGAAGGGGACGGGATGAGTCTCGGTGACGGAGAAGGGGACGAGCCGAGTCTCGGTGAGGGGGAAGGGGACGGGATGTGTCTCGGTGACAGAATGGGGCGGGATGAGTCTCGATGACAGGATGAGTCTCGGTGACAGAGAAGGGGGCGGGATGAGTCTCGGTGACAGAGAACGGGACGGGATGAGTCTCAGTGATGGAGAAGGGGAGGGGCCGGGTCTCGGTGATGGAGAAGGGACGGTCTGCATCTCCGTGACGAAGAAGGGTGCGGGATGAGTCTCGGTGAGGGAGAAGGGGACGGGATGATTCTCGTTTGCAGAGAAAGGTGCGGGATGAGTCTCGGTGACGGAGAAGGGGGCAGGATGAGTCTCGGTGACGGAGAAGGGGGCGGGATGAGTCTTGGTGACGGGATGATTCTTGGTGACAGAGAAGGGTGCGGGATAATTCTCGGTGACAGAGAAGGGGGCAGGATGAGTCTCAGTGATAGAGAAGGGTGCGGGATGAGTCTCGGCGACGGAGAAGTGGGCGGGATGAGTCTTGGTGAGGGGATGATTCTCGGTGAGGGGATGATTCTCGGTGACAGAGAAGGGGGTGGGATGAGTCTCGGTGACGGAGAGGGGGACGGGATGAGTCTCAGTGAGGGAGTGGGGGAGGGATGTGTCTCGGTGACAGAATGGGGCGGGATGAGTCTCAATGACGGGATGAGTCTTGGTGATGGAGAAGGGGACGAGATGAGTCTCAGTGACGGAGAAGGGTACGGCATGAGTCTCGGTGACGGAGAAGGGGATGGGATGAGTCTCGGTGACGGAGAAGGGGACGGGATGAGTCTCGGTGACGGAGAAGGGGACGGGATGAATCTCGGTGACGGAGAAGGGGACGGGATGAGTCTCGGTGACGGAGAAGGGGACGGGTTGAGTCTCGGTGACGGAGAAGGGGACGGGATGAGTCTCGGTGACGGAGAAGAGGACAGGATGAGTCTCGGTGATGGAGAAGGGGACGGGATGAATCTCGGTGACGGAGAAGGGGACGGGATGAGTCTCGGTGACGGAGAAGGGGACGGGATGAATCTCGGTGACGGAGAAGGGGACGGGATGAGTCTCGGTGACGGAGAAGGGGACGAGCCGTGTCTCGGTGAGGGGGAAGGGGACGGGATGTGTCTCGGTGACAGAATGGGGCGGGATGAGTCTCGATGACGGGATGAGTCTCGGTGACAGAGAAGGGGGCGGAATGAGTCTCGGTGACGGAGAAGGGGACGAGCCGAGTCTCGGTGAGGGGGAAGGGGACGGGATGTGTCTCGGTGACAGAATGGGGCGGGATGAGTCTCGATGACAGGATGAGTCTCGGTGACAGAGAAGGGGGCGGCATGAGTCTCGGTGACAGAGAACGGGACGGGATGAGTCTCAGTGATGGAGAAGGGGAGGGGCCGGGTCTCGGTGATGGAGAAGGGACGGTCTGCATCTCCGTGACGAAGAAGGGTGCGGGATGAGTCTCGGTGAGGGAGAAGGGGACGGGATGATTCTCGTTTGCAGAGAAAGGTGCGGGATGAGTCTCGGTGACGGAGAAGGGGGCAGGATGATTCTTGGTGACAGAGAAGGGTGCGGGATAATTCTCGGTGACAGAGAAGGGGGCAGGATGAGTCTTGGTGATAGAGAAGGGTGCGGGATGAGTCTCGGTGACGGAGAAGTGGGCGGGATGAGTCTTGGTGAGGGGATGATTCTCGGTGAGGGGATGATTCTCGGTGACAGAGAAGGGGGCGGGATGAGTCTCGGTGACGGAGAGGGGGACGGGATGAGTCTCAGTGAGGGAGTGGGGGAGGGATGTGTCTCGGTGACAGAATGGGGCGGGATGAGTCTCAATGACAGGATGAGTCTTGGTGATGGAGAAGGGGACGAGATGAGTCTCAGTGACGGAGAAGGGTGCGGCATGAGTCTCGGTGACGGAGAAGGGGATGGGATGAGTCTCGGTGACGGAGAAGGGGACGGGATGAGTCTCGGTGACGGAGAAGGGGACGGGATGAATCTCGGTGACGGAGAAGGGGACGGGATGAGTCTCGGTGACGGAGAAGGGGACGGGTTGAGTCTCGGTGACGGAGAAGGGGACGGGATGAGTCTCGGTGACGGAGAAGAGGACAGGATGAGTCTCGGTGACGGAGAAGGGGACGGGATGAGTCTCGGTGACGGAGAAGGGGACGAGCCGTGTCTCGGTGAGGGGGAAGGGGACGGGATGTGTCTCGGTGACAGAATGGGGCGGGATGAGTCTCGATGACGGGATGAGTCTCGGTGACAGAGAAGGGGGCGGAATGAGTCTCGGTGACGGAGAAGGGGACGGGATGAGTCTCAGTGATGGAGAAGGGGAGGGGCTGGGTCTCGGTGTTGGAGAAGGGACGGTCTGCATCTCCGTGACGAAGAAGGGTGCGGGATGAGTCTCGGTGACGGTGAAGGGGACGGGATGAGTCTCGGTGACGGAGAACGGGACGGAATGAGTCTCAGTGACGGAGAAGGGGCCGGGATGAGTCTCGGTGACGGAGAAGGGGACAGGATGAGTCTCGGTGACGGAGAAGGGGACGGGATGAGTCTTGGTGACGGAGAAGGGGACGGGATGAGTCTCGGTGACTGAGAGGGGGACGAGCCGGATCTCAGTGACGGAGAAGGGGACAGGATGAGTCTCGGTGACGGAGAAGGGGACGGGATGAGTGTCAGTGAGGGGGTGGGGGACGGGATGTGTCTCGGTGACAGAATGGGGCGGGCTGAGTCTCGATGATGGTATGAATCTCGGTGATGGAGAAGGGGACGGGATGTGTCTCGGTGACAGAGAAGGGGACGAACTGAGTCTCAGTGACGGAGAAGGGGACGGGTGAGTCTCGGTGACGGAGAAGGGGACGGGATGAGTCTCGGTGACGGAGAAGGGGACGGGATGAGTCTCGGTGACGGAGAACTGGACGGGATGAGTCTCGGTGATGGAGAACTGGATGGGATGAGTCTCGGTGATGGAGAAGGGGACGGGATGAGTCTCGGTGACAGAGACGGGGACGGGATGAGTCTCAGTGACGGAGAAGGGGACGGGATGAGTCTCGGTGATGGAGAAGGGGACGGGATGAGTCTCGGTGATGGAGAAGGGGGCAGGATGAGTCTTGGTGACGGGATGATTCTCGGTGACAGAGAAGGGTGCGGGATGATTCTCGGCGACAGAGAAGGGGGCAGGATGAGTCTCGGTGATAGAGAAGGGTGCGGGATGAGTCTCGGTGACGGAGAAGTGGGCGGGATGAGTCTTGGTGAGGGGATGATTCTCGGTGAGGGGATGATTCTCGGTGACAGAGAAGGGGGCGGGATGAGTCTCGGTGACGGAGAGGGGGACGGGCCGGGTCTCGGTGACGGAGAAGGGGACGGGGTGACTCTCGGTGATGGAGAAGGGGGCGGGATGAGTCTCAGTGATGGAGAAGGGGCGGGGCGGGCCGGATCTCAGTGATGGAGAAGGCGGCGGTCTGCTTCTCAGTGACGAAGAAGGGTGTGGAATAAGTCTCGGTGACGGAGAAGAGGACGGGATGAGGCTTGGTGACGGAGAAGGGGACGAGATGAGTCTCAGTGATGGAGAAGGGGACGGGATGAGTCTCGGTGACGGAGAAGGGGACGGGATGAGTCTCGGTGACAGAGAAGGGGACGAGCCGAGTCTCGGTGAGGGGGAAGGGGACGGGATGTGTCTCGGTGACAGAATGGGGCGGGATGAGTCTCGATGACGGGATGAGTCTCGGTGACAGAGAAGTCGGCGGGATGAGTCTCGGTGACGGAGAAGGGGACGGGATGAGTCTCAGTGATGGAGAAGGGGAGGGGCCGGGTCTCGGTGATGGAGAAGGGACGGTCTGCATCTCCGTGACGAAGAAGGGTGCGGGATGAGTCTCGGTGATGGAAAAGGGGACGGGATGAGTCTCGGTGACAGAGAAGGGTGCGGGATGAGTCTCGGTGACGGAGAAGGGGGCCGGATGATTCTCGGTGACAGAGAAGGGGGCAGGATGAGTTTCGGTGACGGAGAAGGGGCAGGATGAGTCTCGGTGACATGGAAGGGGGTGGGATGAGTCTCAGTGACGGAGAGGGGGACGGGCCGGGTCTCTGTGATGGAGAAGGGGACGGTCTGCGTCTCAGTGATGAAGAAGGTTGTGGATTGAGTCTCGGTGATGAAGAAGAGGACGGGATGAGGCTCGGTGACGGAGAAGGGAAAGAGATGAGTCTCAGTGACGGAGATTGGAACGGGATGAATCTCGGTGATGGTGAAGGGGGCGGGATGAGTTTCGGTGATGGAGAAGGGGCAGGATGAGTCTCGGTGACGGGGAAGGGGGTGGGATGAGTCTCGGTGACGGGATGATTCTCGGTGACAGAGAAGGGGTCGGGATGAGTCTCAGTGACGGAGAGGGGGACGGGACGGGTCTCGGTGACGGAGAAGTGGACGGGATGAGTCTCGGTGACGGAGAAGGGGACGGGATGAGTCTTGGTGACGGAGAAGGGGACGGGATGAGCCTCGGTGACGGAGAAGGGGACGAGCCGAGTCTCGGTGAGGGGAAAGGGGACGGGATGTGTCTCGGTGACAGAATGGGGCGGGATGAGTCTCGATGACAGGATGAGTCTCGGTGACAGAGAAGGGGGTGGGATGAGTCTCGGTGACGGAGAAGGGGACGGGATGAGTCGCAGTGACGGAGAAGGGGCCGGGATGAGTCTCGGTGACAGAGAAGGGGACGGGATGGGTCTTGGTGACGGAGAAGGGACGGGATGAGTCTCGGTGACTGAGAGGGGGACGAGCCGGATCTCAGTGACGGAGAAGGGGGCAGGATGAGTCTCGGTGACGGAGAAGGGGACGGGATGAGTGTCAGTGAGGGGGTGGGGGACGGGATGTGTCTCAGTGACAGAATGGGGCGGGCTGAGTCTCGATGATGGGATGAATCTCGGTGATGGAGAAGGGGACGGGATGTGTCTCGGTGACAGAGAAGGGGACGAACTGAGTCTCAGTGACGGAGAAGGGGACGGGATGAGTCTTGGTGACGGAGAAGGGGACGGGATGAGTCTCGGTGACGGAGAAGGGGACGGGATGAGTCTCGGTGACGGAGAACCGGACAGGATGAGTCTCGGTGATGGAGAACTGGACGGGATGAGTCTCGGTGATGGAGAAGGGGACGGGATGCGTCTCAGTGAGGGAGTGGGGGATGGGATGTACCTCGGTGACAGAATGGGGCGGGATGAGTCTCGATGACGGGATGAGTCTCGGTGATGGAGAAGGGGACGGGATGAGTCTCGGTGACAGAGAAGGGGACGGGATGAGTCTCGGTGACGGAGAAGGGGACGGGATGAGTCTCGGTGATGGAGAAGGGGACGGGATGATTCTCGGTGATGGAGAAGGGGGCGGGATGAGTCTTGGTGACGGGATGATTCTCGGTGACAGAGAAGGGTGCGGGATGGTTCTCGGCGACAGAGAAGGGGGCAGGATGAGTCTCGGTGACAGAGAAGGGTGCGGGATGAGTCTCGGTGACGGAGAAGTGGGCGGGATGAGTCTTGGTGAGGGGATGATTCTCGGTGACAGAGAAGGGGGCGGGATGAGTCTCGGTGACGGAGAGGGCGACAGGCCGGGTCTCAGTGACGGAGAAGGGGACGGGATGAGGCTCGGTGACGGAGAAGGGGACGGGATGAGTCTCAGTGACGGAGAAGGGGACGGGTTGAGTCTCGGTGACGGAGAAGGGGACGGGATGAGTCTCGGTGACGGAGAAGGGGACGGGATGAGTCTCGGTGACGGAGAAGGGGACGGGATGAGTCTCGGTGACGGAGAAGGGGACGGGATGAGTCTCGGTGACGGAGAAGGGGACGAGCCGAGTCTCGGTGAGGGGGAAGGGGACGGGATGTGTCTCGGTGACAGAATGGGGCGGGATGAGTCTCGATGACAGGATGAGTCTCGGTGACAGAGAAGGGGGCGGGATGAGTCTCGGTGACGGAGAAGGGGACGGGATGAGTCTCAGTGATGGAGAAGGGGAGGGGCCGGGTCTCGGTGATGGAGAAGGGACGGTCTGCATCTCCGTGACGAAGAAGGGTGCGGGATGAGTCTCGGTGAGGGAGAAGGGGACGGGATGATTCTCGTTTGCAGAGAAAGGTGCGGGATGAGTCTCGGTGACGGAGAAGGGGGCAGGATGAGTCTCGGTGACGGAGAAGGGGGCGGGATGAGTCTTGGTGACGGGATGATTCTTGGTGACAGAGAAGGGTGCGGGATAATTCTCGGTGACAGAGAAGGGGGCAGGATGAGTCTCAGTGATAGAGAAGGGTGCGGGATGAGTCTCGGCGACGGAGAAGTGGGCGGGATGAGTCTTGGTGAGGGGATGATTCTCGGTGAGGGGATGATTCTCGGTGACAGAGAAGGGGGCGGGATGAGTCTCGGTGACGGAGAGGGGGACGGGATGAGTCTCAGTGAGGGAGTGGGGGAGGGATGTGTCTCGGTGACAGAATGGGGCGGGATGAGTCTCAATGACGGGATGAGTCTTGGTGATGGAGAAGGGGACGAGATGAGTCTCAGTGACGGAGAAGGGTACGGCATGAGTCTCGGTGACGGAGAAGGGGATGGGATGAGTCTCGGTGACGGAGAAGGGGACGGGATGAGTCTCGGTGACGGAGAAGGGGACGGGATGAATCTCGGTGACGGAGAAGGGGACGGGATGAGTCTCGGTGACGGAGAAGGGGACGGGTTGAGTCTCGGTGACGGAGAAGGGGACGGGATGAGTCTCGGTGACGGAGAAGAGGACAGGATGAGTCTCGGTGACGGAGAAGGGGACGGGATGAGTCTCGGTGACGGAGAAGGGGACGAGCCGTGTCTCGGTGAGGGGGAAGGGGACGGGATGTGTCTCGGTGACAGAATGGGGCGGGATGAGTCTCGATGACGGGATGAGTCTCGGTGACAGAGAAGGGGGCGGAATGAGTCTCGGTGACGGAGAAGGGGACGGGATGAGTCTCAGTGATGGAGAAGGGGAGGGGCTGGGTCTCGGTGATGGAGAAGGGACGGTCTGCATCTCCGTGACGAAGAAGGGTGCGGGATGAGTCTCGGTGACGGTGAAGGGGACGGGATGAGTCTCGGTGACGGAGAACGGGACGGAATGAGTCTCAGTGATGGAGAAAGGGCCGGGATGAGTCTCGGTGACGGAGAAGGGGACAGGATGAGTCTCGGTGACGGAGAAGGGGACGGGATGAGTCTTGGTGACGGAGAAGGGGACGGGATGAGTCTCGGTGACAGAATGGGGCGGGATGAGTCTCGATGACAGGATGAGTCTCGGTGACAGAGAAGGGGGCGGGATGAGTCTCGGTGACGGAGAACGGGACGGGATGAGTCTCAGTGATGGAGAAGGGGAGGGGCCGGGTCTCGGTGATGGAGAAGGGACGGTCTGCATCTCCGTGACGAAGAAGGGTGCGGGATGAGTCTCGGTGAGGGAGAAGGGGACGGGATGATTCTCGTTTGCAGAGAAAGGTGCGGGATGAGTCTCGGTGACGGAGAAGGGGGCAGGATGATTCTTGGTGACAGAGAAGGGTGCGGGATAATTCTCGGTGACAGAGAAGGGGGCAGGATGAGTCTCGGTGATAGAGAAGGGTGCGGGATGAGTCTCGGTGACGGAGAAGTGGGCGGGATGAGTCTTGGTGAGGGGATGATTCTCGGTGACAGAGAAGGGGGCGGGATGAGTCTCGGTGACGGAGAGGGGGACGGGATGAGTCTCAGTGAGGGAGTGGGGGAGGGATGTGTCTCGGTGACAGAATGGGGCGGGATGAGTCTCAATGACGGGATGAGTCTTGGTGATGGAGAAGGGGACGAGATGAGTCTCAGTGACGGAGAAGGGTGCGGGATGAGGCTCGGTGACGGAGAAGGGGATGGGATGAGTCTCGGTGACGGAGAAGGGGACGGGATGAGTCTCGGTGACGGAGAAGGGGACGGGATGAATCTCGGTGACGGAGAAGGGGACGGGATGAGTCTCGGTGACGGAGAAGGGGACGGGTTGAGTCTCGGTGACGGAGAAGGGGACGGGATGAGTCTCGGTGACGGAGAAGAGGACAGGATGAGTCTCGGTGACGGAGAAGGGGACGGGATGAGTCTCGGTGACGGAGAAGGGGACGAGCCGTGTCTCGGTGAGGGGGAAGGGGACGGGATGTGTCTCGGTGACAGAATGGGGCGGGATGAGTCTCGATGACGGGATGAGTCTCGGTGACAGAGAAGGGGGCGGAATGAGTCTCGGTGACGGAGAAGGGGACGGGATGAGTCTCAGTGATGGAGAAGGGGAGGGGCTGGGTCTCGGTGATGGAGAAGGGACGGTCTGCATCTCCGTGACGAAGAAGGGTGCGGGATGAGTCTCGGTGACGGTGAAGGGGACGGGATGAGTCTCGGTGACGGAGAACGGGACGGAATGAGTCTCAGTGATGGAGAAAGGGCCGGGATGAGTCTCGGTGACGGAGAAGGGGACAGGATGAGTCTCGGTGACGGAGAAGGGGACGGGATGAGTCTCGGTGACAGAATGGGGCGGAATGAGTCTCGATGACAGGATGAGTCTCGGTGACAGAGAAGGGGGCGGGATGAGTCTCGGTGACGGAGAACGGGACGGGATGAGTCTCAGTGATGGAGAAGGGGAGGGGCCGGGTCTCGGTGATGGAGAAGGGACGGTCTGCATCTCCGTGACGAAGAAGGGTGCGGGATGAGTCTCGGTGAGGGAGAAGGGGACGGGATGATTCTCGTTTGCAGAGAAAGGTGCGGGATGAGTCTCGGTGACGGAGAAGGGGGCAGGATGATTCTTGGTGACAGAGAAGGGTGCGGGATAATTCTCGGTGACAGAGAAGGGGGCAGGATGAGTCTCGGTGATAGAGAAGGGTGCGGGATGAGTCTCGGTGACGGAGAAGTGGGCGGGATGAGTCTTGGTGAGGGGATGATTCTCGGTGACAGAGAAGGGGGCGGGATGAGTCTCGGTGACGGAGAGGGGGACGGGATGAGTCTCAGTGAGGGAGTGGGGGAGGGATGTGTCTCGGTGACAGAATGGGGCGGGATGAGTCTCAATGACGGGATGAGTCTTGGTGATGGAGAAGGGGACGAGATGAGTCTCAGTGACGGAGAAGGGTGCGGCATGAGTCTCGGTGACGGAGAAGGGGATGGGATGAGTCTCGGTGACGGAGAAGGGGACGGGATGAGTCTCGGTGACGGAGAAGGGGACGGGATGAATCTCGGTGACGGAGAAGGGGACGGGATGAGTCTCGGTGACGGAGAAGGGGACGGGTTGAGTCTCGGTGACGGAGAAGGGGACGGGATGAGTCTCGGTGACGGAGAAGAGGACAGGATGAGTCTCGGTGACGGAGAAGGGGACGGGATGAGTCTCGGTGACGGAGAAGGGGACGAGCCGTGTCTCGGTGAGGGGGAAGGGGACGGGATGTGTCTCGGTGACAGAATGGGGCGGGATGAGTCTCGATGACGGGATGAGTCTCGGTGACAGAGAAGGGGGCGGAATGAGTCTCGGTGACGGAGAAGGGGACGGGATGAGTCTCAGTGATGGAGAAGGGGAGGGGCCGGGTCTCGGTGATGGAGAAGGGACGGTCTGCATCTCCGTGACGAAGAAGGGTGCGGGATGAGTCTCGGTGATGGAAAAGGGGACGGGATGAGTCTCGGTGACAGAGAAGGGTGCGGGATGAGTCTCGGTGACGGAGAAGGGGGCCGGATGATTCTCGGTGACAGAGAAGGGGGATGAGTTTTGGTGACGGAGAAGGGGCAGGATGAGTCTCGGTGACATGGAAGGGGGTGGGATGAGTCTCAGTGACGGAGAGGGGGACGGGCCGGGTCTCTGTGATGGAGAAGGGGACGGTCTGCGTCTCAGTGATGAAGAAGGGTGTGGATTGAGTCTCGGTGATGGAGAAGAGGACGGGATGAGGCTCGGTGACGGAGAAGGGAAAGAGATGAGTCTCAGTGACGGAGATTGGAACGGGATGAATCTCGGTGATGGTGAAGGGGGCGGGATGAGTTTCGGTGATGGAGAAGGGGCAGGTTGAGTCTCGGTGACGGGGAAGGGGGCGGGATGAGTCTCGGTGACGGGATGATTCTCGGTGACAGAGAAGGGGTCGGGATGAGTCTCAGTGACGGAGAGGGGGACGGGACGGGTCTCGGTGACGGAGAAGTGGACGGGATGAGTCTCGGTGACGGAGAAGGGGACGGGATGAGTCTCGGTGACGGAGAAGGGGACGGGATGAGCCTCGGTGACGGAGAAGGGGACGAGCCGAGTCTCGGTGAGGGGAAAGGGGACGGGATGTGTCTCGGTGACAGAATGGGGCGGGATGAGTCTCGATGACAGGATGAGTCTCGGTGACAGAGAAGGGGGTGGGATGAGTCTCGGTGACGGAGAAGGGGACGGGATGAGTCTCAGTGACGGAGAAGGGGCCGGGATGAGTCTCGGTGACGGAGAAGGGGACAGGATGAGTCTCGGTGACGGAGAAGGGGACGGGATGGGTCTTGGTGACGGAGAAGGGACGGGATGAGTCTCGGTGACTGAGAGGGGGACGAGCCGGATCTCAGTGACGGAGAAGGGGACAGGATGAGTCTCGGTGACGGAGAAGGGGACGGGATGAGTGTCAGTGAGGGGGTGGGGGACGGGATGTGTCTCAGTGACAGAATGGGGCGGGCTGAGTCTCGATGATGGGATGAATTTCGGTGATGGAGAAGGGGACGGGATGTGTCTCGGTGACAGAGAAGGGGACGAACTGAGTCTCAGTGACGGAGAAGGGGACGGGATGAGTCTCGGTGACGGAGAACTGGACAGGATGAGTCTCGGTGATGGAGAACTGGACGGGATGAGTCTCGGTGATGGAGAAGGGGACGGGATGCGTCTCAGTGAGGGAGTGGGGGATGGGATGTACCTCGGTGACAGAATGGGGCGGGATGAGTCTCGATGACGGGATGAGTCTCGGTGATGGAGAAGGGGACGGGATGAGTCTCGGTGACAGAGAAGGGGACGGGATGAGTCTCGGTGACGGAGAAGGGGACGGGATGAGTCTCGGTGATGGAGAAGGGGACGGGATGATTCTCGGTGATGGAGAAGGGGGCGGGATGAGTCTTGGTGACGGGATGATTCTCGGTGACAGAGAAGGGTGCGGGATGATTCTCGGCGACAGAGAAGGGGGCAGGATGAGTCTCGGTGACAGAGAAGGGTGCGGGATGAGTCTCGGTGACGGAGAAGTGGGCGGGATGAGTCTTGGTGAGGGGATGATTCTCGGTGACAGAGAAGGGGGCGGGATGAGTCTCGGTGACGGAGAGGGCGACAGGCCGGGTCTCAGTGACGGAGAAGGGGACGGGATGAGGCTCGGTGACGGAGAAGGGGACGGGATGAGTCTCGGTGACGGAGAAGGGGACGGGTTGAGTCTCGGTGACGGAGAAGGGGACGGGATGAGTCTCGGTGACGGAGAAGGGGACGGGATGAGTCTCGGTGACGGAGAAGGGGACGGGATGAGTCTCGGTGACGGAGAAGGGGACGGGATGAGTCTCGGTGACGGAGAAGGGGACGAGCCGAGTCTCGGTGAGGGGGAAGGGGACGGGATGTGTCTCGGTGACAGAATGGGGCGGGATGAGTCTCGATGACAGGATGAGTCTCGGTGACAGAGAAGGGGGCGGGATGAGTCTCGGTGACGGAGAACGGGACGGGATGAGTCTCAGTGATGGAGAAGGGGAGGGGCCGGGTCTCGGTGATGGAGAAGGGACGGTCTGCATCTCCGTGACGAAGAAGGGTGCGGGATGAGTCTCGGTGAGGGAGAAGGGGACGGGATGATTCTCGTTTGCAGAGAAAGGTGCGGGATGAGTCTCGGTGACGGAGAAGTGGGCAGGATGAGTCTCGGTGACGGAGAAGGGGGCGGGATGAGTCTTGGTGACGGAATGATTCTTGGTGACAGAGAAGGGTGCGGGATAATTCTCGGTGACAGAGAAGGGGGCAGGATGAGTCTCAGTGATAGAGAAGGGTGCGGGATGAGTCTCGGCGACGGAGAAGGGGACGGGATGAATCTCGGTGACGGAGAAGGGGACGGGATGAGTCTCGGTGACGGAGAAGGAGACGGGTTGAGTCTCGGTGACGGAGAAGGGGACGGGATGAGTCTCGGTGACGGAGAAGAGGACAGGATGAGTCTCGGTGACGGAGAAGGGGACGGGATGAGTCTCGGTGACGGAGAAGGGGACGAGCCGTGTCTCGGTGAGGGGGAAGGGGACGGGATGTGTCTCGGTGACAGAATGGGGCGGGATGAGTCTCGATGACGGGATGAGTCTCGGTGACAGAGAAGGGGGCGGAATGAGTCTCGGTGACGGAGAAGGGGACGGGATGAGTCTCAGTGATGGAGAAGGGGAGGGGCTGGGTCTCGGTGATGGAGAAGGGACGGTCTGCATCTCCGTGACGAAGAAGGGTGCGGGATGAGTCTCGGTGACGGTGAAGGGGACGGGATGAGTCTCGGTGACGGAGAACGGGACGGAATGAGTCTCAGTGATGGAGAAAGGGCCGGGATGAGTCTCGGTGACTGAGAAGGGGACAGGATGAGTCTCGGTGACAGAGAAGGGGACGGGATGAGTCTCGGTGACAGAATGGGGCGGGATGAGTCTCGATGACAGGATGAGTCTCGGTGACAGAGAAGGGGGCGGGATGAGTCTCGGTGACGGAGAACGGGACGGGATGAGTCTCAGTGATGGAGAAGGGGAGGGGCCGGGTCTCGGTGATGGAGAAGGGACGGTCTGCATCTCCGTGACGAAGAAGGGTGCGGGATGAGTCTCGGTGAGGGAGAAGGGGACGGGATGATTCTCGTTTGCAGAGAAAGGTGCGGGATGAGTCTCGGTGACGGAGAAGGGGGCAGGATGATTCTTGGTGACAGAGAAGGGTGCGGGATAATTCTCGGTGACAGAGAAGGGGGCAGGATGAGTCTCGGTGATAGAGAAGGGTGCGGGATGAGTCTCGGTGACGGAGAAGTGGGCGGGATGAGTCTTGGTGAGGGGATGATTCTCGGTGACAGAGAAGGGGGCGGGATGAGTCTCGGTGACGGAGAGGGGGACGGGATGAGTCAGTGAGGGAGTGGGGGAGGGATGTGTCTCGGTGACAGAATGGGGCGGGATGAGTCTCAATGACGGGATGAGTCTTGGTGATGGAGAAGGGGACGAGATGAGTCTCAGTGACGGAGAAGGGTGCGGCATGAGTCTCGGTGACGGAGAAGGGGATGGGATGAGTCTCGGTGACGGAGAAGGGGACGGGATGAGTCTCGATGACGGAGAAGGGGACGGGATGAATCTCGGTGACGGAGAAGGGGACGGGATGAGTCTCGGTGACGGAGAAGGGGACGGGTTGAGTCTCGGTGACGGAGAAGGGGACGGGATGAGTCTCGGTGACGGAGAAGAGGACAGGATGAGTCTCGGTGACGGAGAAGGGGACGGGATGAGTCTCGGTGACGGAGAAGGGGACGAGCCGTGTCTCGGTGAGGGGGAAGGGGACGGGATGTGTCTCGGTGACAGAATGGGGCGGGATGAGTCTCGATGACGGGATGAGTCTCGGTGACAGAGAAGGGGGCGGAATGAGTCTCGGTGACGGAGAAGGGGACGGGATGAGTCTCAGTGATGGAGAAGGGGAGGGGCTGGGTCTCGGTGATGGAGAAGGGACGGTCTGCATCTCCGTGACGAAGAAGGGTGCGGGATGAGTCTCGGGGACGGGATGAATCTCGGTGACGGAGAACGGGACGGAATGAGTCTCAGTGACGGAGAAGGGGCCGGGATGAGTCTCGGTGACGGAGAAGGGGACAGGATGAGTCTCGGTGATGGAGAAGGGGACGGGATGAGTCTTGGTGACGGAGAAGGGGACGGGATGAGTCTCGGTGACTGAGAGGGGGACGAGCCGGATCTCAGTGACGGAGAAGGGGACAGGATGAGTCTCGGTGACGGAGAAGGGGACGGGATGAGTGTCAGTGAGGGGGTGGGGGACGGGATGTGTCTCGGTGACAGAATGGGGCGGGCTGAGTCTCGATGATGGTATGAATCTCGGTGATGGAGAAGGGGACGGGATGTGTCTCGGTGACAGAGAAGGGGACGAACTGAGTCTCAGTGACGGAGAAGGGGACGGGTGAGTCTCGGTGACGGAGAAGGGGACGGGATGAGTCTCGGTGACGGAGAAGGGGACGGGATGAGTCTCGGTGACGGAGAACTGGACGGGATGAGTCTCGGTGATGGAGAACTGGATGGGATGAGTCTCGGTGATGGAGAAGGGGACGGGATGAGTCTCAGTGAGGGAGTGGGGGACGGGATGTACCTCGGTGACAGAATGGGGCGGGATGAGTCTCGATGACGGGATGAGTCTCGGTGATGGAGAAGGGGACGGGATGAGTCTCGGTGACAGAGACGGGGACGGGATGAGTCTCAGTGACGGAGAAGGGGACGGGATGAGTCTCGGTGATGGAGAAGGGGACGGGATGAGTCTCGGTGATGGAGAAGGGGGAGGGATGAGTCTTGGTGACGGGATGATTCTCGGTGACAGAGAAGGGTGCGGGATGATTCTCGGCGACAGAGAAGGGGGCAGGATGAGTCTCGGTGATAGAGAAGGGTGCGGGATGAGTCTCGGTGACGGAGAAGGGGGCAGGATGAGTCTCGGTGATAGAGAAGGGTGCGAGATGAGTCTCGGTGACGGAGAAGTGGGCGGGATGAGTCTTGGTGAGGGGATGATTCTCGGTGAGGGGATGATTCTCAGTGACAGAGAAGGGGGCGGGATGAGTCTCGGTGACGGAGAGGGGGACGGGCCGGGTCTCGGTGAGGGAGAAGGGGACGGGATGACTCTCGGTGATGGAGAAGGGGGCGGGATGAGTCTCAGTGATGGAGAAGGGGCGGGGCGGGCCGGATCTCAGTGATGGAGAAGGCGGCGGTCTGCTTCTCAGTGACGAAGAAGGGTGTGGAATAAGTCTCGGTGACGGAGAAGAGGACGGGATGAGGCTTGGTGACGGAGAAGGGGACGAGATGAGTCTCAGTGATGGAGAAGGGGACGGGATGAGTCTCGGTGACGGAGAAGGGGACGGGATGAGTCTCGGTGACAGAGAAGGGGACGAGCCGAGTCTCGGTGAGGGGGAAGGGGACGGGATGTGTCTCGGTGACAGAATGGGGCGGGATGAGTCTCGATGACGGGATGAGTCTCGGTGACAGAGAAGTCGGCGGGATGAGTCTCGGTGACGGAGAAGGGGACGGGATGAGTCTCAGTGATGGAGAAGGGGAGGGGCCGGGTCTCGGTGATGGAGAAGGGACGGTCTGCATCTCCGTGACGAAGAAGGGTGCGGGATGAGTCTCGGTGATGGAAAAGGGGACGGGATGAGTCTCGGTGACAGAGAAGGGTGCGGGATGAGTCTCGGTGACGGAGAAGGGGGCCGGATGATTCTCGGTGACAGAGAAGGGGGATGAGTTTTGGTGACGGAGAAGGGGCAGGATGAGTCTCGGTGACATGGAAGGGGGTGGGATGAGTCTCAGTGACGGAGAGGGGGACGGGCCGGGTCTCTGTGATGGAGAAGGGGACGGTCTGCGTCTCAGTGATGAAGAAGGGTGTGGATTGAGTCTCGGTGATGGAGAAGAGGACGGGATGAGGCTCGGTGACGGAGAAGGGAAAGAGATGAGTCTCAGTGACGGAGATTGGAACGGGATGAATCTCGGTGATGGTGAAGGGGGCGGGATGAGTTTCGGTGATGGAGAAGGGGCAGGTTGAGTCTCGGTGACGGGGAAGGGGGCGGGATGAGTCTCGGTGACGGGATGATTCTCGGTGACAGAGAAGGGGTCGGGATGAGTCTCAGTGACGGAGAGGGGGACGGGACGGGTCTCGGTGACGGAGAAGTGGACGGGATGAGTCTCGGTGACGGAGAAGGGGACGGGATGAGTCTCGGTGACGGAGAAGGGGACGGGATGAGCCTCGGTGACGGAGAAGGGGACGAGCCGAGTCTCGGTGAGGGGAAAGGGGACGGGATGTGTCTCGGTGACAGAATGGGGCGGGATGAGTCTCGATGACAGGATGAGTCTCGGTGACAGAGAAGGGGGTGGGATGAGTCTCGGTGACGGAGAAGGGGACGGGATGAGTCTCAGTGACGGAGAAGAGGCCGGGATGAGTCTCGGTGACGGAGAAGGGGACAGGATGAGTCTCGGTGACGGAGAAGGGGACGGGATGAGTCTCGGTGACGGAGAAGGGGACGGGATGAGTCTCGGTGACGGAGAAGGGGACGGGATGAGCCTCGGTGACGGAGAAGGGGACGAGCCGAGTCTCGGTGAGGGGAAAGGGGACGGGATGTGTCTCGGTGACAGAATGGGGCGGGATGAGTCTCGATGACAGGATGAGTCTCGGTGACAGAGAAGGGGGTGGGATGAGTCTCGGTGACGGAGAAGGGGACGGGATGAGTCTCAGTGACGGAGAAGGGGCCGGGATGAGTCTCGGTGACGGAGAAGGGGACAGGATGAGTCTCGGTGACGGAGAAGGGGACGGGATGGGTCTTGGTGACGGAGAAGGGACGGGATGAGTCTCGGTGACTGAGAGGGGGACGAGCCGGATCTCAGTGACGGAGAAGGGGACAGGATGAGTCTCGGTGACGGAGAAGGGGACGGGATGAGTGTCAGTGAGGGGGTGGGGGACGGGATGTGTCTCAGTGACAGAATGGGGCGGGCTGAGTCTCGATGATGGGATGAATTTCGGTGAAGGAGAAGGGGACGGGATGTGTCTCGGTGACAGAGAAGGGGACGAACTGAGTCTCAGTGACGGAGAAGGGGACGGGATGAGTCTCGGTGACGGAGAAGGGGACGGGATGAGTCTCGGTGACGGAGAAGGGGACGGGATGAGTCTCGGTGACGGAGAACTGGACAGGATGAGTCTCGGTGATGGAGAACTGGACGGGATGAGTCTCGGTGATGGAGAAGGGGACGGGATGCGTCTCAGTGAGGGAGTGGGGGATGGGATGTACCTCGGTGACAGAATGGGGCGGGATGAGTCTCGATGACGGGATGAGTCTCGGTGATGGAGAAGGGGACGGGATGAGTCTCGGTGACAGAGAAGGGGACGGGATGAGTCTCGGTGACGGAGAAGGGGACGGGATGAGTCTCGGTGATGGAGAAGGGGACGGGATGATTCTCGGTGATGGAGAAGGGGGCGGGATGAGTCTTGGTGACGGGATGATTCTCGGTGACAGAGAAGGGTGCGGGATGATTCTCGGCGACAGAGAAGGGGGCAGGATGAGTCTCGGTGACAGAGAAGGGTGCGGGATGAGTCTCGGTGACGGAGAAGTGGGCGGGATGAGTCTTGGTGAGGGGATGATTCTCGGTGACAGAGAAGGGGGCGGGATGAGTCTCGGTGACGGAGAGGGCGACAGGCCGGGTCTCAGTGACGGAGAAGGGTGCGGGATGAGGCTCGGTGACGGAGAAGGGGACGGGATGAGTCTCGGTGACGGAGAAGGGGACGGGTTGAGTCTCGGTGACGGAGAAGGGGACGGGATGAGTCTCGGTGACGGAGAAAGGGACGGGATGAGTCTCGGTGACGGAGAAGGGGACGGGATGAGTCTCGGTGACGGAGAAGGGGACGGGATGAGTCTCGGTGACGGAGAAGGGGACGAGCCGAGTCTCGGTGAGGGGGAAGGGGACGGGATGTGTCTCGGTGACAGAATGGGGCGGGATGAGTCTCGATGACAGGATGAGTCTCGGTGACAGAGAAGGGGGCGGGATGAGTCTCGGTGACGGAGAAGTGGGCGGGATGAGTCTTGGTGAGGGGATGATTCTCGGTGACAGAGAAGGGGGCGGGATGAGTCTCGGTGACGGAGAGGGCGACAGGCCGGGTCTCAGTGACGGAGAAGGGGACGGGATGAGGCTCGGTGACGGAGAAGGGGACGGGATGAGTCTCGGTGACGGAGAAGGGGACGGGTTGAGTCTCGGTGACGGAGAAGGGGACGGGATGAGTCTCGGTGACGGAGAAGGGGACGGGATGATTCTCGGTGACGGAGAAGGGTGCGGGATGAGTCTCGGTGACGGAGAAGGGGGCCGGATGATTCTCGGTGACAGAGAAGGGGGATGAGTTTTGGTGACGGAGAAGGGGCAGGATGAGTCTCGGTGACATGGAAGGGGGTGGGATGAGTCTCAGTGACGGAGAGGGGGACGGGCCGGGTCTCTGTGATGGAGAAGGGGACGGTCTGCGTCTCAGTGATGAAGAAGGGTGTGGATTGAGTCTCGGTGATGGAGAAGAGGACGGGATGAGGCTCGGTGACGGAGAAGGGAAAGAGATGAGTCTCAGTGACGGAGATTGGAACGGGATGAATCTCGGTGATGGTGAAGGGGGCGGGATGAGTTTCGGTGATGGAGAAGGGGCAGGTTGAGTCTCGGTGACGGGGAAGGGGGCGGGATGAGTCTCGGTGACGGGATGATTCTCGGTGACAGAGAAGGGGTCGGGATGAGTCTCAGTGACGGAGAGGGGGACGGGACGGGTCTCGGTGACGGAGAAGTGGACGGGATGAGTCTCGGTGACGGAGAAGGGGACGGGATGAGTCTCGGTGACGGAGAAGGGGACGGGATGAGCCTCGGTGACGGAGAAGGGGACGAGCCGAGTCTCGGTGAGGGGAAAGGGGACGGGATGTGTCTCGGTGACAGAATGGGGCGGGATGAGTCTCGATGACAGGATGAGTCTCGGTGACAGAGAAGGGGGTGGGATGAGTCTCGGTGACGGAGAAGGGGACGGGATGAGTCTCAGTGACGGAGAAGGGGCCGGGATGAGTCTCGGTGACGGAGAAGGGGACAGGATGAGTCTCGGTGACGGAGAAGGGGACGGGATGGGTCTTGGTGACGGAGAAGGGACGGGATGAGTCTCGGTGACTGAGAGGGGGACGAGCCGGATCTCAGTGACGGAGAAGGGGACAGGATGAGTCTCGGTGACGGAGAAGGGGACGGGATGAGTGTCAGTGAGGGGGTGGGGGACGGGATGTGTCTCAGTGACAGAATGGGGCGGGCTGAGTCTCGATGATGGGATGAATTTCGGTGATGGAGAAGGGGACGGGATGTGTCTCGGTGACAGAGAAGGGGACGAACTGAGTCTCAGTGACGGAGAAGGGGACGGGATGAGTCTCGGTGACGGAGAAGGGGACGGGATGAGTCTCGGTGACGGAGAAGGGGACGGGATGAGTCTCGGTGACGGAGAACTGGACAGGATGAGTCTCGGTGATGGAGAACTGGACGGGATGAGTCTCGGTGATGGAGAAGGGGACGGGATGCGTCTCAGTGAGGGAGTGGGGGATGGGATGTACCTCGGTGACAGAATGGGGCGGGATGAGTCTCGATGACGGGATGAGTCTCGGTGATGGAGAAGGGGACGGGATGAGTCTCGGTGACAGAGAAGGGGACGGGATGAGTCTCGGTGACGGAGAAGGGGACGGGATGAGTCTCGGTGATGGAGAAGGGGACGGGATGATTCTCGGTGATGGAGAAGGGGGCGGGATGAGTCTTGGTGACGGGATGATTCTCGGTGACAGAGAAGGGTGCGGGATGATTCTCGGTGACGGAGAACGGGACGGGATGAGTCTCAGTGATGGAGAAGGGGAGGGGCCGGGTCTCGGTGATGGAGAAGGGACGGTCTGCATCTCCGTGACGAAGAAGGGTGCGGGATGAGTCTCGGTGAGGGAGAAGGGGACGGGATGATTCTCGTTTGCAGAGAAAGGTGCGGGATGAGTCTCGGTGACGGAGAAGGGGGCAGGATGATTCTTGGTGACAGAGAAGGGTGCGGGATAATTCTCGGTGACAGAGAAGGGGGCAGGATGAGTCTCGGTGATAGAGAAGGGTGCGGGATGAGTCTCGGTGACGGAGAAGTGGGCGGGATGAGTCTTGGTGAGGGGATGATTCTCGGTGACAGAGAAGGGGGCGGGATGAGTCTCGGTGACGGAGAGGGGGACGGGATGAGTCAGTGAGGGAGTGGGGGAGGGATGTGTCTCGGTGACAGAATGGGGCGGGATGAGTCTCAATGACGGGATGAGTCTTGGTGATGGAGAAGGGGACGAGATGAGTCTCAGTGACGGAGAAGGGTGCGGCATGAGTCTCGGTGACGGAGAAGGGGATGGGATGAGTCTCGGTGACGGAGAAGGGGACGGGATGAGTCTCGATGACGGAGAAGGGGACGGGATGAATCTCGGTGACGGAGAAGGGGACGGGATGAGTCTCGGTGACGGAGAAGGGGACGGGTTGAGTCTCGGTGACGGAGAAGGGGACGGGATGAGTCTCGGTGACGGAGAAGAGGACAGGATGAGTCTCGGTGACGGAGAAGGGGACGGGATGAGTCTCGGTGACGGAGAAGGGGACGAGCCGTGTCTCGGTGAGGGGGAAGGGGACGGGATGTGTCTCGGTGACAGAATGGGGCGGGATGAGTCTCGATGACGGGATGAGTCTCGGTGACAGAGAAGGGGGCGGAATGAGTCTCGGTGACGGAGAAGGGGACGGGATGAGTCTCAGTGATGGAGAAGGGGAGGGGCTGGGTCTCGGTGATGGAGAAGGGACGGTCTGCATCTCCGTGACGAAGAAGGGTGCGGGATGAGTCTCGGGGACGGGATGAATCTCGGTGACGGAGAACGGGACGGAATGAGTCTCAGTGACGGAGAAGGGGCCGGGATGAGTCTCGGTGACGGAGAAGGGGACAGGATGAGTCTCGGTGATGGAGAAGGGGACGGGATGAGTCTTGGTGACGGAGAAGGGGACGGGATGAGTCTCGGTGACTGAGAGGGGGACGAGCCGGATCTCAGTGACGGAGAAGGGGACAGGATGAGTCTCGGTGACGGAGAAGGGGACGGGATGAGTGTCAGTGAGGGGGTGGGGGACGGGATGTGTCTCGGTGACAGAATGGGGCGGGCTGAGTCTCGATGATGGTATGAATCTCGGTGATGGAGAAGGGGACGGGATGTGTCTCGGTGACAGAGAAGGGGACGAACTGAGTCTCAGTGACGGAGAAGGGGACGGGTGAGTCTCGGTGACGGAGAAGGGGACGGGATGAGTCTCGGTGACGGAGAAGGGGACGGGATGAGTCTCGGTGACGGAGAACTGGACGGGATGAGTCTCGGTGATGGAGAACTGGATGGGATGAGTCTCGGTGATGGAGAAGGGGACGGGATGAGTCTCAGTGAGGGAGTGGGGGACGGGATGTACCTCGGTGACAGAATGGGGCGGGATGAGTCTCGATGACGGGATGAGTCTCGGTGATGGAGAAGGGGACGGGATGAGTCTCGGTGACAGAGACGGGGACGGGATGAGTCTCAGTGACGGAGAAGGGGACGGGATGAGTCTCGGTGATGGAGAAGGGGACGGGATGAGTCTCGGTGATGGAGAAGGGGGAGGGATGAGTCTTGGTGACGGGATGATTCTCGGTGACAGAGAAGGGTGCGGGATGATTCTCGGCGACAGAGAAGGGGGCAGGATGAGTCTCGGTGATAGAGAAGGGTGCGGGATGAGTCTCGGTGACGGAGAAGGGGGCAGGATGAGTCTCGGTGATAGAGAAGGGTGCGGGATGAGTCTCGGTGACGGAGAAGTGGGCGGGATGAGTCTTGGTGAGGGGATGATTCTCGGTGAGGGGATGATTCTCAGTGACAGAGAAGGGGGCGGGATGAGTCTCGGTGACGGAGAGGGGGACGGGCCGGGTCTCGGTGAGGGAGAAGGGGACGGGATGACTCTCGGTGATGGAGAAGGGGGCGGGATGAGTCTCAGTGATGGAGAAGGGGCGGGGCGGGCCGGATCTCAGTGATGGAGAAGGCGGCGGTCTGCTTCTCAGTGACGAAGAAGGGTGTGGAATAAGTCTCGGTGACGGAGAAGAGGACGGGATGAGGCTTGGTGACGGAGAAGGGGACGAGATGAGTCTCAGTGATGGAGAAGGGGACGGGATGAGTCTCGGTGACGGAGAAGGGGACGGGATGAGTCTCGGTGACAGAGAAGGGGACGAGCCGAGTCTCGGTGAGGGGGAAGGGGACGGGATGTGTCTCGGTGACAGAATGGGGCGGGATGAGTCTCGATGACGGGATGAGTCTCGGTGACAGAGAAGTCGGCGGGATGAGTCTCGGTGACGGAGAAGGGGACGGGATGAGTCTCAGTGATGGAGAAGGGGAGGGGCCGGGTCTCGGTGATGGAGAAGGGACGGTCTGCATCTCCGTGACGAAGAAGGGTGCGGGATGAGTCTCGGTGATGGAAAAGGGGACGGGATGAGTCTCGGTGACAGAGAAGGGTGCGGGATGAGTCTCGGTGACGGAGAAGGGGGCCGGATGATTCTCGGTGACAGAGAAGGGGGATGAGTTTTGGTGACGGAGAAGGGGCAGGATGAGTCTCGGTGACATGGAAGGGGTCGGGATGAGTCTCAGTGACGGAGAGGGGGACGGGCCGGGTCTCTGTGATGGAGAAGGGGACGGTCTGCGTCTCAGTGATGAAGAAGGGTGTGGATTGAGTCTCGGTGATGGAGAAGAGGACGGGATGAGGCTCGGTGACGGAGAAGGGAAAGAGATGAGTCTCAGTGACGGAGATTGGAACGGGATGAATCTCGGTGATGGTGAAGGGGGCGGGATGAGTTTCGGTGATGGAGAAGGGGCAGGTTGAGTCTCGGTGACGGGGAAGGGGGCGGGATGAGTCTCGGTGACGGGATGATTCTCGGTGACAGAGAAGGGGTCGGGATGAGTCTCAGTGACGGAGAGGGGGACGGGACGGGTCTCGGTGACGGAGAAGTGGACGGGATGAGTCTCGGTGACGGAGAAGGGGACGGGATGAGTCTCGGTGACGGAGAAGGGGACGAGCCGAGTCTCGGTGAGGGGAAAGGGGACGGGATGTGTCTCGGTGACAGAATGGGGCGGGATGAGTCTCGATGACAGGATGAGTCTCGGTGACAGAGAAGGGGGTGGGATGAGTCTCGGTGACGGAGAAGGGGACGGGATGAGTCTCAGTGACGGAGAAGGGGCCGGGATGAGTCTCGGTGACGGAGAAGGGGACAGGATGAGTCTCGGTGACGGAGAAGGGGACGGGATGGGTCTTGGTGACGGAGAAGGGACGGGATGAGTCTCGGTGACTGAGAGGGGGACGAGCCGGATCTCAGTGACGGAGAAGGGGACAGGATGAGTCTCGGTGACGGAGAAGGGGACGGGATGAGTGTCAGTGAGGGGGTGGGGGACGGGATGTGTCTCAGTGACAGAATGGGGCGGGCTGAGTCTCGATGATGGGATGAATTTCGGTGATGGAGAAGGGGACGGGATGTGTCTCGGTGACAGAGAAGGGGACGAACTGAGTCTCAGTGACGGAGAAGGGGACGGGATGAGTCTCGGTGACGGAGAAGGGGACGGGATGAGTCTCGGTGACGGAGAAGGGGACGGGATGAGTCTCGGTGACGGAGAACTGGACAGGATGAGTCTCGGTGATGGAGAACTGGACGGGATGAGTCTCGGTGATGGAGAAGGGGACGGGATGCGTCTCAGTGAGGGAGTGGGGGATGGGATGTACCTCGGTGACAGAATGGGGCGGGATGAGTCTCGATGACGGGATGAGTCTCGGTGATGGAGAAGGGGACGGGATGAGTCTCGGTGACAGAGAAGGGGACGGGATGAGTCTCGGTGACGGAGAAGGGGACGGGATGAGTCTCGGTGATGGAGAAGGGGACGGGATGATTCTCGGTGATGGAGAAGGGGGCGGGATGAGTCTTGGTGACGGGATGATTCTCGGTGACAGAGAAGGGTGCGGGATGATTCTCGGCGACAGAGAAGGGGGCAGGATGAGTCTCGGTGACAGAGAAGGGTGCGGGATGAGTCTCGGTGACGGAGAAGTGGGCGGGATGAGTCTTGGTGAGGGGATGATTCTCGGTGACAGAGAAGGGGGCGGGATGAGTCTCGGTGACGGAGAGGGCGACAGGCCGGGTCTCAGTGACGGAGAAGGGTGCGGGATGAGGCTCGGTGACGGAGAAGGGGACGGGATGAGTCTCGGTGACGGAGAAGGGGACGGGTTGAGTCTCGGTGACGGAGAAGGGGACGGGATGAGTCTCGGTGACGGAGAAAGGGACGGGATGAGTCTCGGTGACGGAGAAGGGGACGGGATGAGTCTCGGTGACGGAGAAGGGGACGGGATGAGTCTCGGTGACGGAGAAGGGGACGAGCCGAGTCTCGGTGAGGGGGAAGGGGACGGGATGTGTCTCGGTGACAGAATGGGGCGGGATGAGTCTCGATGACAGGATGAGTCTCGGTGACAGAGAAGGGGGCGGGATGAGTCTCGGTGACGGAGAAGTGGGCGGGATGAGTCTTGGTGAGGGGATGATTCTCGGTGACAGAGAAGGGGGCGGGATGAGTCTCGGTGACGGAGAGGGCGACAGGCCGGGTCTCAGTGACGGAGAAGGGGACGGGATGAGGCTCGGTGACGGAGAAGGGGACGGGATGAGTCTCGGTGACGGAGAAGGGGACGGGTTGAGTCTCGGTGACGGAGAAGGGGACGGGATGAGTCTCGGTGACGGAGAAGGGGACGGGATGATTCTCGGTGACGGAGAAGGGTGCGGGATGAGTCTCGGTGACGGAGAAGGGGGCCGGATGATTCTCGGTGACAGAGAAGGGGGATGAGTTTTGGTGACGGAGAAGGGGCAGGATGAGTCTCGGTGACATGGAAGGGGGTGGGATGAGTCTCAGTGACGGAGAGGGGGACGGGCCGGGTCTCTGTGATGGAGAAGGGGACGGTCTGCGTCTCAGTGATGAAGAAGGGTGTGGATTGAGTCTCGGTGATGGAGAAGAGGACGGGATGAGGCTCGGTGACGGAGAAGGGAAAGAGATGAGTCTCAGTGACGGAGATTGGAACGGGATGAATCTCGGTGATGGTGAAGGGGGCGGGATGAGTTTCGGTGATGGAGAAGGGGCAGGTTGAGTCTCGGTGACGGGGAAGGGGGCGGGATGAGTCTCGGTGACGGGATGATTCTCGGTGACAGAGAAGGGGTCGGGATGAGTCTCAGTGACGGAGAGGGGGACGGGACGGGTCTCGGTGACGGAGAAGTGGACGGGATGAGTCTCGGTGACGGAGAAGGGGACGGGATGAGTCTCGGTGACGGAGAAGGGGACGGGATGAGCCTCGGTGACGGAGAAGGGGACGAGCCGAGTCTCGGTGAGGGGAAAGGGTCGGGATGTGTCTCGGTGACAGAATGGGGCGGGATGAGTCTCGATGACAGGATGAGTCTCGGTGACTGAGAAGGGGGTGGGATGAGTCTCGGTGACGGAGAAGGGGACGGGATGAGTCTCAGTGACGGAGAAGGGGCCGGGATGAGTCTCGGTGACGGAGAAGGGGACAGGATGAGTCTCGGTGACGGAGAAGGGGACGGGATGGGTCTTGGTGACGGAGAAGGGACGGGATGAGTCTCGGTGACTGAGAGGGGGACGAGCCGGATCTCAGTGACGGAGAAGGGGACAGGATGAGTCTCGGTGACGGAGAAGGGGACGGGATGAGTGTCAGTGAGGGGGTGGGGGACGGGATGTGTCTCAGTGACAGAATGGGGCGGGCTGAGTCTCGATGATGGGATGAATTTCGGTGATGGAGAAGGGGACGGGATGTGTCTCGGTGACAGAGAAGGGGACGAACTGAGTCTCAGTGACGGAGAAGGGGACGGGATGAGTCTCGGTGACGGAGAAGGGGACGGGATGAGTCTCGGTGACGGAGAAGGGGACGGGATGAGTCTCGGTGACGGAGAACTGGACAGGATGAGTCTCGGTGATGGAGAACTGGACGGGATGAGTCTCGGTGATGGAGAAGGGGACGGGATGCGTCTCAGTGAGGGAGTGGGGGATGGGATGTACCTCGGTGACAGAATGGGGCGGGATGAGTCTCGGTGATGGAGAAGGGGACGGGATGAGTCTCGGTGACAGAGAAGGGGACGGGATGAGTCTCGGTGACGGAGAAGGGGACGGGATGAGTCTCGGTGATGGAGAAGGGGACGGGATGATTCTCGGTGATGGAGAAGGGGGCGGGATGAGTCTTGGTGACGGGATGATTCTCGGTGACAGAGAAGGGTGCGGGATGATTCTCGGCGACAGAGAAGGGGGCAGGATGAGTCTCGGTGACAGACAAGGGTGCGGGATGAGTCTCGGTGACGGAGAAGTGGGCGGGATGAGTCTTGGTGAGGGGATGATTCTCGGTGACAGAGAAGGGGGCGGGATGAGTCTCGGTGACGGAGAGGGCGACAGGCCGGGTCTCAGTGACGGAGAAGGGGACGGGATGAGGCTCGGTGACGGAGAAGGGGACGGGATGAGTCTCGGTGACGGAGAAGGGGACGGGTTGAGTCTCGGTGACGGAGAAGGGGACGGGATGAGTCTCGGTGACGGAGAAGGGAACGGGATGAGTCTCGGTGACGGAGAAGGGGACGGGATGAGTCTCGGTGACGGAGAAGGGGACGGGATGAGTCTCGGTGACGGAGAAGGGGACGAGCCGAGTCTCGGTGAGGGGGAAGGGGACGGGATGTGTCTCGGTGACAGAATGGGGCGGGATGAGTCTCGATGACAGGATGAGTCTCGGTGACAGAGAAGGGGGCGGGATGAGTCTCGGTGACGGAGAAGGGGACGGGATGAGTCTCAGTGATGGAGAAGGGGAGGGGCCGGGTCTCGGTGATGGAGAAGGGACGGTCTGCATCTCCGTGACGAAGAAGGGTGCGGGATGAGTCTCGGTGAGGGAGAAGGGGACGGGATGATTCTCGTTTGCAGAGAAAGGTGCGGGATGAGTCTCGGTGACGGAGAAGGGGGCAGGATGAGTCTCGGTGACGGAGAAGGGGGCGGGATGAGTCTTGGTGACGGGATGATTCTTGGTGACAGAGAAGGGTGCGGGATAATTCTCGGTGACAGAGAAGGGGGCAGGATGAGTCTCAGTGATAGAGAAGGGTGCGGGATGAGTCTCGGCGACGGAGAAGTGGGCGGGATGAGTCTCGGTGACGGAGAAGGGGACGGGATGGGTCTTGGTGACGGAGAAGGGACGGGATGAGTCTCGGTGACTGAGAGGGGGACGAGCCGGATCTCAGTGACGGAGAAGGGGACAGGATGAGTCTCGGTGACGGAGAAGGGGACGGGATGAGTGTCAGTGAGGGGGTGGGGGACGGGATGTGTCTCAGTGACAGAATGGGGCGGGCTGAGTCTCGATGATGGGATGAATTTCGGTGATGGAGAAGGGGACGGGATGTGTCTCGGTGACAGAGAAGGGGACGAACTGAGTCTCAGTGACGGAGAAGGGGACGGGATGAGTCTCGGTGACGGAGAAGGGGACGGGATGAGTCTCGGTGACGGAGAAGGGGACGGGATGAGTCTCGGTGACGGAGAACTGGACAGGATGAGTCTCGGTGATGGAGAACTGGACGGGATGAGTCTCGGTGATGGAGAAGGGGACGGGATGCGTCTCAGTGAGGGAGTGGGGGATGGGATGTACCTCGGTGACAGAATGGGGCGGGATGAGTCTCGATGACGGGATGAGTCTCGGTGATGGAGAAGGGGACGGGATGAGTCTCGGTGACAGAGAAGGGGACGGGATGAGTCTCGGTGACGGAGAAGGGGATGGGATGAGTCTCGGTGATGGAGAAGGGGACGGGATGATTCTCGGTGATGGAGAAGGGGGCGGGATGAGTCTTGGTGACGGGATGATTCTCGGTGACAGAGAAGGGTGCGGGATGATTCTCGGCGACAGAGAAGGGGGCAGGATGAGTCTCGGTGACAGAGAAGGGTGCGGGATGAGTCTCGGTGACGGAGAAGTGGGCGGGATGAGTCTTGGTGAGGGGATGATTCTCGGTGACAGAGAAGGGGGCGGGATGAGTCTCGGTGACGGAGAGGGCGACAGGCCGGGTCTCAGTGACGGAGAAGGGTGCGGGATGAGGCTCGGTGACGGAGAAGGGGACGGGATGAGTCTCGGTGACGGAGAAGGGGACGGGTTGAGTCTCGGTGACGGAGAAGGGGACGGGATGAGTCTCGGTGACGGAGAAGGGGACGGGATGAGTCTCGGTGACGGAGAAGGGGACGGGATGAGTCTCGGTGACGGAGAAGGGGACGGGATGAGTCTCGGTGACGGAGAAGGGGACGAGCCGAGTCTCGGTGAGGGGGAAGGGGACGGGATGTGTCTCGGTGACAGAATGGGGCGGGATGAGTCTCGATGACAGGATGAGTCTCGGTGACAGAGAAGGGGGCGGGATGAGTCTCGGTGACGGAGAAGTGGGCGGGATGAGTCTTGGTGAGGGGATGATTCTCGGTGACAGAGAAGGGGGCGGGATGAGTCTCGGTGACGGAGAGGGCGACAGGCCGGGTCTCAGTGACGGAGAAGGGGACGGGATGAGGCTCGGTGACGGAGAAGGGGACGGGATGAGTCTCGGTGACGGAGAAGGGGACGGGTTGAGTCTCGGTGACGGAGAAGGGGACGGGATGAGTCTCGGTGACGGAGAAGGGGACGGGATGATTCTCGGTGACGGAGAAGGGTGCAGGATGAGTCTCGGTGACGGAGAAGGGGGCCGGATGATTCTCGGTGACAGAGAAGGGGGATGAGTTTTGGTGACGGAGAAGGGGCAGGATGAGTCTTGGTGACATGGAAGGGGGTGGGATGAGTCTCAGTGACGGAGAGGGGGACGGGCCGGGTCTCTGTGATGGAGAAGGGGACGGTCTGCGTCTCAGTGATGAAGAAGGGTGTGGATTGAGTCTCGGTGATGGAGAAGAGGACGGGATGAGGCTCGGTGACGGAGAAGGGAAAGAGATGAGTCTCAGTGACGGAGATTGGAACGGGATGAATCTCGGTGATGGTGAAGGGGGCGGGATGAGTTTCGGTGATGGAGAAGGGGCAGGTTGAGTCTCGGTGACGGGGAAGGGGGCGGGATGAGTCTCGGTGACGGGATGATTCTCGGTGACAGAGAAGGGGTCGGGATGAGTCTCAGTGACGGAGAGGGGGACGGGACGGGTCTCGGTGACGGAGAAGTGGACGGGATGAGTCTCGGTGACGGAGAAGGGGACGGGATGAGTCTCGGTGACGGAGAAGGGGACGGGATGAGCCTCGGTGACGGAGAAGGGGACGAGCCGAGTCTCGGTGAGGGGAAAGGGGACGGGATGTGTCTCGGTGACAGAATGGGGCGGGATGAGTCTCGATGACAGGATGAGTCTCGGTGACAGAGAAGGGGGTGGGATGAGTCTCGGTGACGGAGAAGGGGACGGGATGAGTCTCAGTGACGGAGAAGGGGCCGGGATGAGTCTCGGTGACGGAGAAGGGGACAGGATGAGTCTCGGTGACGGAGAAGGGGACGGGATGGGTCTTGGTGACGGAGAAGGGACGGGATGAGTCTCGGTGACTGAGAGGGGGACGAGCCGGATCTCAGTGACGGAGAAGGGGACAGGATGAGTCTCGGTGACGGAGAAGGGGACGGGATGAGTGTCAGTGAGGGGGTGGGGGACGGGATGTGTCTCAGTGACAGAATGGGGCGGGCTGAGTCTCGATGATGGGATGAATTTCGGTGATGGAGAAGGGGACGGGATGTGTCTCGGTGACAGAGAAGGGGACGAACTGAGTCTCAGTGACGGAGAAGGGGACGGGATGAGTCTCGGTGACGGAGAACTGGACAGGATGAGTCTCGGTGATGGAGAACTGGACGGGATGAGTCTCGGTGATGGAGAAGGGGACGGGATGCGTCTCAGTGAGGGAGTGGGGGATGGGATGTACCTCGGTGACAGAATGGGGCGGGATGAGTCTCGATGACGGGATGAGTCTCGGTGATGGAGAAGGGGACGGGATGAGTCTCGGTGACAGAGAAGGGGACGGGATGAGTCTCGGTGACGGAGAAGGGGACGGGATGAGTCTCGGTGATGGAGAAGGGGACGGGATGATTCTCGGTGATGGAGAAGGGGGCGGGATGAGTCTTGGTGACGGGATGATTCTCGGTGACAGAGAAGGGTGCGGGATGATTCTCGGCGACAGAGAAGGGGGCAGGATGAGTCTCGGTGACAGAGAAGGGTGCGGGATGAGTCTCGGTGACGGAGAAGTGGGCGGGATGAGTCTTGGTGAGGGGATGATTCTCGGTGACAGAGAAGGGGGCGGGATGAGTCTCGGTGACGGAGAGGGCGACAGGCCGGGTCTCAGTGACGGAGAAGGGGACGGGATGAGGCTCGGTGACGGAGAAGGGGACGGGATGAGTCTCGGTGACGGAGAAGGGGACGGGTTGAGTCTCGGTGACGGAGAAGGGGACGGGATGAGTCTCGGTGACGGAGAAGGGGACGGGATGAGTCTCGGTGACGGAGAAGGGGACGGGATGAGTCTCGGTGACGGAGAAGGGGACGGGATGAGTCTCGGTGACGGAGAAGGGGACGAGCCGAGTCTCGGTGAGGGGGAAGGGGACGGGATGTGTCTCGGTGACAGAATGGGGCGGGATGAGTCTCGATGACAGGATGAGTCTCGGTGACAGAGAAGGGGGCGGGATGAGTCTCGGTGACGGAGAACGGGACGGGATGAGTCTCAGTGATGGAGAAGGGGAGGGGCCGGGTCTCGGTGATGGAGAAGGGACGGTCTGCATCTCCGTGACGAAGAAGGGTGCGGGATGAGTCTCGGTGAGGGAGAAGGGGACGGGATGATTCTCGTTTGCAGAGAAAGGTGCGGGATGAGTCTCGGTGACGGAGAAGTGGGCAGGATGAGTCTCGGTGACGGAGAAGGGGGCGGGATGAGTCTTGGTGACGGAATGATTCTTGGTGACAGAGAAGGGTGCGGGATAATTCTCGGTGACAGAGAAGGGGGCAGGATGAGTCTCAGTGATAGAGAAGGGTGCGGGATGAGTCTCGGCGACGGAGAAGGGGACGGGATGAATCTCGGTGACGGAGAAGGGGACGGGATGAGTCTCGGTGACGGAGAAGGAGACGGGTTGAGTCTCGGTGACGGAGAAGGGGACGGGATGAGTCTCGGTGACGGAGAAGAGGACAGGATGAGTCTCGGTGACGGAGAAGGGGACGGGATGAGTCTCGGTGACGGAGAAGGGGACGAGCCGTGTCTCGGTGAGGGGGAAGGGGACGGGATGTGTCTCGGTGACAGAATGGGGCGGGATGAGTCTCGATGACGGGATGAGTCTCGGTGACAGAGAAGGGGGCGGAATGAGTCTCGGTGACGGAGAAGGGGACGGGATGAGTCTCAGTGATGGAGAAGGGGAGGGGCTGGGTCTCGGTGATGGAGAAGGGACGGTCTGCATCTCCGTGACGAAGAAGGGTGCGGGATGAGTCTCGGTGACGGTGAAGGGGACGGGATGAGTCTCGGTGACGGAGAACGGGACGGAATGAGTCTCAGTGATGGAGAAAGGGCCGGGATGAGTCTCGGTGACTGAGAAGGGGACAGGATGAGTCTCGGTGACAGAGAAGGGGACGGGATGAGTCTCGGTGACAGAATGGGGCGGGATGAGTCTCGATGACAGGATGAGTCTCGGTGACAGAGAAGGGGGCGGAATGAGTCTCGGTGACGGAGAAGGGGACGGGATGAGTCTCAGTGATGGAGAAGGGGAGGGGCTGGGTCTCGGTGATGGAGAAGGGACGGTCTGCATCTCCGTGACGAAGAAGGGTGCGGGATGAGTCTCGGTGACGGTGAAGGGGACGGGATGAGTCTCGGTGACGGAGAACGGGACGGAATGAGTCTCAGTGATGGAGAAAGGGCCGGGATGAGTCTCGGTGACTGAGAAGGGGACAGGATGAGTCTCGGTGACAGAGAAGGGGACGGGATGAGTCTCGGTGACAGAATGGGGCGGGATGAGTCTCGATGACAGGATGAGTCTCGGTGACAGAGAAGGGGGCGGGATGAGTCTCGGTGACGGAGAACGGGACGGGATGAGTCTCAGTGATGGAGAAGGGGAGGGGCCGGGTCTCGGTGATGGAGAAGGGACGGTCTGCATCTCCGTGACGAAGAAGGGTGCGGGATGAGTCTCGGTGAGGGAGAAGGGGACGGGATGATTCTCGTTTGCAGAGAAAGGTGCGGGATGAGTCTCGGTGACGGAGAAGGGGGCAGGATGATTCTTGGTGACAGAGAAGGGTGCGGGATAATTCTCGGTGACAGAGAAGGGGGCAGGATGAGTCTCGGTGATAGAGAAGGGTGCGGGATGAGTCTCGGTGACGGAGAAGTGGGCGGGATGAGTCTTGGTGAGGGGATGATTCTCGGTGACAGAGAAGGGGGCGGGATGAGTCTCGGTGACGGAGAGGGGGACGGGATGAGTCAGTGAGGGAGTGGGGGAGGGATGTGTCTCGGTGACAGAATGGGGCGGGATGAGTCTCAATGACGGGATGAGTCTTGGTGATGGAGAAGGGGACGAGATGAGTCTCAGTGACGGAGAAGGGTGCGGCATGAGTCTCGGTGACGGAGAAGGGGATGGGATGAGTCTCGGTGACGGAGAAGGGGACGGGATGAGTCTCGATGACGGAGAAGGGGACGGGATGAATCTCGGTGACGGAGAAGGGGACGGGATGAGTCTCGGTGACGGAGAAGGGGACGGGTTGAGTCTCGGTGACGGAGAAGGGGACGGGATGAGTCTCGGTGACGGAGAAGAGGACAGGATGAGTCTCGGTGACGGAGAAGGGGACGGGATGAGTCTCGGTGACGGAGAAGGGGACGAGCCGTGTCTCGGTGAGGGGGAAGGGGACGGGATGTGTCTCGGTGACAGAATGGGGCGGGATGAGTCTCGGTGACAGAGAAGGGGGCGGAATGAGTCTCGGTGACGGAGAAGGGGACGGGATGAGTCTCAGTGACGGAGAAGGGGCCGGGATGAGTCTCGGTGACGGAGAAGGGGACAGGATGAGTCTCGGTGACGGAGAAGGGGACGGGATGGGTCTTGGTGACGGAGAAGGGACGGGATGAGTCTCGGTGACTGAGAGGGGGACGAGCCGGATCTCAGTGACGGAGAAGGGGACAGGATGAGTCTCGGTGACGGAGAAGGGGACGGGATGAGTCTCGGTGACGGAGAAGGGGACGGGATGAGTGTCAGTGAGGGGGTGGGGGACGGGATGTGTCTCAGTGACAGAATGGGGCGGGCTGAGTCTCGATGATGGGATGAATTTCGGTGATGGAGAAGGGGACGGGATGTGTCTCGGTGACAGAGAAGGGGACGAACTGAGTCTCAGTGACGGAGAAGGGGACGGGATGAGTCTCGGTGACGGAGAAGGGGACGGGATGAGTCTCGGTGACGGAGAAGGGGACGGGATGAGTCTCGGTGACGGAGAACTGGACAGGATGAGTCTCGGTGATGGAGAACTGGACGGGATGAGTCTCGGTGATGGAGAAGGGGACGGGATGCGTCTCAGTGAGGGAGTGGGGGATGGGATGTACCTCGGTGACAGAATGGGGCGGGATGAGTCTCGATGACGGGATGAGTCTCGGTGATGGAGAAGGGGACGGGATGAGTCTCGGTGACAGAGAAGGGGACGGGATGAGTCTTGGTGACGGAGAAGGGGACGGGATGAGTCTCGGTGATGGAGAAGGGGACGGGATGATTCTCGGTGATGGAGAAGGGGGCGGGATGAGTCTTGGTGACGGGATGATTCTCGGTGACAGAGAAGGGTGCGGGATGATTCTCGGCGACAGAGAAGGGGGCAGGATGAGTCTCGGTGACAGAGAAGGGTGCGGGATGAGTCTCGGTGACGGAGAAGTGGGCGGGATGAGTCTTGGTGAGGGGATGATTCTCGGTGACAGAGAAGGGGGCGGGATGAGTCTCGGTGACGGAGAGGGCGACAGGCCGGGTCTCAGTGACGGAGAAGGGGACGGGATGAGGCTCGGTGACGGAGAAGGGGACGGGATGAGTCTCGGTGACGGAGAAGGGGACGGGTTGAGTCTCGGTGACGGAGAAGGGGACGGGATGAGTCTCGGTGACGGAGAAGGGAACGGGATGAGTCTCGGTGACGGAGAAGGGGACGGGATGAGTCTCGGTGACGGAGAAGGGGACGGGATGAGTCTCGGTGACGGAGAAGGGGACGAGCCGAGTCTCGGTGAGGGGGAAGGGGACGGGATGTGTCTCGGTGACAGAATGGGGCGGGATGAGTCTCGATGACAGGATGAGTCTCGGTGACAGAGAAGGGGGCGGGATGAGTCTCGGTGACGGAGAACAGGACGGGATGAGTCTCAGTGATGGAGAAGGGGAGGGGCCGGGTCTCGGTGATGGAGAAGGGACGGTCTGCATCTCCGTGACGAAGAAGGGTGCGGGATGAGTCTCGGTGAGGGAGAAGGGGACGGGATGATTCTCGTTTGCAGAGAAAGGTGCGGGATGAGTCTCGGTGACGGAGAAGGGGGCAGGATGAGTCTCGGTGACGGAGAAGGGGGCGGGATGAGTCTTGGTGACGGGATGATTCTTGGTGACAGAGAAGGGTGCGGGATAATTCTCGGTGACAGAGAAGGGGGCAGGATGAGTCTCAGTGATAGAGAAGGGTGCGGGATGAGTCTCGGCGACGGAGAAGTGGGCGGGATGAGTCTTGGTGAGGGGATGATTCTCGGTGAGGGGATGATTCTCGGTGACAGAGAAGGGGGCGGGATGAGTCTCGGTGACGGAGAGGGGGACGGGATGAGTCTCAGTGAGGGAGTGGGGGAGGGATGTGTCTCGGTGACAGAATGGGGCGGGATGAGTCTCAATGACGGGATGAGTCTTGGTGATGGAGAAGGGGACGAGATGAGTCTCAGTGACGGAGAAGGGTACGGCATGAGTCTCGGTGACGGAGAAGGGGATGGGATGAGTCTCGGTGACGGAGAAGGGGATGGGATGAGTCTCGGTGACGGAGAAGGGGACGGGATGAATCTCGGTGACGGAGAAGGGGACGGGATGAGTCTCGGTGACGGAGAAGGGGACGGGTTGAGTCTCGGTGACGGAGAAGGGGACGGGATGAGTCTCGGTGACGGAGAAGAGGACAGGATGAGTCTCGGTGACGGAGAAGGGGACGGGATGAGTCTCGGTGACGGAGAAGGGGACGAGCCGTGTCTCGGTGAGGGGGAAGGGGACGGGATGTGTCTCGGTGACAGAATGGGGCGGGATGAGTCTCGATGACGGGATGAGTCTCGGTGACAGAGAAGGGGGCGGAATGAGTCTCGGTGACGGAGAAGGGGACGGGATGAGTCTCAGTGATGGAGAAGGGGAGGGGCTGGGTCTCGGTGATGGAGACGGGACGGTCTGCATCTCCGTGACGAAGAAGGGTGCGGGATGAGTCTCGGTGACGGAGAACGGGACGGAATGAGTCTCGGTGACGGAGAAGGGGACAGGTTGAGTCTCAGTGACGGAGAAGGGGACGGGATGAGTCTCGGTGACGGAGAAGGGGACGGGATGAGTCTCGGTGACGGAGAAGGGGACGGGATGAGTCTCAGTGACGGAGAAGGGGACAGGATGAGTCTCGGTGAGGGAGAAGGGGACGGGATGAGTGTCAGTGAGGGGGTGGGGGACGGGATGTGTCTCGGTGACAGAATGGGGCGGGCTGAGTCTCGATGATGGTATGAATCTCGGTGATGGAGAAGGGGACGGATGTGTCTCGGTGACAGAGAAGGGGACGAACTGAGTCTCAGTGACGGAGAAGGGGACGGGATGAGTCTCGGTGACGGAGAAGGGGACGGGATGAGTCTCGGTGACGGAGAAGGGGACGGGATGAGTCTCGGTGACGGAGAAGGGGACGGGATGAGTCTCGGTGATGGAGAACTGGACGGGATGAGTCTCGATGATGGAGAACTGGACGGAATGAGTCTCGGTGATGGAGAAGGGGACGGGATGAGTCTCAGTGAGGGAGTGGGGGACGGGATGTACCTCGGTGACAGAATGGGGCGGGATGAGTCTCGATGACGGGATGAGTCTCGGTGATGGAGAAGGGGACGGGATGAGTCTCGGTGACAGAGACGGGGACGGGATGAGTCTCAGTGACGGAGAAGGGGACGGGATGAGTCTCAGTGATGGAGAAGGGGACGGGATGAGTCTCGGTGATGGAGAAGGGGGTGGGATGAGTCTTGGTGACGGGATGATTCTCGGTGACAGAGAAGGGTGCGGGGTGATTCTCGGCGACAGAGAAGGGGGCAGGATGAGTCTGGGTGATAGAGAAGGGTGCGGGATGAGTCTCGGTGACGGAGAAGTGGGCGGAATGAGTCTTGGTGAGGGGATGATTCTCGGTGAGGGGATGATTCTCGGTGACAGAGAAGGGGGCGGGATGAGTCTCGGTGACGGAGAGTGGGACGGGCCGGGTCTCGGTGACGGAGAAGGGGACGGGATGACTCTCGGTGATGGAGAAGGGGGCGGGATGAGTCTCAGTGATGGAGAAGGGGCGGGGCGGGCCGGATCTCAGTGATGGAGAAGGCGGCGGTCTGCTTCTCAGTGACGAAGAAGGGTGTGGAATAAGTCTCGGTGACGGAGAAGGGGACGGGATGAGTCTCGGTGACGGAGAAGGGGACGGGATGAGTCTCGGTGACGGAGAAGGGGACGGGATGAGTCTCGGTGACGGAGAAGGGGACGAGCCGAGTCTCGGTGAGGGGGACAGGGACGGGATGTGTCTCGGTGACAGAATGGGGCGGGATGAGTCTTGATGACGGGATGAGTCTCGGTGACAGAGAAGTCGGCGGAATGAGTCTCGGTGACGGAGAAGGGGACGGGATGAGTCTCAGTGATGGAGAAGGGGAGGGGCCGGGTCTCGGTGATGGAGAAGGGACGGTCTGCATCTCCGTGACGAAGAAGGGTGCGGGATGAGTCTCGGTGATGGAAAAGGGTACGGGATGAGTCTCGGTGACAGAGAAGGGTGCGGGATGAGTCTCGGTGACGGAGAAGGGGGCCGGATGATTCTCGGTGACAGAGAAGGGGGCAGGATGAGTTTCAGTGACGGAGAAGGGGCAGGATGAGTCTCGGTGACATGGAACGGGGCGGGATGAGTCTCAGTGACGGAGAGGGGGACGGGTCGGGTCTCGGTGACGGAGAAGGGGACGGGATGAGTCTCGGTGATGGAGAAGGGGGCGGGATGATTCTCAGTGACGGAGAAGGGGCGGGCCGAGTCTCAGTGATGGTGAAGGGGACGGTCTGCGTCTCAGTGATGAAGAAGGGTGTGGATTGAGTCTCGGTGACGGAGAAGAGGACGGGATGAGGCTCGGTGACGGAGAAGGGAATGAGATGAGTCTCAGTGACGGAGAAGGGGACGGGATGAGTCTCGGTGATGGTGAAGGGGACGGGATGAGTCTCGGTGACGGAGAACGGGACGGAATGAGTCTCGGTGACGGAGAAGGGGACGAGATGAGTCTCGGTGACGGAGAAGGGGACGAGATGAGTCTCAGTGACGGAGAAGGGGACGGGTTGAGTCTCGGTGATGGAGAAGGGGACGGGGTGAGTGTCAGTGAGGGGGTGGGGGACGGGATGTGTCTCGGTTACAGAATGGGGCGGGCTGAGTCTCGATGATGGGATGAATCTCGGTGATGGAGAAGGGGACGGGATGTGTCTCGGTGACAGAGAAGGGGACGAGCTGAGTCTCAGTGACAGAGAAGGGGACGGGATGAGTCTCGGTGACGGAGAAGGGGACGGGATGAGTCTCGGTGACGGAGAAGGGGACGGGATGAGTCTCGGTGACGGAGAAGAGGACGGGATGAGTCTCGATGATGGAGAACTGAACGGGATGAGTGTCAGTGAGGGGGTGGGGGACGGGATGTGTCTCGGTGACAGAATGGGGCGGGATGAGTCTCGATGACGGGATGAGTCTCGGTGATGGAGAAGGGTGCGGGATGAGTCTTGGTGACAGAGAAGGGGACGGGATGAGTCTCGGTGACGGAGACGGGGACGGGATGAGTCTCGGTGATGGAGAAGGGGACGGGATGATTCTCGGTGATGGAGAAGGGGGCGGGATGAGTCTTGGTGACGGGATGATTCTCGGTGACAGAGAAGGGTGCGGGATGATTCTCGGCGACAGAGAAGGGGGCAGGATGAGTCTCGGTGACAGAGAAGGGTGCGGGATGAGTCTCGGTGACGGAGAAGTGGGCGGGATGAGTCTTGGTGAGGGGATGATTCTCGGTGAGGGGATGATTCTCGGTGACAGAGAAGGGGGCGGGATGAGTCTCGGTGATGGAGAGGGGGACAGGCCGGGTCTCAGTGACGGAGAAGGTGACGGGATGAGGCTCGGTGACGGAGAAGGGGACGGGATGAGTCTCAGTGACGGAGAAGGGGATGGGATGAGTCTCGGTGACGGAGAAGGGGACGGGATGAGTCTTGGTGATGGAGAAGGGGACCGGATGAGTCTCGGTGACGGAGAAGGCGACCGGATGATTCTCGGTGACGGAGAAGGGGACCGGATGATTCTCGGTGACGGAGAAGGGGCAGGATGAGTCTCGGTGACGGGGAAGGGGGCTGGATGAGTCTCGGTGACGGGATGATTCTCGGTGACAGAGAAGGGGGCTGGATGAGTCTCAGTGACGGAGAGAGGGACGGGCCGGGTCTCGGTGACGGAGAAGGGGATGGGATGAGTCTCGGTGATGGAGAAGGGGGCGGGATGAGTCTCAGTGACGGAGAAGGGGCGGGCCGGGTCTCAGTGATGGAGAAGGGGACGGTCTGCGTCTCAGTGATGAAGAAGGGTGTGGATTGAATCTCGGTGACGGAGAAGAGGACGGGATGAGGCTCGGTGACGGAGAAGGGAAAGAGATGAGTCTCAGTGACGGAGAAGGGGACGGGATGAGTCTCGGTGATGGTGAAGGGGACGGGATGAGTCTTGGTGACGGAGAACGGGACGGAATGAGTCTCGGTGACGGAGAAGGGGACGAGATGAGTCTCAGTGACGGAGAAGGGGCCGGGATGAGTCTCGGTGACGGAGACGGGGACGGCATCAGTCTCGGTGACGGAGAATGGGGCGGGATCAGTCTCGGTGACGGAGAAGGGGACGAGCCGCGTCTCGGTGTTGGAGAAGGGGACGGTCTGCGTCTCCGTGACAAAGAAGGGTGCAGGATGAGTCTCGGTGAGGGAGAAGGGGATGGGATGAGTCTCCGTGACGAAGAAGGGGACGGGATGAGTCTTGGTGATGGAGAAGGGGACGTGCCGGGTCTCGGTGATGGAGAAGGGGACGGGATAAGTCTCTGTGATGGAGAAGGTGACGGGATGAGTCTCGGTGACGGAGAAGGGGACAGGATGAGTCTCGGTGACGGAGAAGGGGTCGGGATGAGTCTCGGTGACGGAGAAGGGTACGGGATGAGTCTCGGTGACGGAGAAGGGGATGAGATGTGTCTCGGTGACGGACAAGGGGACGGTCTGCATCTCCGTGACGAAGAAGGGTGCGGGATGAGTTTCAGTGATGGAGAAGGGGACGGGATGAGTCCCGGTGACGGGCCGGGTCTCGGTGACAGAGAAGGGGGCGGGATGAGTCTCGGTGACGGAGAAGGGGACGGGCCGGTTCTCGGTGATGGAGAAGGGGACGGGCCGGATTCGCAGTGGCGGAGAAGAGGACGGGATGAGTCTCGGTGACGGAGAATCTTGGTTTCAGAGAAGGGGACAGGCTAAGCCTTGAAGGGGAGAGGGTCAAGCTTGTAACGTGACCCATAAACTTGCTAGATCTAAAATTCATTCACGCGCATAGATCCATTCCATGCCTCACGCCCTTTTTGATTTACATGAGAGCATGGGGAGCCTGTAATTACGCGTTGGTTTTTCCATGCCAATGCCTTTGCCATCAGAATCTATTGCCAATCCATCAGTGTTATTTTTCTCGGGCAATAGAAATGTTGTGATTGTTTGAAATTTGCCATGCTTGTGTTTCTCCTAATGAGTGCAAGGTGACGAGCTTCAGCCACATGTCTCTCTTTTCTGCAACACACCAGTAATTACCTTCAGATTTTCACACTCATTCCAACCTTCATTCCCTCCTATTACCTTCATTCTTTGCGTTTTTAACTGTGAAGATAGTCGCTAAATGTTTATTTCATGTCTCTGCCATTCCCTCATTCCCTATGATGTTTTCTACTGTTTCTGCCTCTCGGAACCATATTTACTTGCATTTATCTCTTTCTCCTTATATTCCTCAGGCACTTCTTCAAATCTGTCTTTATATTTCTTTCTAGTTTCTTCCATTCAATTTTCTCCCTTTCTCAATTGCTTGGTCATCCTTTATTGCTTTTTAAAACCTTCCTCATTCTTTTTCTGACAACAACCGCCCCCCCCCCCCCCCACCCCCCAAACCCAGCTACTTCTGTGGAGACTGAAGTCTGCATGATGATTGCATTACTGACTCGATTTTTCTGACTTACACCCTGTCCAACTCTATACTGCTATTAGGTGGCCTGAAACTCCTGCTACCAGTGTTTTTGTCACTTGTTACTTCCTAATTCCACCCATGCTGATTTCAGCTTTATCATGAACTCTGTTCATGTTGTGATCTGTGGTTATGCTCAACGCTTCAGTTCTGTAACCCCTGCTGCAGTGTATATTTATATTTATATATGTATAACATCATTCAGTTCTTTTCCTGCACCTAAACTGTAGCAGCTAATGGCCTCTCAAGCCATTCAGTGAAATGATTCTTTGTGGATGTGACTTGTGACTTTTGAGAGGATTTTAATCAGTTTTCCTCCCCATTCACTATTTCATTGCAAAGATCTCAGAGCTGTATTGCTTGTTGAAAGCTCAATTTGATTCAGCTGTTGTGTATTTTCACTACAGGAACATGAAAAGCGATGTTGGAGTGTGGATTTTAATCTAATGGATCCCAAACTGCTCGCTTCAGGTTCTGATGATGCTAAAGGTAATGTCACATGACTAGTGACTCGAGATGATGAAAACTCTAAACCACTCTCTCTCCTGCACTTTGCAAAGCTTCACTTAAAGCTGCTGTTCAAGTTTGCTCCATCAAAGATTTGATCCAATAAAACTTTACGATCCAGTTACCAAAACATGAAGCCTGCCAAGTGTAAATCAGGAAGTGTGCTGGCAAGCTGCTGCATGGCATCGATTAAAGAAGAAGGAATCTGCATAATCTAAAGGCAATGACAGGGCTGGTTGTTCATGCTTCAGGAAAACCTTTGACCGAGTTTCATATAAAAGGCTCTGATTGCAATTGATTAAAAGCCACAGAAATGGAGATGGCTGAATAAGTTGATAAATAAAAAAATAGAGAACACATTGCTCGTCATAGGTATAATGTTGTTGTTCAGCTGGAAGATTGAGGGGTGCAAAGCCAGAGTTTGGTGTGTTCTTTTTGTGACGTTAGCAGGAAATTTTGGCAGCTTCTCTCGTGAGATTCTGAGTTGAAAAACCACATCTAGTGCACGAATCTCAGAACAGTAACTGTGGTCCAATTGGGTTCAGTACCTCTTTGGTCAAAGGATGGTTTGGGGGTGGTGGGGCAGAGTCATTTGGCCTGGGTTACTGCTGCTGATCACCTAGTGTGTCCAGCTGGAAAGGATGCATTAGGCTCCAGTGCGCAATAACCCAAAGTCAGTAGGAATCGGCTTCACGAACACAAGGGACTTGGCAGATCCCTTGAGACTTCCTCTGGTAAGGAAGAGCGTGGGCCCAACTTGTTTAAAGATGTCCACAGACACTCAAACGCTGACAAACTGAAAGGAAACAGAATTAAAAAGATGAAACCTCCAAGCTTGTGTCAAAGGAAAAGTGAAGCTTTTCTGACCCACCAAGGCTCTGAACTGCTGGACCCCATCCCCCCCCCCACCCAGCCTGCTGGACCCTCTAACAGCCTGCCGGACCCGCCCGTCACCGATGGAGTCAACTTGCTGAGTTCACTGGGAAATGTCTCCATTTACATGATTCCTGATCCCAGGGCTGAGAAATGATCCCATTAATGTTGAATTGGCTATTTTATTGTTTATTATTAATCCCTTTTGTTTAATTTCAGTGAAGTTGTGGTCTACAAACCTGGATAACTCTGTGGCAAGCATTGAAGCAAAAGCCAACGTTTGCTGTGTTAAATTCAGTCCCACCTCCAGGTACCATCTGGCCTTTGGCTGTGCAGGTAACCTTATCTAAAATCCACCTTAACATGTCTTTCACTTGGGCAATTGTGTTCTCTTGTTGTGGGGATGATGTTTGGATTTGGAATTGCCCTGCAAAGTGCTATTTGCTTTAAATGTGCAGCTCGGTTCACAGCAACTGGTCACAGCGATTCAGACTGGGGCTAAAATCAGAGAATGGGCCTCATTCTGCTTGTCATGACAGCTCCATCTGACTCCCTCCTCATTTTGTGGCTTTGGCATTGCTATCAGAGTCTAGATATCAGATGAATAACAGGGAGACACATCCACTGCATGTTGCCCTCCTCTGTCGTTCATAATGTAACAGGATCAAGGCAAGTGCACTGTGACTGGTGTTCCTGATATTACAACCTGGTCCATTTTTTGACGGGTGGAGAGGGGAGATTGGAACAAATAAGGTATTGAGCTATTGGCAGTCTGCTTGAGGATCTCTAGTCCATGTTTTTTTATACTTCAGCTGCTGGGTGACAGCTGGGCAGAGCAGCTAGTACTGTTGATTTGCCTCTGACCTTTCAGGGTATGGCAGTGCCCAGCGACTGACCTCTTCAATTTATTAGGCAATCGCAGACTCACCTCTCTTCATTGAAGATTAGGGATTTATTTTTCATTCATTAACGGGATGTGGGCTTCACTAGCAAGGCCAGCATTTATTGCCCATCCCTAATTGCCCCTTGAGAAAGTGGTGGTGAGCTGTCGTCTTGAACCGCTGCAGACCATTTGGTGTAGGTACACCTACAGTGCTGTTAGGGAGGGAGTTCCAGGATTTTGACCCAGTGACAGTGAAGGAACGGAGATATATTTCCAAGTTAGGATGATGAGTGATTTGGGGGGGATGTTGCGCTTGGTGGTGTTCCCATGTGTCTGCTGCCCTTGTCCTTCTAGACGGTAGATGTGGGTTTGGATGGTGCTGTTGAAGAGCCTAGACGAGTTGCTGCAGTGCATTTTGTTGATGGTACAGTTAGCTTCCTGGGGCTGTGCAGTAGAATAATAATCCTTACTACTCTAAACTCTGGGGACAACAAGTTGGTCAGCCCCGAGTACGGTAATGCCATTCACAATGTTGAATATTGCAACTATGCTCCTTCCAGCTGTAGATTGCACCTGGTTTGTGTTTTCATAACCCAACCTCTCACCTAGTGGCCACTTTGTGTGGTGTCTGGTGTCCTGGGGGCTCACTGCTGGCTGTGAGCTGGACCTAGTGCAGCCTTTCACACAAGAAGACTGTTCCTGGCCAAACCTACAAACCCAGCTGATGTCTGCAAATCACATGTTAATGGGCTGTAACTTCCCAGCTCCAGGGCAGTGCCACTGGGAAGTACCCTCAAGATGTGCTGGGGAAACTGCTGCCCGCCCCTTGCAACCCCCCCCCCATCCCCCAGGCGGTTCCCAGGTAAGGTTAGCACGGTATTTGCCTGCTAAGTGCCAACTTCCCCTGAGCAATTGCCCTGCACTGGGAACCATTTGAAAATGTAATTTAAATCGCAAAGGTCTGATGGTTCCAACTGGGTCGCATCAATCATTACCCAGAAAACGTTAGTAGGATTAAAACCACTTCTAACTTCTGGGTAACTACTACACCAACCCCCCACAAAGGACTCGCTCTCCCACGCTCCCACACCCTCGCGAACACCCACCCACCCCCGCAGCGCGGGACCCCCGTGACACTCCCGCAACGTGGCATACCCACAAACTCCTGAGGGACCCCCGCGCAGGGATTTTGCGCATCTCCCCCCCCCCCCCCCATGCGGGGCTCCCCATCTCCATGGGACTTTCCCCCCATACCTGCAGGATCACGGGATATCCCCTCTCCCCTGCATCAGGACTCTTTCTCCTCCGCACCTGCAAGCGAAGCCCTTCCCTCACTCCGTTTCGTTCCCCACCCCACTTCAGCCCGACTTAAACTACTGCCCCCAGCCTTACCCACTAAGCCCAATCCAACCACGAGTGATGTACAAAAGAGGACATGGCCTCCTTACATCTGACTGAGCTGCCCTCAGCACTAGGCCCTGGGAACACGCTGCACTGCCCAGATGTTGCCTGGCCTGAGTCGGATAAGAGTGAAAATAGGAATGGAGAGGCAAACCAACTCTGCCACTCGGCGGAAGTTCAGGCTGGTTATGTTTAGTTTAGAAGACAGTGCTGAACGTTGAACAAGTTGGAGGTGGCAGTCATTTCAGTTCCACAGTCTGGTAGATATAAATAAACTGAAATTCCTCGCTTTCTTAACTGGTCATGAAATGTTGAGAAGTAACCAAGGAAATTAGCAGAAGATTAGTGATGACAAATGTAGATCCTTTACATTCTGAAGCAGGAGAATTTATAATAGAGAACAAAGTAATGGCAGAGCAATTAAACAACTGCTTCAGTTCTGTCTTCATGGAGGAAGACACAAATAACTTTCCAGAAGTACTAGGGAATCAAGGATCTAGTGAGAAGGAGGAATTGAAGGAAATTAGTATTACTAAAATAATAATGCTGGAGAAATTAATGAGACTGAAAGCCAATAAATCCCCAGGGCCTGATAATTTGCATCCCAGGGTACTGAAGGGAGGTGGCCATGGAAATAGAGGATGCGTTGGTTGTCATCTTCCAAAATTCTGTAGATTCTGAAACAGTCTTGGCAGATTGGTGGGTGAAGGGGAAAACAGTGAATTACAGATCAGTTAACCTAACTTCAATAGTAAGGGAAATGCTAGAGCTTGTTATAAAGGACGCGATAACAGGACACTTAAAAATATATCAAACAAAGTTAGCATGGATTTATGAAAGAGAAATCACATTTGACAAACCTACTGGAGTTCTTTGAGGACATAACTAACAGAATAGATTAGGGAGAACCAGTGGATGTGTATTTGAAAATTTATAAAGCTTTTGATAAAACCCCACGTAAGAGATTAGTGTGTAAAATTCAAGCACATGGAATTGGGGGTAATATATTAGCATGGATTGAGAATTGGTTAGCAGACAGGAAGCAGAGTAGGGATAAATGGGTCTTTTTTAGAGTGGCAGGTGGTGACCAGTGGGGCACTGCAGGGATCAGTGCTTGGCCCCCAGTTATTCACAATAGATATCAATGATTTGGATGAAGGAACCAAATGTAATGTTTCCAAGCTTGCTGACGACACGAAACTTGGTGGGAATGTGAGTGGTGAGGAGGATGCAAGGAGGCTTCAAGGTGATTTCGACTAGTTGAGTGAGTGAGCAAATACATGGTAGGTGCAGTATAACGTGGATAAGTCTGAAGTTATCCACTTTGGTTAGAAAAACAGAATGACAGTATTATTTAAGTGGTGGTGGATGTTGTTGTATAAAGGGACCTGGGTGTCCTTGTGCACCAATCACTGAAAACAAGCGTGCACGCAAGCAGTTAAGAAGGCAAATGGTATGTTGGCCTTCATTGTGAGAGTACTTGAATACAGGAGCAAGGATGTCTTACTGCAGCTGAACAGGGCCTTGGTGAGACCACACCTGGAGTATTGTGTGCAGTTTTGGCCACCTCACCTAAGAAAGGATATACGTGCCATAGAGGGAGTGCAGCAAAGGTTCACCAGACTGATTGCTCGGGTGGCAGGATTGTTGTATGAGGAGAGATTGGGTCGACCAGGCCTGTATTCACTGTAATTTAGATGAATGAGAGGAGATCCGATTGAAACACATAAAATTCTGACAGGGCTGGACAGACTGGATACAGGGATGATGTTTCCTCTGGTTGGGGGGTCTGGAACAAGGGGTCACAGGCTCAGGGTACGCGGTAGGGCATTTAGGACTGAGATGAGGATAAACTTCTTCATTCAGAAGGTGGTGAACCTGTGGAATTCTCTATCTCAGAAGCTGTAGAGGCCAAGTCACTGAATATATATAAGAAGGAAATAGATTTTTCGACTTTTATAGGCCTCAAGGGGCATGAGGAGAGAGCAGGAATATGGCATGAGGTAGAGGATCAGCCAGGATCATCTTGAATGGCGGAGCAGGCTCGAAGGGCCGAATGACCAACCTATTTTCCATTTTTTCATGACAGTACAGGTGCTCTGAGTCACCTTGGAGGGTGTGCTCGCTTCCCCCAGGGAGACCTTGGTGTGTGGGGTTTTGCCGTGCAAGGAGTACTGAAGGGTTTTGGCCTATCCTAAAAGCAGAGGGTTCACCAATGAGAACTTTGTCGGGGAAGTTCCTCCTGGAGCTTTCCCCGAGCGGAGACAGCCCCCCCACCCTCCCGGAGCACAGTGGCCACTGTATATATCATATACAAATGCACTGCAGCAATTCACCAAGGCTGTAACTTCAAGGAACATGGATGCTTTTATGTAGTTTAAACATTGTGGACCGTTCCCTGTAACTTTACATACTGACTGTACACGGTTCCCTGTAACTTTACGCACTGACTGTACACGGTTACCTGTAACTTTACACATTGTAGAGTATTCCCTGTAACTTTATAAACTGTAGATGGCTCCTTGTAACTTAACACGCTAGCCTATTCCCTACTATACACACGCTAGTCTATTCCCTGTAACTTTACACACGCTAGTCTATTCCTGTAACTTTACACACGCTAGTCTGTTCCCTGTAACTTTACACACGCTAGACTATTCCCTGTAACTTTACACACGCTAGACTATTCCCTGTAACTTTACACACGCTAGACTATTCCCTGTAACTTTACACGTGCTAGACTATTCCCTGTAACTTTACATGTGCTAGACCATTCCCTGTAACTTTACACATGCTAGACCATTCCCTGTAACTTTACACATGCTAGACCATTCCCTGTAACTTTACACACGCTAGACTATTCCCTGTAACTTTACACATGCTAACCTATTCCCTGTAACTTTACACACTGTAGACAGTTCCCTGTAGCTTTACACACTGTAGACGGTTCCCTGTAACTTTGTGCATTGACTGTTCCCTATAACTTTGCATACTGTAGACTGCTCCCTGTAACTTTACACACTGACTGTAGATGGTTCCCTGTAACTTTACACGCTGACAAATGGTTCCCTGTAAATTTGCACATTATCTGTAGACGGTTCCCTGTATCTTTCTATTCTACTGTTCTGACGATTCCCTGTAGATGCATCAATGCCAATTTTGACTGCACCTTAGCAGAGTGTTCTTCATTCTTCAAGCTCAAATGTTTGTTCTTTTCGCAGATCACTGTGTTCATTACTATGACCTGCGGAACACTAAACAGCCTATCATGGTGTTTAAAGGACATCGCAAGGCAGTGTCATATGCCAAGTTTGTAAGTGGAGAAGAAATAGTTTCAGCGTGAGTTCCATTTTGCTTTTGATACTCGTGAATTTAGTGGATGGCATCATGCTGTAATGATGGGGAGATGGTAGCAGAGTGGTAATGCCACTGGGCTAGTAACCCAGAGGCCCAGGCTCATGGCCCGGGAGGGGGGAAGGGTTCAAATCCCACCATGGTTCCCCATTAGTTTCCACACCGACTGTAGATGGTTCCTTGTAACTTTGAACACTGACTGTAGACAGCTCCCTGTAACTTTACACACTAACTGTAGACCATTCCCTGTAATTTTACACAATGACTGTAGACGGTTCCCTGTAACTTTACGCACTGATTGTGGATGGTTCCCTGTAACTTTACGCACTGATTGTGGACAGTTCCCTGTAACTTTACGCATTGATTGTAGACTGCTCCCTGTAACTTTGCACACTGACTGTAGATGGTTCCACGTAACTTTGTACACTGACTGCAGACAGTTCTCTGAACTGTGCACACTGACTGTAGACAGTTCTCTGTTACTTTATGCACTGACTGTACATGGTTCCCTGTAACTATACACACAGATTGTAGATGGCTCCCTGTAACTATACACATTGATTGTAGATGGCTCCCTGTAACTATACACACTGACTGTAGATGGCTCCCTATAACTATACACACTGACTGTAGATGGCTCCCTGTAACTAAACACACTGACTGTAGATGGCTCCCTGTAACTAAACACACTGACTGTAGACAGTTCTCTGTAACTTTATGCACTGACTGTACATGGTTCCCTGTAACTATACACACTGATTGTAGATGGCTCCCTGTAACTATACACATTGATTGTAGATGGCTCCCTGTAACTATACACATTGATTGTAGATGGCTCCCTATAACTATACACACTGACTGTAGATGGCTCCCTGTAACTAAACACACTGACTGTAGATGGCTCCCTGTAACTAAACACACTGACTGTAGACAGTTCTCTGTAACTTTATGCACTGACTGTACATGGTTCCCTGTAACTATACACACTGATTGTAGATGGTTCCCTGTAACTATACACATTGATTGTAGATGGCTCCCTGTAACTACACACATTGATTGTAGATGGCTCCCTGTAACTATACACACTGACTGTAGATGGTTCCCTGTAACTATACACACTGACTGTAGACAGTTCTCTGTAACTTTATGCACTGACTGTACATGGTTCCCTGTAACTATACACACTGATTGTAGATGGCTCCCTGTAACTATACACACTGACTGTAGACAGTTCTCTGTTACTTTATGCACTGACTGTACATGGTTCCCTGTAACTATACACACAGATTGTAGATGGCTCCCTGTAACTATACACACTGATTGTAGATGGCTCCCTGTAACTATACACATTGATTGTAGATGGCTCCCTGTAACTATACACATTGATTGTAGATGGCTCCCTGTAACTATACACACTGACTGTAGATGGTTCCCTGTAACTATACACACTGACTGTAGACAGTTCTCTGTAACTTTATGCACTGACTGTACATGGTTCCCAGTAACTATACACACTGACTGTAGATGGCTCCCTGTAACAATACACACTGACTGTAGACAGTTCTCTAACTTTATGCACTGACTTTACATAGTTCCCTGTAACTATACACACTGACTGTAGATGGTTCTCTGTAGCTTTGCACACTGACTGTAGACAGTTCACAGCTGGTGGAACTTAAATGCAATTAGTAAATCTGGAATTGTAAAGCTAATCTCAATAATGGTGACCATGAAACTGTGTCGATTGTCATAAAAACTATCTGGTTCGCTAATGTGTTTTATGGAAGGAAACCTGCCATCCTTAGCTGGCCTGACCTACATGTAACCCTAGACTCGCAGCAAGGTGGTTGACTCTTAACTGCCCTTTGAAATGCCTGGCAAACCACTCAGTTTCTTTATACGTTCATGAAATGTGGATGTTGCTGGCTAGGCCAACATTTATTGACCATCCCTAATTGCTCTCCAGAAGGTGGTGGTGAACTGCCGTCTTGAACCGCTGTAGTCCATGTGGTTTAGGTAGACCCACAGTGCTGTTAGGGAGTTTCAGGATTTTGACCCAGCGACAGTGAAGGAACAGTGATATATTTCCAAGTCAGGGCGGTGAGTGACTTGGAGGGGAACTTCCAGGTGGTGGTGTTCCCATGTGTCTGCTGCCCTTGTCCTTCTAGATGGTAGTGGTCGTGGGTTTGGAAGGTGCTGTCTAAGGAGCCTTGGTGAATTCCTGCAGTGCATCTTGTAGATGGTACACACTGCTGCTACTGTGCATTGGTGGTGGAAGGAGTGAATGTTTGTGGATGTGGTGCCAATCAAATGGGCTGCTTTGTCCTGGATGGTGTCCAGCTTCTCGAGTGTTGTGGGAGCTGCACTCATCCAGGCAAGTGGGGAGTATTCCATCACACTCTCTTGACTTGTGCCTTGTAGATGGTGGACAGGCTTTGGGGAGTCAGGAAGTGAGTTACTCATCGCACAGTTCCAGCCTCTGACCTGTATTAAATGTATTTATGCATAGTATTTATATGGCTAGCCCAGTTCAGCTTCTGGTCAATGGTAACCATCAGGATGTTGATAGTGGAGGATTCAGTGATAGTAATGCCAAGGACCAATGGTTAAACTCACTCTTGTTGGAGAGGGTCATTGTCTAAAACTTGTGTGGCGTGAATGTTAGTTGCCACTTCTCAGCCCAAGCTTTGATATTGTCCAGGTCTTGCTGCATTTGGCCATGGAATCACTGAATCACAGGAGGAGGCCATTCAGCCCCGTCAGGTCTGTACTGGCTCTCCAAATGAGCATCATGATGTCGTGTCGTTCTCCTGCTTTTTCCCCTTACCCTTGCACATTGTTTCTATTCAAATAATTTTGTAATGCCCACTTAAAGGTTGCGATTGAACCTGCCTCCACCACACTTCTGGGCAGTGCATTCCAGACCCAAACCTCTCGCTATGTGCAAATGTTTCTTCTCACATCACATTTGCTTCTTTTGCAAATCACTTTCAATCTGTGCCCTCTGGTTCTTGATCTTTTCACGAGTGAGAACAGTTCCTCCCTATCTACTCTGTCCAGTCACCTCATGATTTTGAGCACCTCTATCAAATCTCCTCTTGGGCTTCTCCTCTCCCAGGAGAACTCCTCTCTAATATATCTTCATAACTTAAGTTTCTCATCCCTGGAACCATTCTTATAAATCTCTGTTGCACTTTGCCCAGTACAATCACATCCTTCCTATAGTGTGGTGCCCAGAACTGTACACAGTACTCCAGTTGAGATCTAACTAGTGTTCCAAACAAGTTCAGCATAACCCCCCTGCTTTTGTACTCTGTGCCCCTATTAACAAAGCCCAGGATGCTGGATGCTTTATTAACTGCTCCCTCCATGTGTCCTACCACCTTCAATGATCCAAGCACATATATGTGACACGGACTGCTTCAGTATCTGAGGAGTCGCGAATGTTGCTGCGTATTTTGCAATCATCAGTGAACAGTGGAAGGAAGGTCATTGATGAAGCAGCTGAAGATGGTTGGGCCGAGTTCATCACCCTCAGGAACTCCTGCAGTGAAGTCCTGGGACTGAGATGATTGACCTCTAACAACCACAACCATCTTCCTTTGTGCTAGGTATGACTCCAATCAACTGAGAAGTTTTCCCCCTGATTCCCATTGACTCCAGTTTTGCTAGGTCTCCTTGATGCCACACTCGGCCAAATGCGGCCTTGATGTCAAGGGCAGTCACTTTCACCTCACCTCGGGAGTTCAGCTCTTTTGTCCATGTTTGAACCAAGGCTGTAACGAAGGCAGGAGCTGAGTGGCCCTGGCAGAACCCAAACTGAGCATTAGTGAGCAGGATATTGCTAAGCAAATGCTGCTTGATAGCAATGTTGATAACCCCTGCCAGCACTTTACTGATGATCGAGAATAGATTGATGGGGCAGTAATTGGCCGGGTTGGATTTTTCCTGCTTTTTGTATACAGGACATACCTGGGTAATTTTCCACATAGGTAGGTAGATGCCAGTGTTGCATCTGTACTGGAATAGTTTGGCTAGGGGCATGGCAAGTTCTGGAGCACAATTTTTCAGTACTATTGCTGGAATATTGCCAGGGCCCGTAACTTTTGCACTATCCAGGGCCTTCAGCCGTTTCTTGATATCATGTGGAGTGAATTGAATTGGCTGAAGACTGGCATCTGTGATGCTGGGGACCTCCAGAGGAGGCCGAGATGGATCATCCACTTGATAGTTATGGCTGAAGATTGTAGCAAACGCTTCAGCCTTATCTTTTGCACTGATTGCTGGGCTCCTCCGTCATTGAGGATGGGGATATTTGTGGAGCCTCCTCCTCCATTGAGTTGTTTAATTGTCCACCACCATTCACAAATGGACGTGGCAGGACTGCAGAACTTAGATCTGGTCCATTGATTGTAGGATTGCTTAGCTCTGTCTATAACTTGCTGCTTATGCTGTTTCGTATGCAAGTAGTCCTGGGTTATAGCTTCACCAGGTTGCCACCTCATGTTTAGGTATGCCTGGTGCTGCTCCTGGCATGCCCTCTGGCACTCTTCATTGAACCAGGTTTGATCCTTTAGCTTGGTAATGTTAGAGTGGGAGTTATGCCAGGCCATGAGGTTACAGATTGCAGTTGAGTACAATTCTGCTGCTGCTGATAGCCCACAGCACCTCATGGATTCCCAGTCTTGAATTGCTAGATCTGTCGCATTTTGCATGGTGGTAGTGCCACACAACCCAATGGAGGGTCTCCTCGATGTGAAATCGAGACTTTGTCTCCACAACGACTGTGCGGTGGTCACTCCTACTGATACTGTCAAGGACAGATATATCTGCGGCAGGCAGGTTGGTGAGGATGAGGTCAAGTATGCTTTTCCCTCTTGTTGGTTCCCTCACCAAATGCCACAGACCCAGTCTTAGCAGTTATGTCCTTTAGGATTCGGCCAGCTCAGTCAGTGCTACCGAGTCACCTTTGGTGATGGATATTCGTATCCCCCACCCAGAGTACATTTTGCACCCTTGCCACCCTCAGTGCTTCCTCCAAGTGGTGTTCAAGATGGAGGAGCACTGATTCATCAGCTGAGGGAGGGCGGTACATGATAATCAGCAGGAGGTTTCCTTGTCCATGTTTGACCCGATGCCATGAGATTTCATGGGGTCCAGAGTCGATGTTGCGGACTCCCAGGGCAACTCCCTCTTGACTTTATACTGTACCACCACTTCTGCTGGGTCTGTCCTGCCAGTGGGACAGGATATACCCAGGGATGGTGATGGTGGTGTCTGGGACATTATCTGTAAGATATGAATCTGTGAGGATGTCTATGTCAGGCTGTTGCTTGACTAATCTGTGAAATAGCTCTCTCAATTTTGGTACTAGCTCCTAGGAGGACTTTGCAGGGTCAATAGGGCTGGGTTTGTTGTTGTCATTTCCAATGCTTAGGTCAATGCTGTACGGTTCGCCCAGTTTCATTCCTTTTTATTGGCTTGGTACAAAATGAGTGGCTTGCTAGGCCATTTCAGAGAGCATTCAAGAGTCAACCGCATTGCTGTGGATCTGGAGTCACATATAGGTCAGACTAGGTAAGGATGTCAGGTTTCCTTCCCAAAAGGACATTAGTCAACCAGATGGGTTTTTACGACAATTGACAATTGACAATGGTCATCACTAGACTTTTAATTCCAGATTTTTATTTCACCATCTGCCGTGGTGTGATTCGAACAGGGTCCCCAGAGCATCCCTGGCTCCCTGAATTACTAGTCCAGTGACAATACCACAATGCCACCGGCTCCCCAATAAGTTCAAGGGCAATTAGGAATGGGCAACAAATGCTGGCCTTGCCAGCGATGCCCACATCCCATGAAAGAAATCATTCCAGTTGATAAGAGAAGATCCCATTGAGCTGGTTGTGATAAGATGTGCTCCATTGTAACCTAAAGTTCTGAGCAGTAATCAGAGAAGTTTATGGGTAGGGGTTGATGTTTATGATGTGAGTTCTGGTCCAGCATATCGCAAATCTACCAAGAGCCATTGTGGGCCTGCACCTTCTGAGGCAGGAGGAAGGTACAATGTGATTGGGATCATAACAGATGCCCCTTGCCTTGTCACTTCTCTGATCAATTGGACTCCAGCGTGGGCCAACAGAGGACCTCATCATCAGTTGAGGCCTGAATAGTAACCCTCTCAATTTATCAAAGATTCCTGAAATGTATTTGCTCCTCCACACTTGATTCTCTCTCACTGTGATTCAGCTCAGTTTGTCCCAACTCAGTCTGGCTGATGAGACCAGTTCTCCCACTATCACCCCAGCCCTCTCGCAGCTCCCCGATCACTCTCGCAGATCATCCATCCCCTCTCAACAAACCCCCCATCATACCCGTCTGCCCTGGCTCACTCAGGCCCTTCCCCTGATGCCATAGGCTCCCCTTCCCTGCCCCCCAACCCCCCAATGCTGAACCGATTGATGTGGTACTCCTCCACAACAATCTCCTCCCGCCCACCTCCCCCACCCCAGCATTCTGAAATATAGTTTGCACTGAGCAGGAGGGAGAGTTCCTGCCCTCGGAAGCAGATGAATTTTTATGCTATATCAATTGACATGGAACTTGTTTGTAGGTCTACAGACAGCCAGTTGAAGCTTTGGAGTGTGAACAGGCCTCACTGCTTAAGGTCCTTTAAGGGTCACATCAACGAAAAGAACTTTGTGGGTTTGGCATCGAATGGGGATTACATTGCCTGTGGTGAGTAACTGTGATGATGTTGCCTGTTTACTGCGGTTGGAATTAGCTGTAGGTGTGGGAGTCCGTCTTCACTGACTCACCCCTTCACAGTGGCTCAGCAAAACCCCTGACAACTGGGGTTGAAACAACACTGCAGCAGCAGCCACATGTTGGGCTGGTTGTTTTTGTTGAGACTTGTAACAGTATTCTGCTTTTATTCATTCATGGGATGTGGGCACTGCTGTGGGAGCTGCACTCATCCAAGCAAGTGAGGAGTATTCCATCACACTTCTGACTTGTGCCTTGCAGGTGGTGGACAGGCTCCGGGGAATCAGGAGGTGAGTTACTCGCCATAGGATTCCCAGCCTCTGACCTGCTCTTGTAGCCACAGTATTTATTTATTGCCCATTCCTAATTGCCCTTGAGAAGGTGGTGCTGAGCGGCCTTCTTGAACCACTGCAGTCTCTGTGGCATAGGTACACCCACAGTGCTGTTGGGGACAGAGTTCCAGGATTTTGACCCAGCGGCAGTAAAAGGATGGCGATATATTTCCAAGTCAGGATGGTGAGTGACTTAGATGGGAACTTCCTGTTGGTGGAGTTCCCATGTGTCTGCTCTCTTGCCCTTCTAGATGGTAGCTTGAAAGGTGCTGCCTAAGGAGCCTTGGTGAGTTTCTGCAGTGCATTTTGTAGATGGTACACACTGCTGCCATAGTGCATCAGTTGTGGAGGGAGTGAATGTTTGTGGATGGGGTGCTATTCAAGCAGGCTGAATTGTCCTGGATGGTGTCAAGCTTCTTGAGTGTTGTGGGAGCTGCACTCATCCAAGCAAGTGAGGAGTATTCCATCACACTTCTGACTTGTGCCTTGCAGGTGGTGGACAGGCTCTGGGGAGTCAGGAGGTGAGTTACTCGCCATAGGATTCCCAGCCTCTGACCTGCTCTTGTAGCCACAGTATTTATATGGCTGGTCCAGTTTAGGTTCTGGTCAGTGGTAACCCCCAGGATGTTAATCGTGGGGGGATTCATCAATGGTGATGCCATTGAATGTCAAGGGGCAATGGTTGAGTTCTCTCTTGTTTAAGATGTTCATTGTCTGACACTTGTGTGGCGCGAATGTTACTTGCCACTTGTCAGCCCAAGCCTGGATATTGTCCAGGTCTTGTTGCATTTGGACATGGACCGCTTCAGTATCTGAGGAGTCGCGAATTTTGCTGAATAGTGTGCAATCATCCCCACTTGTGACCTCATGATGGAAGGAAGATCACTGATGAAGCAGCTGAAGATGGTTGAGCCGAGGACACTACCCTGAAGAACTCCTGCAGTGATGTCCTGGAGCTGAGATGACTGACCTCCAACAACCACAACCATCTTCTTTTGTGCTGGGTTTGGCTCCAACCAGCGGAGAGTTTTCCCCTGATTCCCAGTGACTCCAGTTTTGCTAGGGCTCCTTGATGCCGCACTCAGTCAAATGCTGCCTTGATGTCAAGGGCAGTCACACTCGCCTCACCATTCATATCTTCCATTAATATAACTGTATATATTTGTGTGTATATGTTATACAAATATATGTGCATATATATTTTGTCAACCTCTAACATGATATGTTATGCAAATATATATGCATATATATTTTGTCAACCTCTAACATGATAAAACAACTGAAATGATTTTAAAAAAAACTCTGTAAAAGCTTAGAACCACAACACCTATCTGTTATGACCTAGAATGCACTGCCTGAAGCACATTCAGTAAGAGCTTTCAAATGGGAATTGCCTAAATTCTTGAAGGGGTGAGCTTACAAAGTCATGGGCAAATATGAGAGTGGGATTGATTATGGGTAAGTACTAAAGAGTCAGCGATGGGCCAAATGACCTCCTGTGTAATAAGATTCTCTGATTCTCGACAACACTTGCAGTTTAAGGTAGAGAAATGCTCCAAGGAGCTGACTGGAATCAGAACAAAAGTTGAAAACAGAGGCAGAATTGAAGATCTGAGCATCACCAAATTGTTGGTCAAAAAGGAGGTTTTAAGGAGCATTTGAAAAGAGGCAGAAATTTTGGAGGGAATTCCCAGGTTCTTTGGGCTCTCCTGATGCTGATATTCCTTCTGTTGGTCAACTATGAATTTATGCTGCTCCTTTTCTGCAGTTGGGGAGAATATTTATAATATTGAGTGTTATATTATCTAATAAGGAATTGAGAGAGCCTGGCCATTCATGTCCAATGCTTCATTTGTTCTAGGAAGTGAAAACAATTCTCTCTACCTCTACTATAAGGGGCTTTCAAAAACACTGCTCACCTTTAAGTTTGACACAGTTAAAAGTGTCTTGGACAAAGACAAAAAGGAGGATGACACCAATGAATTTGTCAGTGCTGTGTGTTGGAGAGCATTACCAGATGGGGTAAGTGGTGATATGTTCAGTGTGTTGAAGGTGTTAAGCAGACATCATAATCTTAAGTGATACCAACAGGAGTAGGCCTATCACCTTGAATATATTCAAAAACTGAACATCCTCTGGGGAAGAGAATTCCAATGATTCACAACCCTTTGAGTGAGGAAATTTCTCTACATCTCAGTCCTAAATGATTGACCCCTTATCCTGAGACTCTTCCCCCCCTCTGAGTGAAGACATTTCTCCTCATGTCAGCCCTAAACATTCAGTCCTTTCCTTCCACTAGCCGACCGGGCCAGATTGCCTCTAATTTTCCCCCCTGCCTTAGCCCTGAACTAGCATCTTTCGATAGTTTCTCTCCTATCTTCTTTGATGCCCTCCCTGAGCTTATCCTGTCCATGAGATCCACTCCTGTTCCCTCGATCCAGTTCCCATTAAACTGCTGTATAGCCAACTTCCCCTCCTGGCCGCCATGTTAATCCAAATTGCAAACCCTTCTCTCTCTTCAGATTATAAGAAATAAGAGCAAGGGTAGACCATTCGGCCCCTCAAGCCTTGTCCGCCGTTCAGTAAGATCATGGGTGATCTTCCATTTCACCTCCACTTTCCTGCACTGTCCCCATGTCCCTTAATTCTCTTAGTACTCAAAAATCTATCGATCTCGGTCTTGAGCATACTCAATGATGGAACATGGGGTAGAGAATTCCAAAGATTCACCACCCTCTAAGCGAAGAAAGTTTCCCTCATCTGAGCCCTAAATGGTTGACTCCTTACCCCTAGTTCTCAACTCTCCAGCCAGGGCAGTCTATGGTGAGATCTTTGATGAAAGGAAAAACAGAAAATGCTGGAAAAACTCAGCAGGCCTAACAGCATCTGTGGGGAGAGAAACAGAGTTAAAGTTTTGATTCCAATATGACTCTTCTTCAGAACTAAAGAGAAGTAGAAACGTGATGAAATTTATACTGTTTAAGGGGGTGGAGCAGGTGAAGCTGGACAGAAGGCCAACGATGGATGGGGGCAAAGGAGAGATTGACAAAGATGTCATGAACAAAAGGACAAAGAGAGTGTTAATGATAGTGGTGAGGGCTAAAGTAGGTGCTGATAATGGCATAAAGGTAAGAAAGCAGAACGTGATAGCAGGAATGTGTAAGCACTCTGAAAAGAACAACATGAATAAGTTACTGATGGCCCTTGTGGGGGTGGGGTGGGGGGGAGGGGCAGTGTTGTGGGGAAAATGATCAAAAATGGGATAAAAAAGGATAAAACAATGAATAAAACAAAATAAATGTTAAAAAAGTGGATAAAAAATAAAAATGAATTTTGAAGAAAGGGATAAAAAACGGGTGAGGGAAGAGTTTATGGTCTGAAGTTGTTGAACTCAACATTAAGTCCGGAAGGCTGTAAAGTGCCTAATTGGAAGATGAGGTGCTGTTCCTCCAGTTTGCGTTGAGCTTCACTGGAACATTGCAGCAAGCCAAGGACGGTCATGTGGGCATGAGAGCAGGGTGGAGTGTTGAACTGGCAAGCGACAGGGAGGTCTGGTTTGTGCTTGCAGACAGACCAAAGGTGTTCTGCAAAGTGGTCACCCAGTCTGCGTTTGGTCTCTCCAATGTAGAGGAAACCACATTAGGAGCAGCGAATGCAGTAGACTAAATTGAAGGAGGTGCAAGTGAAGCTCTGCTTCACCTGAAAGAAGTGTTTGGGCCCTTGAATGGTGAGGAGGGAGGAGGTAAAGCAGCAAGTGTTACATTTTCTGCAATTGCATGGGAAGGTGTAAGGGGTGATGGAGGAGTGGACCAGGGTGTCCCAAAGGGAATAGCCTCTGTGAATGCTGACGGGAGGTGGGGGAGTGAAGGAAAGAGATGTTTGGTGGTGGCATCATGCTGAAAATGGCAGAGGATGATCCTTTGAGTGCGGAGGCTGGTGGAGTGAAAAGGAGGACAAGGGGGACTTGTTCTGGGAAGGAGAGGAAGGTGTGAGGGCAGAGGTCTAGGAGATGGGTCGAACATGGGTGACGGGTAGGTGGGAAACCTCAGTTAAGGAAGAACGAAGACATCAGAAGCGCTGTTTTGGAAAGTGGTAACATTGGAACAGACGGAGGCGAAGGAACTGAGAGAATGGGATGGAGTCCTTACAGGAAGCGAGGTGTGAGGAGCTGTAGTTGAGATAGCTGTGAGAGTTGGTGGGCTTGTAATGTTGGTGGACAGTCTATCACCAGAAATGGAGACGGAGAGGTCAAGGAAGGGAAGGGAAGTGTTGGAGATGGACCATGATAGAGTGGTGATGGAGGGGTGGAAATTGGAAGTAAAATTGATAAAATTTCCCCAGGTCCAGGTGAGAGCACGAAGTGGCACCAAGACAGCCATCGAGGTACCGGAGAAAGAGTTGTGGGAGGGGGCTTGAGTAGGACTGGAACAAGGAATGTTCCACATACCCCATAAAGAGACAGGCATAACTGGGACCCATGCGGGTACCTATAGTCACACCTTTTATTGGGAGAAAGTGAGACAATTTTAAGGAGAAATTGTTCAGTGAGAGAACAAGTTCAGCCAGGTGGAGGAGAGTGGTGGTCTCTGTTCAGGCCTCTGTTCAAAGAAGAAGTGGAGAGCCCTCAGACCACCCTGGTGGAGGATGGAGGTGTCGAGGGATTGGACGTCCATGGTGATGAGGCGGTTAGGGCCAGGGAACTGGAAATTGTTGATGTGACGTAGGACATCAGTGGAATCATGGATGTAGGTGGGAAGAGTCTGGGCAAGGGGAGAGAGAACAGAGTCAAGATAGGAAGAAATGAGTTCCGTGGGGCAGGAACAGGCTGACACGATCGGCCTACTGGGACAGTCCTGTTTGTGGATTTTGAGGAGGAGATAGAAGCGGGCTGTCCAAGGTTGGGAGGCTGAGGTTGGGAGCTGTTGAGGGAAGATCTCCAGAGGAGATGAGGATCTCCAGAGGAGATGAGGATCTCCAGAGGGGATGAGGTCAGTGACAGTCCTGGAAACAATGGCTTGATGTTCGGCAGTGGGTCATGGTCCAGGGGAAGGTAGGAGGAGGCGTCTGGGAGTTGATGCTCAGCCTCTTCGAGGTTGAGGTCAGGATGCCAGACAACAACAGCACCATCCTTGTTGGCAGGTTTAATAACGAAGTCAGGGTTGGACCTGAGAGAACAGAGTGTGGCAAGTTCAGAAGGAGACAAGTTAGAGTGGGTGAGAGGGGCAGAGAAATTAAGATGGCCGATGTCACGACAGCAGTTCTCAATGAAAAGACCAAGAGCAGATAACACCTGCCTACCTATCACTGGCCTTCTATCCAGCTTCACCTGCTCCACCTCCCTTAAACAGTTTAAAATTTCATCACATATCTACTTCTCTTCAGCTCTGAAGAAGTCATACGGACTCGAAATGTTAATTCTGTTTCTCTCTCCACAGATGCTCTTAGTTCTGCTGAGTTTTTCCAGCATTTTCTGTTTTTGTTTCAGATTTCCAGCATCCGCAGTATTTTGCTTTCACCTACTAAGAAAGGTGCGCTTTCTTTTAGTTTCTGCAGTTTCATGAAACAGTTCACAATGTGATAAGCATCCACCTCACAAAGAGAGAATTGGCGGATACTCACCCTTAAGTAAGTTAAAGCAGTACGAGACTTAGGTATGATTTAGCTCTGGGTGCAACTTACTGACATGTTAAACTCTGCAACCTTTTCACTACTTGATTCAATGCCATACCATCCTTGCACAATACTACCCCATCTCCTTTTCCTCTCCCAAGTCCTTGAATATGCTGCTGCCTCCCAAGTCTGTGCCAATCAGGTTTCTGCCCTGCCACAGGACCAGAACAACTCTTATCAAAGTCACAAATGACATCCATTGTGACTGTGACAATGGTAAATTTTCCCTCCTCGTCCTGCCTGCAGCCTTTGACACGATTGACTATACCATCTTCCTCCAGCACCTCTCCACTGTCGTCCAGCTGGGTGAGACTCCTCTCACCTGGTTCCATTCTTATCGGTCTAATCATTGTCAGAGAATAACTTGCAACAGCTTCTCTTCCTGTTCCTGCACCATTACCTCTGGTGTCCCCCAAGGTATAATCCTTGGCCCTTTCCTAGTTCTCATCTACATGCTGTTCATCAGTGGTAACATCCAGTTAGGTTTTACATGTACATTGATGGCTCCAGCTCACCACCACCGGCTCTATCTTACCATCACCCATCTCTCTCGACTGCCTATCTGACATCCAGCACTGGATGAACAGACATTTTGTCCAACTAAATATTAGGAGACTGAATCCACTGTCTTCAGCCAGCAGAGGCAAATTCCATTTCCTAGCTACCTACCAACCCCATCCCTCTCCTTTGCAGCTGTCTGGGGTTGGATCAGACTGTTGGCAACCTTGTTGTCGTCCTTGACTCCAAAATGAGCTTCCGACCATACATCCATACCATCACCAGGGCACTGTTTCCTCATCCGTAACATCACCAACCCCTCCGCTGTCTCAGTTCACCTGCTGAACCCTCATTCATGTCTTTATTACCTCAAGACTTGACTCTTCCAACACGCTTCTGGTCGGCCTCCCATGTTCTACCTTCTGTAAATTTAAGACCATCTGAAATCTTGCTGCTTGTGTCTAAACTCTCTCAACGTTCCATTTACCAACACCCCTGCTGCTCTGCATTTGCTCTCGGTCAAGCAACACCTCGATTTGAAAATTCTCAACATTGTTTTCAAAAACGCCCCCCACCAAGATTTTTGTGCTCATTCTGGCATCTGAGAGTCCCCAATGTAAATTGCTTAACCATGCATGATCATGTCTTCAGTCTGCCTTAAGCACTGGAATTTCCTTTCTAAATCTCTCTGCTACACTACCCCTCTCTCCTCTTTTAAGATGTGCCTTAAAACCTACCTCTTTGTTCAAGCTTTTGACCATCTGCCCTAACATTGCATTATATCACTTGGTGTCAAATTTTGTTTTATAATGTCCTGTGAAGCACCTGGGAACATTTTGTTATGTTTGAGATGTTGTTAAAGACAAGTTGTTGCCTTTGTAGCTAACTTACTCCACATACCGATGTAATTCATCTTATTTAAGTTTGAGTCTTTTTTCGTACTTAAGCATGATGCTCTCAAACTTAACAGGAAATTCCCTCATTACAATCACCATGCCCATAGGATCCCGTACTGTGAGATTCTAAGTTAACCCTGTCCCATTACAGAGTGCAGGATCTAAAGTAGCATTATCCCTTGTTAGGTCCACGATGTATTGTTTAAGGAAACTGTCTCAAATGCATTCCATAAACTCATACTCCAGAACAACTTTGTTAATTAGATTCATACTGAGGGTTAAAATGCTCCATAATAATAACATTATCTTTGTCACAAACTCTTGTTATTTCTGGATTGATGCCCTGTGCAACAGTTAGGGAGCTTCTATATTCCTGCACCAGTGTTTTCTGACTCTTAGTATTCCTAATCTCCATCCATACTGATTCGACTTCATGATCTTCTGAGCCAAGACCCTTTCTCACTAATGTCCTTATGTCATTTTTCACTATCGGCACTACCCCCCTCCTCTTCCAGTCTGTTTTTTTTTAAATATTGTGTACCTTGGAATAGTTATTTCCAAAACTTGGCCACAATGTAACTACAACTCTAATGGTGATTAGATCTAAACCATTTATCTCGGTTTGTGTCACTAATTCATCTGCCTTTTTGTGATGTTTTGCTCATTCAGATAAAGAGCCTTTAATTTTTTTTATATTTTTACTTCTCTTATGAACATGAAACATGTTCACTGTTGCGCCATTACCATTAAACTCTCTTGTCCAACTCTGCGTTTCAGACCATTACAATGTTTTATTGCCTTTTTTAAGTTCTTTCATGGGATGTAGGAGTCGCTGGCTTGGTCAAAATTTATTGCCCATCCATAATTGCCCTTAAGAAAGTGGTGGTGAGCTGCCTTCTTGAACCACTGCAATCCATGTGGTGTAGGTACATCCACAGTGTGGTTAGGGATGAAGTTCCAGGATTTTGACCCAGCGACAGTGAAGGAACGGTGGTATATTTCCAAGTCAGGATGGGGACTGGCTTGGAGGGGAACTTCCAAGTGGTGGTGTTCCCATGTGCCTGCTGCCCTTGTCCTTCTAGATGGTATTGGCCATGTATTTGGAAGGTGCTTCTAAGGAGCCTTGGTGAGTTCCTGCAGTGCATCTTGCACGTGGTACACACATCTGACACTGTGCTTTGGTGGTGGAGGGAGTGAATGGCTAAGGTGGTGGATGGGGTGGTGATGAAGCAGTCATTTGTCCTGGATAGTTTTAAGCTTCTTGAGTGTGGGAGCTGCACTCATCCAGACAAGTGGAGAGTATTCCATCACATGCCTGACTCATGCCTTAGGCAGGCTTTGGGAAGTCAGGAGGTGATTTACTCACCTCCGAATTCAAAGTCTCTGACCTGCTCTTGTAGCCACAGTATTTATATGGCTAATGCAATTCAGTTTCTGGTCAATGGTCACCCCCAGGATGTTGATAGTGGGGGATTCAGTGATGGTAATGCTGTTGAACATCAAGGGGCGATGGTTAGATTTTCTCTTGTTGGAGATGGTCATGGCCTGGCACTTGTGTGACGTGAATGATACTTGCCACTTGTCAGCCCAAGCCTGGATATTTGAGGAGTTGCAAATGGTGCTGAACATTGTGCAATCATCAGTGAACATCCCTACTTCTGACCTTATGGTGGAAAGAAGGAAATTCCTCTTCATATTTCTAAATTGCCCCTCACCTGACCAACTCCCCAAACACACAACGCACATTGTTGTTATACCTTATTATTTGTTTGTAGCGTCATAAAGTCATTCGAAGCACAGGAGGAAGCCACTTGGCCCATCAAGTCCATGCTGGCTCCTGCAGAGCAAACCAGTCAGTTCCACTCTCCCTGTATCCCTTATTTCCTTTGAGTCCCCAACAAATTTCCTTTTGAATTTATTGAATGTTTTTGCTCCCACCACCCTCGTTGGCAACGAGGTCCAGGTCGTTGCCACTTGCTGCCTCAAAAAATTCTTTTGATCTCCGCCCCCCCCCCCCCCCCCCCCCCCACCACCCAAGATTCTCCAACCTAACCTTGTGATGAATCCTACCACCCCTCTCACCCCAACCAACATCTCCTGGTAAATCTCCTCCACACCCTCTCAAGGACCCTCGCATCCTTCCTAAAGTGTGGTGACCAGAAATAGACACAATATTCTAGTTGGGGCCTAACCAGAGCTTAAAAAAGGTTCAGCATAACTCCCCTGCTTTTGTACCCAATACCTCTGTTTATGAAGCCCAATCCCATCTGCTTTACTAACCGCTCTCTCAATATGTCCTGTTACCTTCAAAGATCGATGTACATGAACTCCCAGGTCCCCTGTCCCACACACACTTTACAATTGTGCCATTTGGTCTATTTGTTTCTTTCTATCCCTTCTGCCAAAATGCATCACCCTCCCACTTCTCTCTATAAAATTCCATCTGCCCCATGTTTGTTCATTCTGCCAGCCTATTTCTGTCCTTTCGCAGATAATTTGAATCATCTGTACTGTTTGCCACTGCTCCAAGTTTGGTATCATGGGCAAATTTTGAAATTTTACCCTCTGTTCTAATATCCAATTCATTTATATCCAGTAAAAACACAGTGGTCCTTGCACTGACCCTTGGGAACACCACTCACCACCGTCCTCCAGTCTGAAAAATATCCATTTACCACCATTCACTGCTTTCTGTTCTTTAGGCAATTTTTTATCCAAGTGGACACTGAGCAGCCTAATCATAAGCCTCAATGTTGTTAATCAGCCTTTTATGTGGTTCTTTGTCAAACACTTTCTTAAAATCCATATAGACAACATCCACCATATTCACTCCATGAACTTCCTCTGTTACTTCATCTAAAAATTCAATTCGATTAGTCAAGCATAATCTGCCTTTTACAAATCTGTGCTGGCTCTCCTTAATTACCTCAAACCTCTCCCAAGTGCTTGCTGATTTGTTTGCTGTTTATTGTTTCTAAAACCTTACCCAGCACTGATGTTAGACTAACTGGCCTGTAGTAGCTGGGACTGTCCTTACACCCCTCCTTGAGTAAGGACGTTACATTTGCCACTCTCCAGTCCTCTGTGCCTCCCCTGCATTTCGGGAAGATTGGAAGATTATAACAAACCCTCCCACTATCTCCACTCTCACTTCCCTTAACAACCTGGGATGTAAGCCATCTGGACCAGATGACTTATTCAGTCTAAGCATCTCCAGCCTTCCCAATACCTCCTCCCTCTCGATTTTCACACTACCCATTGCCTCTACAATCTCTGCTACAATTATTTTTACAGATTCCTCTTCCATAGTAAACACCGATACAAAGAACACATAAGTATTCTAGCCTTTCCCTGCACCCCTAAGCAAATATCATCATAAAAAGAGTATAAGTTCATATATCTTTGTCCCTTAGGACCCACTCCACCTCTTACTACCCACTTGCTATATACATGCCAGCGGAACATTTTTGGATGCCATTTTATGTTGATTGCCATTATATTCTCAGACTCGCTCTCTTTGCCAGGCTTATTTCCTCTTCACTTCCCCTCTCTACTTATTGTATTTGACCTGGTTCTCACTTGAAGAATTCCCTTGACATGTCTCACACACCTTTTTTTGTTTCATCTTTTTGTTTCATATATTCTCTCCTTCGACGCCCAAGGATCCCTGGCTTTGGTTCCCCTCCCTTTCACACTTTTTGGAATGTACCTAGCCTGTATCTGAAACATCTCCTCCTTAAAGATCTCCCATTGTTCCGTTATAGATTTTCCTTTCAGTCCTTGGTTCTACTTTATTCTGGCTTTATCCCTTCTTATCCCGTCAAAATTAGCACTTTCCCCATTTAGAGACAACTTCTACTTCATTTGTGGAGAAAAACAAAGAACAATTTAATATAAACCTTATGATACAATGATGACTCCCCCACCTCATTCCCAGCAATACCTCCTTTCTAGTTGGATTGAGAACATATTGATCAAGGAAGTTTTTCCAAACATATTTCAGAAATTCCTCCCCCTCCTTACCCTTTACTCTCACATTATCCCAAACGATATTTAGGCGATTAAAGTCCCCAATATCTGGGGTGTATATGTACATAAATCATTGAAGGTGGTAGGGCAGGATTGAGAAAGCGGTTAATAAAGCAGACGGTATCCAAGGCCTTATTATTAGGGGTGTAGCGTACAAGAGCAAGGAGAATTTGTTAAATTTGTATAGGTCACGAGTTCAGATGGAGTATTGGGTCCAGTTCTGGGTGCTACACTTATGGAAGGATATAAAGGCATTAGAGAGAGTCCAGAAAAGATTCACAATTATGGTTCCTAGGATGAAGAACTTCAGTTATGAGGATAGATTGGAGAAGCTGAGACTGTTCTCCTTGGAGAGAAGAGAGCTGAAAAGAGACTTGATAGAGGTGTCCAAAATCATGAAGCATCTGGACAGAGTAATTACGGAGAAACTGTTCCTGCTCATGAAAGGATAGAGAACGAGAGGGCACAGATTTAAATTAATTAGTAAAATATGCAAAATTGATATGAGAAAAAATTTCTTCATGTAGCGAGTAATTAGGATCTGGAAAGCACTGCTTGAGAGTGTGGTGGAGGTAGGGCCAATCGAATGGTTAGGGCGCAGAATGCACTGCCTGAGAGTGTGGTGGAGACAGGGTCAAGTGAAGGATTCAAAAAGGAATTAGACTGTTACATGAGAAGTAAGAATGTGCAGTGTTATGGGAAGAAGACAGGGGAATGACATTAGGTGAGTTGCTCATTTGGAGAGCCGGTGCAGACACGATGGGCTGAATGGCAGCCTCCTGCACTGTAACAATTCTGTAATTTTGTAAATATTAAACACATACTCCTCACCATTTTTAAGCCACATTTTGGTTGTTGCAAATATTCTCATGGTTGTTTGTGCTTGAGTCTTGCCAACCTTGGTCTCCATACTTTGTGTATTGACATGCTAACATTATAAACCACTCTCTCTATTCCCCATTGTCCTCCTCAGTCTGCTCCTATCTAATGTGGTACTAAGTCCTTCTCTGTCCAACAATCCCACTACATTATTCCTCTTTTCTATTTTGATATACTGCTGCCCATTCCCCCTCATCCTTTTAAATAGGTGCCTCTTGTCCCAGAACTAGCCTCCATGTCCTGAGAATCTGAAGCCCTCCCTCCTGCGCCATGCTTCAAGCCACACATTGATCCTCACTTTCTACTTCTAATCTTGCTAGCGTGTGGCACTGAATGTAATCCAGAAATTACTACTCTCAAGATCCCACTTTTTAACTTCCCTCCCAGCTTCCCAAGAAAAAAATTGGCAGAGGTAGACACGAGCAAGAATTCATAGAGTGTATTCGGGACAGTTTCCTAGAACAGTATGTTGTGGATCCAACCAGGGATCAGGCTATTTTGGATCCTTAGATTCTGGAGAAGTCCCAGAGGATTGGAGAACGACCAATGTAACACCCTTATTCAAAAAGGGAGGGAGACAAAAATAGGCCAGTTAGCTTAACATCTGTCACTGGGAAATTGTTGAAGTCTGTTATAAAGGATGTAATAGCAGAGCATTTAGAAATACATAATCTAATCAAGCAGAGTCAGTATGGCTTCATGAAGAGGAAATCATGCCTGACAAATTTATTAGAATTCTTTGAGGAGGTAACAAGCAGGATAGATAAAGGGGAACCAGTACATATAATATATTTGGATTTCCAAAAGGTGTTCGATAGGGTACCGCACATAAGGTTACTTCATAAGATAAGAGCCCATGGTGTTGGGGGTAGTATATTAGCATGGATAGAGGATTGGCTAACTAATAGAAGACAGAGAGTTGGGTTAAAGGGGACCTTTTTGGGATGGCAACCTGTAACTAGTGGAGTGCCACAGGAATCATTGCTGGGGCCTTGATTATTTACAATATATATTATGACTTAGATGAGGGAAGTGAATGCACTGTTGCCAAGTTTGTGGACGAGACAAAATAGGTGGGAAGGCAAGTGGTGAGGATGACAGAAAGAGTCCATAGAGGGATATAGACAGGTTAAATGAGTGGGGAAAAAACTTGGCAGGTGGAATATAGTGTGAGAAACTGTGCAGTTATGCACTTTGGCAGGAAGAATAGAGGAGCTGAATATTATTTAAATAGCTAAAGACTGCAGAAAACTGCAACACAGAGGGATTTAGGAGCCCTTGCACATGAACCCAAAAAGCTAGCATACAAGTTCAGCAGGTAATAGGGAAGGCAAATGGAATGTTGGCCGTAATTTCAAAGACAATAGAGTATAAAAATAGGGAAGTCTTGCTAAAACTATACAAGGCGCAGGTTAGACCACATATAGAATACTGTGAACAGTTTTGGCCCCGTTATCTAAGGATACTGGCATTGGAGGTAGTCCAGAGAAGACTCACTAGGTTGATCCCGGAGATGGAGAGATTTTCTTATGAGGAGAGGTTGAGTCGGTTGGGCCTGTACTCATTGGAATTTAGAAGAATGAGAGGTGACCTCATTGAAACATATAAGATTCTTAGGGCGCTTGACAGGGTAGGTGCTGAGAGGTTGTTTCCCTTTGTGGGAGATTCTAGGACCAGAGGGCATAATCCCAGAGTAAGGGGTCACCCACTTAAAACTGCCCATGGGGTGACCACCTCCTAGAGCGTATGATCCAGGAAACTCTCATCCTCCCTCCGCAGTGACTCTAGCTGCATTAACAACCCTGTTAGTGCTGTATTTAAACTCTCAGCTTTCATTAATACCTCTGAACCTGCTTTGTGCTAAAATGCTTATCAATTCACTTACTAATGTTCTCACTCCAACATCCAATTTGAAACACATGCCCAAGTTTAGAGAGAGAGAAAAGAGCAAAATATTTACCAGCCAATCACACCCTGTCTTCCCTGCAATGTGACACTTGGTTTTCTTTCGAGCACAGTCAGTCAGACTGTCTCGCTGTCTCTTTCTCAGGCCCGCTCCTTTACTGGTGTCTCCACTCATGCTGTGTGCTTTCCCCTTCCTCTCACGTTGCAAGCCCTGCCCCCTTCGCTCATGCCAGGCACCCTGACTCCCCCCCAACTCTCATTAGGTGCCCCCCTCCCCCCCCCCCAACGGTTCGTGCCTGGTGCCATGCACACTCCTCGCGCCGAGCACCCCTCTCCCTGCTTGTGCTATCTCCAGTGTCAGAGTAAGTGATGTTACATTTGGTGTGTCAGGCGAAGTTATATGAGCGGGGCAAGTGGTAATAAGTCGAGTTGAATGGAGTTGGTTATTTCCCTGCTGTGAATCTTAACTGGTTAGTGTTTTATCTCTGGTATCGATTCAAGTGTTTCAGTCCAGCAAAAGATTACATATTTTAGAGAACACAATGACAAGCTGAGATCACATGAAGTTTCCCCTTTGACTGTTTCGGCGTGTGCTTTGTATGAGCACATTGTCGGACACTCTGCTCACTTGTGGGAGTGACCAGCAGATACTAGTTACATGACAGCTTGTAGCATGTTGTAGTGCAGTGTCAGTCTGTGTTGTCCAATCCATCTCTCACAATGGGGTAGATAAAGGCAATCGAGGTTCACTTCTACAAGTGATGAGTGAGCTAAACTCCAGAGAAGCCAAAGATGTGGCATTTTGTCAGTAGATTGTTCTGCTTTGCCTCTACAAGTAGATTCTGATTCCTTTAGATTATACGTACTGTTATGTGGCTGTTAGGTTAAACCTTTCTTTTTCATCCACAGGAATCAAATGTCCTAATAGCTGCAAACAGCCAAGGCACAATAAAGGTGAGCAAACACTGAACAAGGAATAGGCCTGATGGGAATTCTTTACAGACAGTGATCACTGTGTGACTGCACAGTTAAGAGTGAGAAGGGTTTACGGGAGGGGTCCATGACTGATTTATTTGGTCGGGGGAGTGAGTGGCTAGCGTCTGATTTCATTGCCAGCAAGTTTTGATTTGTCTGCTCGAGTGCAGTTTCTCAATGACCCTGTGCCATTCTTTTCAGGTTCTGGAGCTGGTCTGAGGGGAGAGAGCACTCGTCATACCTCCCATGTCATTGTTGCTATGGAGGCTCCCTCGTTGGAATTGATTAAAACACATTGATGGTATCCCAACCTCCTGTTCATCATGATCCTTCACCAGCAGCAGCAGTGCGAGTGCCAGGACGGTGTAAGCGGTTATCCTCCCTGTGGAATCAGCACCATATGATGAGGGTGAATGAATCATGAACAATCTTTTCACAAACTGAAATCTCTGAAGAATAAGGAACTTGCATTTTCCATAGACTAATGGGCCAGGTGTAACTGCAATGATGTAAAGTCTGTCTTGTATTTCATAGAGATGATTGCAATAAACAGTGCAATTGGCTTCCCACGGGGCAGGACTGGAGAGAAGAAAGTAGGCCATTCCTTTCTGTGTCAATTGATAAAGGCTTGCCCAGGTAACTTGACCACAGTTTGATTTAAGGGCTCCATTTGAGCCCCTGTTCAGATGGTGACTGGGTTTGAAGTCATTAATTTTAACCTGAGTTTGTTTGGATTGGTGACAGAGTCTGAACGTCATGAAAGTGTGTTTTTCTTTAACAACATACCTCAGATTCCAGGAGTTGGATGAGTGTGAACTTCATTGACACTAGCTTTCTGTGAGACAGACAGAGATCAGAACAAATACAAGCATTTCAAACAGTGGCGATGCTGTGGAGTCTGTGATATCCCTGGACGTTAAACATATCGACCTGTTGCGGCACTTGATGTAACATGTAATGACAGAAGATTGTACGGATCACTCAAGGCAGCAGTTTGCACAGGCCCAAAGGAACGGCAATTCCTGCAGGGAGACTAGACTTGATGTGGTGTGGCATTGACGGAGGACAGGGCGAGGGTGGGCCGGGGAGGACGGGCGAGGACGGGGCGAGGGTGGGCCGGCGAGGACGGGGCGAGGGTGGGCCGGCGAGGACGGGGCGAGGGTGGGCCGGCGAGGATGGGGCGAGGGTGGGCCGGCGAGGACGGGGCGAGGGTGGGCCGGCGAGGACGGGGCGAGGGTGGGCCGGCGAGGACGGGGCGAGGGTGGGCCGGCGAGGACGGGGCGAGGGTGGGCCGGCGAGGACGTGGCGAGTGTGGGCCGGCGAGGGCGGGGCGGGGGTGGGCCGGCGAGGGCGGGGGCGGGTGTGGGCCGGCGAAGGCGGGGCGGGGGTGGGCCGGCGAGGGCGGGGCGGGGGTGGGCCGGCGAGGGCGGGGCGGGGGGTGGGCCGGCGAGGGCGGGGCGGGGGTGGGCCGGCAAGGGTGGGCTGGCGAGGGCGGGGCGGGAGCGAGGGGCGGGCTTATGAGGGCAGGGTGGGGGGCGAGTGGTGGGCCTGTGAGGGCGAGGGCGGGAGGTGGACAGGGCGGAGGCGAGGGGGTGGGCGGGGGTGGGGGCAAGGGGTGGACCCATGGGGGCGGAGGCGAGGACCGGGCGGGGCGAGGGGTAGACCCGTGAGGGCAGGGCAGGTGCGAGGGGTGGGCCCGTGAGGGTGAGGGGGGGGCGAGGGGCAGGGGCAGGGCCCGTGAGGGTGGGGCGGAGGCGAGAGTCGGGGGCTTGAATGAGTACAGGGAGAGGGCCTGAATGTGAGGACAGGGTCTGTGTGGGGTGGGGAGGGGTTCTGGGGACTAAGCCCGCCTGTGTGGGGCAGGGAGGGTCCCCAGCCAGCCAGTGCAGGGCAGAGCACTGAGAATTCATTGCTTTGGTTTCTATCTGTTCTCACTTAGTTGCTGAGATGCAGCATAGCTGAGGTGGGAGCTGTGTAATGATTGTCTAAGTTGTCCTGCATATGCAGGGAAAAATATTGACCTTTTAACACAGTCACCAAGCTTTGTTGGACCTGCTCCCTATGGGCCAATCCTTTCACAGTCCCAATTTTTAATTTTAGCTCTTTATTGTGTTCGTTACTTTCTAGTGGAGTGTTGAAGATGAAGTTTAATTTATCGATTCAAACACTATATTTCAATCACAACATTTTTGTACATTTTCCACTCTCATATCTTGTTTCTAATCATCTGACCGTCATTAAAAGTTTTTATCAAGTTATGCTGTTTAGATGTAGATTTTCCTGATATCTGTATAATCATCTCCTGCTTTTAAATTAACATCACAGTTGCAGCAAGTGTTTACCTGCAATCTTGGAATATGTTGGAGAAACCAAGCTTACTTTGCAGTGCATTTGTAATGTTTGAAGCTGTTGCTGACAGACCCAGGCTCTCTTTTCAACTTCTCTCCCTCCTCTCCCAGAAAACTTCTCCTCCACTTATCCAGTTAGTCTTTCCTTCTCATTCCACAGGTCTGGATTCACCATCTCCAGTTACCCTCCCTCTGTGACCTTGGCAGTGAGTATTGGCAGGTTGAAATTATTCGAAGATTCATCAATCTGAAACATTAACTCTTGTTTCTTTGCACAGATGCTGCCTCATCTGCTGAGTTTTTTTCCAGCATTTTTTGATCTTGTAGCTGACCTGATTCTGATCAGGAACTGGATGAGGAGTTATTCCCTCCGCACCCAATGACCTTCAAATTAGGCAGCATCCAGTTATTAAACAGCGCAGCATGGGTGAATCCACACAACCCCTCACTTAAGTTAGCTGATGGCTGATCTCTATATCTCACACACACACACATCGACACACACCTCTCTCTCACACACAGACACACTGTCTCACACACACATTCTTCACTCTCTTGCAAACATGCTTCTCCCTCTCTCTCTCACACACACACACACACACACACACACACACATCCCTTCATGCCTTTACTCAGCAAAAATCTATTGTAAATTTTTCAAGTAGCGTCAGTACTTTTTGGGTGAGAGAGTTCCAGGTTTCCACTAGCCTTTGTGTGCAGATGTGCTTCCTGACATCACCCTAAATGGCCTGGCTTGAATTTTAACATTCTGACCATTTTCCTGGACTCCACACCATAAGAAATAGTTTCTTGCTATCTAACCTGTCAAATCCTCATTCATCTCAAACCCCTCAATTTGATCACCCTTTTAATGTTCTGTACTCAGTCTCTGCTCATAATTTGATCCTTTTAACCCTGGTATCATTATGGTGAATTGGCACTGCACTCCTTCCCAAGACTGTTGTACCATTCCTGAGGTCTGGTGCCCAGTGCTGAACACATTATCCAGATGAAGTCTGAAGAAAGCTCTATACATGGTTGCAGAACTTCCAGCCCTCATTAAAGGCTAACATTCCACTAACCTCTTTAATTATCTTTCTTACCTGACCCCAACATTGTCATTTCTGTACTACAACCCCTAAATCTGCTTCCGCAAAGTTTTTAACTTCTCACCATTTAGATAAATGATCTGTATTAGGTCCACAGACATGCTCCCCACCCCACCTCACCCCACCTCACCCCACCCCACAAAAGTTCCTGCAACTTGGTCACTGTCTCTGCAACTTTCTGCTCCCACCTGCACTATTTATTGAACTGCCTAATATGGTGTCATCAGCAACAACAACAACTTGCATCTATTTTGCGCCTTGATAGTAAAATGTTCCAAGGTGCTTCACAGGAGCATCAAGCAAAATTTGACATCAAGTCACATAAAGTTGTATGAAGAGTGATGACAAAAGCTTGGTCAAATAAGTGCATAAAAACCCATTTAAAAGACAAGTTTCTGAGGCCAATTTTTGAGGCAAGAAGTTGAGGGTTGACTTCCCAAGGGGTTTATGTGTGCATGCTTGATTTAGCATTCTATAAGTGGATTAGCCAGTTAGAATGAGTCCACTATGATAAATCAAAACAAGAAGTGCTGCAAAAGCTCAGGAGGCCTGGCAGCATCTGTGGAGAGAGAAACAGTTAACTTTTTGAGTCTAGTATGACCAGCTCTGAAGAAATGTTATGGACTTAAAATGTTAACTCTGTTCCTCTCTCTCTGCAGATGCTGCCAGAGCTGCTGAGTTCTTGCAGCAGTTTTTGTTCTGATTTCAAATTTCCAGCCTCTGCTGGATGAATCCACTGATCGGCTCGCTGCCTCTGGCCTGTTGCTGTGATGTGGATGGCTGTACCTGGATGAGGCCCAGTTTGCTGCAGTCCAACAGGCTGTGCTGTTTAGTTCTGAGTCTGGATGTGTGAGATCAACAGCTTTTTCAGTCGTGGTGGTGCCTCCTTGGGGACTGATTTCAACTGTTCATGATGGTGATGTTCGAAGAGCATGTGTTCATGCAGTTCCCAGCAGACAAGTAGTTCAACACCAGGGTTTTCCTGGGTAGTGTCTCCTACCTGCTGTCTTTTCTCGGTGAATATGCGAGGGGGGGCTCCTGGGAGGAGGGGGGATGTGGGGGCAGCCAACAGGCTTTGATATCTGAAAAGCTAAGGTTGCCTTTTACATGAGGTGTATGAGAAAATTTTAATCCAAAAACCATGGGCCAACTTTTCCACAAATGTATACAGTAAAGAGAGGCCAAGAAGTTTAGAGAGTGAATTCCAGAACTCAAGGTCCAGGCAGCTGATGGTGCGGTCAGATGATTAAAATCAGAGAAGCACAAGGAGCCGGAATTGAAGGAGAGCAGAGGTCTCAGAGGGTTGTTCGTCTACAGGAGGCCACAGAGGAATTTGAAAATAAAAATGTTAAAGGGATACAAATTGCATTAAATAAAAATGGGTGTATGTAAATAAATGGAAATAAGGGGATAATAAACCAAGGCCATATATACCATCTACAAGATGCATTGCAGGAACTCACCAAGGCTCCTTCGACAGCACCTTCTAAACCTGTGGCCTCTACTGCCTAGAAGGATAAGGGCAGTGAATGCATGGGAACACCGCCTGGAACTTCCCCTCCAAGCCACTCACCATCCTGATTTGGAAATATACCACTGTTTCTTCACTGTCGCTGGGTCAAAATCCTGGAACTCTTTCTCTAACTGTGGGTGTACCTACACCACATGGACTGCAGCGGTTCAAGAAGGCAGCTCACCACCACCTTCTCAAGAGCAATTAGGGGTGGGCAATAAATGCTGGCCTATCCAGCGATGCCCACTTCCTGTGAATTTAAAAAACTTGTATGTTGATGAATTTTGAAGTAATATGCTAGGATGCTTAGTTTCCTGTGCACTATAAGAACTCTAGGGTGCTGCTTACGGATAAGCACGTGTGCAAGAAGTGCATCAAACTGCTCAAGCTCAGGGTCTCTGAGATTGAGTTGCTGGAGTCTTGCAGGGAAGATGGGAATCTGAGAGTACACGGTTCAGGAAGTGGTTACCCAGCAGCTGCAGAGCATTCAGGACAGGAGTAAGTGAGTGACCATCCATCAGAAAGGAGTGACTGGCAGTTTAGGAATCCTTTGAGAGGCTGGCACTCTCAAACTAGTTGTCATTGTTGAATAGCAGTGAGGGTGACGCCACGTTATAAGAGTATAGATAGAATGCATTCATCGTGCGGGGGGGGGGATGGAATTCAAATGATTGCACTGTGGGGCACAGCAAATTGAAGAAATGCTGTGATCCTAGGGGAATAGGCATTCTGCAACTTCCATTGGGAGTCCCACAAGAAACGAAGAAAGAGTAGACCATACAGCATACACAGCCTGCTCCACCATTCAATACCATCATGGCTGATCTTGGGCTTCCACTTCACTTTCTCACCTGCTCCCTAGATCTCTTAATTCCTGGAGAGACCAAAAATCTGTCTACCCCAGCCTTAAATATAGTCAACAACAGAGCATCTACAACCCTCTGGGGTAGAAAATTCCAAATATTCACAACACTTTGAGTGAAGAAATTTCTCCACACCTCAGCCCTAAATGAGACTGTGCCCCGGTGTTCAAGATTCCCAGCCCCTGAAACTACCTCTCAGTGCCTACCCTGTCAAGCCCCTTCAGTATCAACCAGATCACCTCTTATTCTGCCAAACTCCAAAGAGCATAGGTGCAATTTACTCAGCCTCTCACCACAGGACAGCCCTCTCACCCCAGGGACTAACCTAGTGAACCTTCACTGTACCACCTCCAATGCAAGTATACCTTTCCTTCATTTAGAGATCAAAGTATTCCAGGTGTGGTCCCATCAAAACCCTGTCCAACTGCAGCAAGACTTATTTATTCTTGTACTGCAATCCCCTTGCAATAAAGACCAACATGCTATTTGCCGTCTTAATTGTTTGCTGTACCAACATGCTAAATTTGTATTTAGAACCATAGAAAAGTTATGGTGCAGAAAGATGACATTTAGCCCACCGTATCTGCGCCGGCTGAAGAAACAAATTAGCTGCTCATTTTAATCTCACTTTCCAGCCCCTGGTCTGTAGGCTTGCAGGTTCCAGCACTTCAGATGCAGATCTAGGTACCATTTAAATGAGTTGAGCATTTCAGCCTCAACCATCAACTTCAGCAGTGAATTCCAGACACCCAACACCCTCTGGGTGAAAAAGTTTTCCCTCTAATCCTTCTACCAATCATCTTAAATCACCCCTGGTAATTGACCACTCAGCTAGGGGAAACAGGTCTTTCCTGTCTACCCTATCTCGGCTCCTCATAATTTTATACACCTCAATCAGGTCACCACTTAGCTGCCTCTGTTCTAAAGAAAACAACCCTAGCTATCAGATCTCTCCTCGTAGCTGTAATTTTCAAGCCCTGGCAACATTCTTTATGTTCCAGGACTTTCCTGACGACTGATGTCAGGCTAACTGGCCTGTAGTTCCCCATTCTCTCACTCCCTTCTTTCTTGAATAGCGGTGTTGCATTTGCTAACTTCCAATCTACTGGGACCGTCTCAGAATCAAGAGAATTTTGGGAAACCAGAGCTAGAGTATCCACCATTTCTTTGGTATCTCTTTTGAATTCAAAGATGTGGGCCATCAGTCCTGCTGATTTGACAGATTTTCTCTGCTGATATTAATTTCCTCATTTATAACACCCTCTATTTCTGTGTACAACTTGTGTTTTCCACTTTGAAGGCAGACACAAAATATTTGTCAAATGCCTCTGCCATTTCTGCATTCCTCATGATCATTTCTCCTGTTTCTGCTTCTAAGGAACCAATATTTATTTTAGCTGCTCTTGCCAATTTGATTGCCCCAGTCTGTATGAAGGTTGAAGTCTCCCATAATTATTACTTTCCTTTGTTACAAGCTGCAATCATTTCTGGTTTAAGTGTAATGCTCAGTCCAACGTTATAACTACTATCTTGCTATTCCTCATCTCCACCCATACTGATTCTACTTCATGATCTTCTGAAGCCAGATCCTTTCTCACTCATGCCCTTATGTTATCCTTTACTATCAGGGCTACCCCTCCTCGTCCTCTTCCATTTTATATGTTTTTTTAAGTGTTGTGTACCCTGGAATACTTATTTCCTAACCTTGGTCACCTTGTAACCATGTCTCTGTAATGGTAATTAGATCTAGACCATTTTTATCTATTTGTGTCACTCGTTCATCTACCTTAGATGGATGCTTCATGCATTCAAATCAAGAGCCTATCGTTTCATTTTTTTATTGCTAGTCCCTGCATGCACCTTACTTGCTGTTGTACAATTACTGCTAATCTCTCTGTCTCTTCCTGTCCCACTCTGCTTCTCTTTATCCACATCACTGTGCTGTTCTGTTGTTTTGTTTTTTACTCTTTGGATTTTGAAATATCCCTTCAACCGGAACCCCCCCACCTCCAACCCGCGAGTTTAAAGCAAGCCCTATCCACAGCCCTACTTATATAATACACCAGGACACCAGCCCTGTTCAAGTGGAGCTCATCCCAATGGAACAAGTCTCATTTCCCTGACTCCTGGTACCAGTGCCCCATGAATTGAAAACCCCCTATTCCCAAACCACACCCTGAGTCACGCGTTTAACACACTAACTTACTTGACCCTATACCAATTGGCATGTGGCTTAGGTGATTACCTCTGATCTGCGTTTAACTTTGGCTCCTAACTTTTCGAGCTCCCTCAGCTGGTCATCATTCCTAGTTTACCTCCAACCACTAGATGTCCTTAATCCTGGCACCAGGCAAGCAACACAACCTTCGGAGCTCCCGGCCACAGCTTCAGAGACCAGTCTTCCCCTGTCTATACTGCCCCTTCTCATGACACTGTTCCTTTTAACTCCCCTCCACCCCAAAAAATGACTCCCTACACCATGATGTCATTGGAGAGTTTCCTCATCTACCGTGTGGTCCTTCTCATTCACACTGGTCTCAAGCTCCTCCGATCTGTTGGTCAAAGTAAGGGCCTGAGGCTCCGCCATCACCCGGTTCCCTTACCTGCCTGACCCATAGTCACACCCTCCTGTCTCTGACCATTAACCAACTGTGCTAACCTAAGAAGTGTGACCGCCTCCTGGAGCAAAGTGTCCAGAGAACTCTTCCCCCTCCCTGATGCTTCACAAGCTCTGCAACTCGGACTGGAGCTCAACAACTCAGAGCCCAAGTGAGTCGAGCAGCTCTGGTTGTCTGGGATTGCCGTGCATTGCACAGATTCCCCATGCTGCATTCATGGCACCCCATCATTCCGACCATGTCTGTCTAACCTCAATTATTTACTTGGTCAATTAGCTATTAATTTACACAACTGAAGTCATAGCAAGTCCCTGAGCTTGCAGACAAAGCGAGAGCGACTGAATATCTGGTATAATACCTGGTTAATGGTAGAAAAAGCAGAACCACTTTCCCCCTCTGTACCCAATCCCTGGCTTAGCATTCATTTCTCATTCACTCAGATCTCATCATCTCACTCTGTGCTCCCATGGTGTGTCACCTTCTTAGTGTCATGGTAAAGGGTATCGCTGGGAGGGTGCAGAGTATTTTGGAAACTGGGAGGGTAGTGAGAGAAGGGAACAGCTGGAAGTTGTGATCCAAGTGAGAATAAAGGGCAGATAGACAGGGGAAGGATTGAGGTTCGGCCGTCAGTTTCCGGAGCTTGGGAAGAAGTGGAAAGGGACTAATCTGTGAATTACCCCCAAGGTCACATGCTCATGAGTGTGGGAATAGTAGGATAAAGAGACTAAACACATGGATACAGAAATGGTGCAGGAGGGAGGACTTCAGGTTCCTGGACAGGACGATATAAGAATATCATAGGAATTAGGAGCAAGTGTCAGCCATTCGGCCCCTCGAGCCTGCTCTGTCATTCAATAAGATCATGGCTGACCTGAAGGAGCTGTTCGAGGTGACTGAAGTTGACCTCAGTCGAGCTGAGGCCTATGCCCTCACAGGAAAGTTAACTTGAGTTTTGGGGGAAGATTTAAACTAATTTGTCAGGACACCAGGATGAAACAGAGGTGCACAGTGAACTGGGTGACACAGATAACTCTACAGTAAATATTTCAGTGACAGGGAGGTTCAGATGGGGCAAAAATAGTTCTGATGGGAGGTCACTGAAACATTAACTCTGTTTCTCCACAGATGTTGCCAGACCTGCTGACTATTTCCAGCATTTTCTGTTTTTATCTTATGTATTTCCAGCAGCCGCAGCATTTTGCTTTTGTATGTGTGTGGAACTCTAACACGGTTCTGTGAGGGAGGCATGAGAACAGCAATGTGGTAATAAATGGACAGTGCTTCTGTCCCTGTGAACCACAGCAGGGGAGAGGCCTTGGTTGAAGAGAAAGGAAACATATTGTCAGTGCTGAAATGAAAGGTTTCATCAATAGAACAAATGCTGCAGAAACAGAGAAACTGTTTCCTCAACTCCCTCCTGGGATCACCGGCACAATTTCAATTCATAGCAAACACAGCAAAGACCAAGTAAAAATGTTTTCCCAACCAGATGAATGGTCTCTGTGAGGGGTGCTATTCTACAATCCTGTGGAAGCTGCAGGGCTGCTTTGACCTTGATAAGGTGTAACTCATCATTGAAACGCATCTTGTGGTAGATTTAACATTGCTAAGATTAATGAGCGCTTAATGGTTAGACCCATTTTAAAGCTGTTTGTTGCTTATCAGAAGCTGCCTTTGACACTTCCAGCCCTTGGTACCCAGACACAAAAGCTTTCACTTTTGATGGGTTGAGGAAGCCACCCTGGTCCCCTCCCCCCACCCTGCTCCGACCCACCCTGCTCCGCCCCCCCACCCTGCTCCCCCCACCCTAATCTGCCCCCCCACCCTCCTACCCTGCTCCACTCTACCCCGTCCAGGTCACATCAGGATTGTGGTGGTGAGGCCGGTGGGGTGGGCTGGTGGTGGTTTGGCCTGTTCACCGATGAAGAAGTCTTTCTAAGCTGTTCCTTCTCGAGGGATGTTGCTCCTCACAACATCCTGGAGCAGGGCTGCACTGGCCTCTTAGCTGTTTCCAGTATTCGGAGGTCTGGTTTCTCCTCCTCCAGTTCCTTAGCATTTTGTTGCTTATTCTGTAGGTGCCACCCTTTTCCGTTCTCTTCTGAATAACGGCATCCCTGTCGTGTGTGCTGGATGCGAGTGGCACCTTGCCGCTCATCTGGGAAGTAGCTTGGTCCTTTCTTGGCCCTGCCTTCTTTTTGGTCATCTTCACTAGCTGTCACCCCCCCTGGTTGTCCCTGTGCTGGATCTTCCTCCATTGATTCGGTCTGCTGAGGAGTGGGAGCTTCAGGGGACAGTGCTAGTGTTTGGCTGTCTGCTGCCTCGCTTTTTTCCTTTCTCTTTTCCCTCTCTAAATCATTCTTAGCCCCATTCTTTGTGGGGCATGGGCATCACTGGATCAGCCAGCATTTATTGCCCATCCCTTATTGTCCTTGAGAAAGTGTGGTGAGCTGCCTTCTTGAGCCGCTGCAGTCCATGTGGTGTAGGTACACCCACAGTGCTATTAGGGAGGAAGTTCCAGGATTTTGACCCAGCGATAGTGAAGGAACGGCGATATATTTCCAATTCAGGATGGTGAGTGACTTGGAGAGGAACTTCCAGGTGGTGGTGTTCAATGTGTCTGCTGCTCTTGTCCTTCTAGCTGGTAGTGGTTGTGGGTTTGGAAGGTGAGAGGGAGGTAGGTGGAGGGTTTCAAGTCTCCTTGGTGGTAGTCACACTTGATGTACTGTCTGCTTGCCCTTCCTTGATTCTCACCGCCTGTGCAGAACTGAGGCAGCATTTTGGGAAGATCTTGTGGAGATGGCCTGCCCTGCCTCACAGGCTTCAGCACTTAGAATGCTTGCAGTCCTTTGCCTGATGTGCTTCCTGCTTGCAGTGCCTGAAGATGACAGCGCTGCAGTTGGCCGCAATGCAGCCAGGTTTGCTGCAGGAGCGACAAACTTTAGCTGCCAAGTGTAGACAATGTATGTGCAGCTTTCCCCTGTCGGGAAGCTGGAGGAAGGGCAGAGGCTTGCTCCTTTGCTGTCAACCTTCAAAGTAACCTTGACCTGCTGTTTGCTGGTCCAATTTCCAAAGGGGTCCTTGATCTCCATGGTGTTGCTCATTTGGAGAGCCAGTGCAGACACAATGGGCTGAATAGCTTCCTTCTGTGACAGAATTATGAGATTCTGTTTCTCATCACCACAATGCACCCTGTGTCACAGACAGAATTTGTGTCTCTCCCAGCCTGTGACTGAAAGACATGCGAACTTTCTCACCCTCAGTGTCCAAATTAAATATTCCAGCAACAACTGTTGTGAGTATTGAAATAAAGAAGGTTATTTATTCTCTATCATTTACCCCAAATTAGATGTGGTGTCTCACTCACACTTTCTCACAAACAAACAAACATGCGGGCACACATACACACACAGATACAAGTATAAAATTGGATGTTTGTTATTTTATACCATTTTGTTTAGCTGTGCACAGCTTAATACTGGGACCCAAATTGCCATCTTAAGCTGTTTGAAATCGACAGAGATAGAACCATCAGGCAAAGACTCAGACACCACATTAGTAAATTGTATTGATGTTTGATTAGAAGCAAGTTTTAGAAACTTATCACAGACTGGATGAACCCATTACTTTAGCCGCTTTCAGTGGAACTGTCTGCAAACAGCTTCTAACTGTTCCTTTAAGCAGACCAAGAAAACATGGCTGTCCCACCATGTGACTTTACAAGTTCCAATTCCTTCTCCAAATAATGGGTGGCCTTTATGTTGATTCCTCCATCCTGTGTTGTTGCTTAACACCTTTGAGAGTCACCCAATCTAGCTTGGATGGGGAAAACCATCACAATGCAATGGAGGATTGATAGTGTCCATTCAATTTCGTCTTCCACAAATTGAGTTTCAACGTTCCTTTTGTCCAGAATGAAACAGCGAGACAGCTCAAAAGGCTAGAAATTCTAGAGTCCTTTTATGTTCATCCATCCTTAAACAAAGATGTGTGAGAATTCCAGATGACTGTGAATGTCCATTTTTAATTCGGTATTCATTTGAGACTCAGTACTGTCTGAAATTCAAATGCCAAAGGTCACATGATGTGCAGCAGCAATTTTAATAGCCCGTTTGTGTCCAGTTCTTAATAGAATTGACTGAAATTCCATAATGCACTGGGGCATGACACTGGCAAGGAAGGGAAGCCCATCCACGACAGGAGCATTGGGATTGTTAAGATGCACAGTCACTACCTGGTTCCATTAGGAACATAAGTAGGCCATTCAGCCCTTTTACCCTGCTCCACCATTCAACACGTTCGGGGCTGACCTGGTTATGATCTCAGCTCCACTTTCCCGTCTGTCCCTCAAAAGGCTTGATGATGTGATGAGATGTTAAGGCTGTGATAATAGGACACTTAGAAAATATCAGTGGGATTAGACAAAGCCAACATGGATTTATGAAAGGGAAATCCTTTTTGACAAACCTACTGGAGTTTTTTGAGGATGTAGGCAGTAGAATAGATAAGGGAGAACCAGTGGATGTGGTGTATTTGGATTTTTAGAAAGCTTTTGATAAAGTCACACTTGAGGTTAGTGTGTAAAATTAAAGCACATGGGATTGGAGGTAATGTATTGGCATGGATTGAGAAATGGCTAGCAGACAGGAAACAGAGAGTAGGAATAAATTAGTCTTTTTCAGATTGGCAGGCGGTGACTAGTGGGGCACTGCAGGGATCAGTGCTTGGGCCCCAGCTATACATATCAATGATTTTGATGAAGGAACCAAGTGTAATATTTCCAAATTTGCTGATGACACTAAACTTGATGGGAATGTAAGCGGTGAGGAGGGTGTTAAGATGCTTCAAGGTGACTTAGACTAGTTGAGAGAGTGGGCAAATACATGGCAGTATAATGTGGATAAGTGTGAAGTTATCCACTTTGGTAGGAATGATAGAATGACAGAGTATTATTTAAATGATGATAGATTGGGAGTGTTGATGTACAAAGGGACCTAGGTGTCCTTGTACACCAATCACTGAAAGCAAGCATGGAGGTACAGCAAGCAGTTAAGGCGGCAAATGGTACGTTGGCCTTCATTGTGAAAGGACTTGAGTGCAGGAGCAAGGATGTCTTACTGCAGCTGTACAGAGCCTTGGTGAGACCACATCTGGAGTATTGTGTGCAGTTTTGGTCTCATTACCTAAGAAAGGATATACTTACCATGGAGTGCAGTGAAGGTTCACCAGACTGATCGCTCAGATGGCAGGATTGTTGTATGAGGAGAGATTGGGCCGACTAGGCCTGTATTCACTGGAGTTTAGAAGAATGAGATGGGATCTCATTGAAAATTATAAAATTCTGACAGGGCTGGACAGACTGGATGCAGGGATGATGTTTCCTCTGGTTAGGGTAGGGAGCTAGAACAAGGGGTCACAGTCTCAGGATACGGAGTAGACCATTTAGGACTGAGATAAGGAGAAACTTCTTCACTCAGAGGGTGGTGAACCTGTGGAATTGTCTAGCACAGAAGGCTGTTAAGGTCAAGTCACTGAATATATTTAAGAAGGGAACAGATTTCTACACTCTAAAGATATCGAGGGGTATGGGGAAAGAGCAGGAAGATGGCATTGAGATATAGGATCAGCCATGATCTTATTGAATGGCAGAGCAGGCTTGATGGGCTGAATGACCTCCTGCTGCTTCTATTTTCTATGTTTCTACTCCCTAGCCTAATAAAAATCTGTCTCATTCTGCACTGACTAAATTCAAAGACCCAACCAACATGACTTTGTGGGGAAGGGAATTCCATACACTAATGACCCATTGGGAGAACTCATCTGAGTCTTAAAATGGAGCCCTTTTATTTTTAAACTGTGTCCCTCAATTCTGGTCTCCCCTGGAAACATCCTCTGGGTATCCACCCATCAAGTCCCCTCAGGATCTTATATGTTCCAATAAGATCACCTCTTGTTCTTCTAAACCTTTCTTCATAAAACAAACCCTTCATCCCAGGAATGAAGCCAATGAACCTTCTCTGAACTGCTTCTAATCCAATTATATCTGTTTTAAAATAAGGAGACCAAAACAGCACACACTAATCCAGATGTGATCTCACCAAGGCCCTGCACAACTGGAATAAAACTTCCCTACATCTATATTCCAATCCCCTTGTGATAAGCACCAACATTCCATTTGCCTTCCTCATTACTTGCTGTTCCTGTGTACTAATTTTTTGTGATTCATGTACCAGAACACCCAGACCCCTTGATACCGCAGCATTCTACAGTCTCTCTCCATTTAAATAATATACTGCTTTTCTATTCTTCCTGCAAAGTGGACAAGTTCACACTTTCACACATTATATTCCATCTGCCACTTTTTTGCCCACTCACTTCCCCTGTCTACATCCCTTTGCAGACTCTCTACCTCTTCTCGCAATAACAGAATAAACAGCAGCTCCCTTGTGAGGAAATGAGAAGATTTTTTTGTGAATCTTTGGAATTCTCTTCCTCAGAGAGCAGTGCAGGTGATGTCAATGAATGTTTTTAAGGCAAAAGTAGATAGATTCTTGACTAACATGGTTATCGGGGGTAGGCGGGAGTGTGGAGTTGAGTCCACCATCGGATCAGCCATGATCTTATTGAATGGCGGAACAGGCTTGAAGGGCCAAATAGCCTACTCCTGCTTCTCATTGGTATGTTCGTATGTAAGTATGAGGATGCATTGCTGTGGCAAGTTTCCTGTCTCCTAGAGCATCTTGAGGAATTTCTTACAGGCAGTGACGTTCTTGAAAGTCACATTGAAGTATCCAGTGCTGGGGAATTGCTGTCCGCAGCTTCAAATCCACAGGGTTCAAAAGGATTCTCTGAATGAAGAAGGCAGGGTCCATGGCCGTACCTCCTTCACTGTTTATGGTACCTCATATTTATCTGTGTTGAACTTCATTGGCCAATTATGTACCTATTCTATAAGTTTATTCATGTTCTCCTGTAATTTATTACAGTCCTCCTACCTCCCCACCCCACACCCCCTCCCACCACACAATTTGGTTTCATCCATAGTCAAAATGTATGTTTTTGATTCCAGAGTTCAAATGGCTGATGTAAATTGTGAAGAGCTGTCATCCCAGCACTGATCCTTGTCCATAGATCAGCAAATGTCAGAAAGGGAGTTAATTTCTAGTGTGCATGCTCGGGGTCGTTTTCTGCAGCAATATGTCCCTGAACCAGCAGGGGTCAAGTTGTATCAGATTTAATAATGAGGAATGAGGCACATTTAGTGAACAGCCGAATGGTGTGTGAACATTTATATATTGATATCTTAATATAATCAATTCAATGCAGTGTCAGAAAGGAGGAACATGAAACAGCTATGAGAATTCCAGCTTTAGGTAAGGCTGACTTCAATAGGATGAGACAGAGACAGTCCATAGTAAACTGAGCAAATCTGTTAATGGAGAAAATGGCAGAAGATCAATAAGTGGTGTTCAAAAAAATAACTTAATGGAATACAGAACCGGTTAATACCCCTAAGGGACAAGAGCTCTACTTACCCAAAAAGACAGCCATGGAAAACTGAGGAGGTAAGGGACAACATCAAACTAAAAGAATCATCAAACTTGCAAAAAATAGCACAGACCCTGGTGAATGGGAAAGATACAAAGAAGAGCAACGAGTATCTAAACAGATAGTAAGAGGCACAAAAAGGGGGTATGAAAAAAACTTACAAGGGAATTAAAATCAACACAATATCCATTGGTAATTCTGTAGGGAAAGAGGGTGATCAGGAGCAATGTGGGTGACTTAAAAAGTGATGGCGATACTGTCAATGAAAATAAGGACATGACGGGCATGTTGAATAATGACTTTGTGTCAGTATTTACAGGGGAGAAAGAGGCCCAACATCTCAAGGAAACTAATATTGAAACAGGGACAGGAACTCAACACAATGAAAAAAATCCAAATAACAGTGATGAAAAATATAATAGAACTAAAGAGTGACAAATCCCCGGGATCAGATGGTTTCCATTCCTGGATTTTAGAGGAAGTCAGTGAGAGCATTGCAGATATCTGAACTATAACCTTCCAAAGTTCTCTCTTTGGAACCATTCCTTATGGTTGGAATATTGTGCTCGCCATTTGCTATTGAAGAAAGATGACAGAGGGAAACTTGGTTCCGAAGAAGGGTCATATTCAACTTGAAATGTTAACTCAGTTTCTGTCTCCACAGATGCTGTCAGACCTGCTGAGTATTTCCAGCATTTTATTTTTATTTCAGAATTCCGGCATCTTTTATTTTCGAATTACAGACCCATATGTCACTGGTGTCCATCATGGGTGTTCGCTGCCTAATGCCCACTGTCAGATGGGACAGGCTCCGATTCACCTCGACACTGAATTGGATGAGGCAGTTCTGGAAGAGTGAGTGAGTGAGAGATATATATCTCTAACATCCATTGTCAGAGAGTTACTATAGTTTGTAATTAAGGATTACGTGACCGAACACATTGAAAATGTTGAGCTAATGAGATGGAACCAGTGTGGATCTGATCAGGGTGTGTCATGTAAGGGTGGGTTGTGTAAAGGGTGACTAAAGTAGTGGATAGTGGAATGTTATTTATGTGGACTTCAGGAAGGCATTTGATAAATTCATCATAAGAGACTGTTCACAGAAGTTGAAACCTGTGGAACTGAAGGCAAATTATTGACCTGATTAGGAAATTGGTTGAGTGGCAGGAGACAGATTAGAGATAGTGGACAGGGTATGACCAGTAGTGTCCCTCAGGTTGTGTGTTGGGGCCTCAACTTCACCATATTTATTAATAACTTAACTGATAAGATAGAAATCCACCTGTCCACATTCACTGGTGACGAGCAAAGCAGTGAAGATGGAATGATAAGATGTCCTTCTCCTGTTCCTTTGTTCCTCAGAGGAGGGGTTGTTGTGAGTGACTGAAGAATGGAGGAATGGTCCCTTTAGAAAGCTGAAAGGAGAGAGGAAGATGTGTTTGTTGGTGGCATCATGTTCAAGATGGGATGAAGGAATTTGTCTCATGAAAAAAGGTTGAGCAGGTTAGGCCAAGCGTCTTTGGAGTTTAGAAAAGTGAGCGGCAATCTGACTGAAACATATAAAATTCTGAGGGGGTTTGACAGGGTAGATGCTGAGAGGTTGTTCCCCTTTGTGGGGGCATCAAAACTACAGGACATGGTTTCAGAATAAGGGGTCCTCCCTTTTAAGAGGGAGATAAAGAGGAATTTCTTCCCTCAGAGGGTCGTTGGTGTGTGGAGTTCTCTTGCCCAGGAAGTAATCAAGGCTGGGTCATTGAATATATCCAAGGCTGAGGTAGATAGATTTTTGATCGACAAGAGACTCAAGGATTATAAGGGGTCGGTAGGAAAGTGGAGTTGAGGCCACAATCAGATCACCATGATTGTATTGAATGACTGGGCAGGCTCGAGGGGCTGAATGGCCTCCTCCTGCTCCTAATTAAGTTTTTTATGGTGGAGATGATAGAGAATGATCCATTGAATGTGGAGGTTGCTGGATTGGAAGGTGAGGACAAGAAGACCTTTAAAATAGTTTGGGGAGTCAAGGAGAGGGTGAGATCAGAATGAGCGGAAATGGAATAGTCATGGCCGAGGGTCCTGTCACTCACTTTGTGTGGGCTGGGCAGGGGGAGAGAGGTATTCTCAATTGAGGAAGAAGGAAGACATGCTGGCATGGCGATTGCATAAGCAGAACAGACATGAGGGAGCCATCAAAACTGGGAAAATGCAATAGAGTCTCATTAATAAATATTGTAAATAATTGTGGCCCCAGCACTGAGCCCTGTGGCACTCCACTGATTACAGGTTGCCATCCTGAAAGTGCCCCCCTTATCCCAACTCTCTGTCTCCTATTAGTTAGCCAATCCTCTATCCATGCTAATATACTACCCCCTTATTAAGTAGCCTTATGTGTGGTACCTTATCGAATGCATTTTGGAAATCCAAATATATTACATCTACTGGTTCCCCTTTATCTATCCTGCTTGTTACCTCCACAAAGAATTCAATAAATTTGTCAGGCATGATTTCTCCTTCATGAAGCCATGCTGACTCTGCTTGATTAGATTATGCCTTTCTAAATGGTCTGCTGTCACATCCTTTATAATAGACTCTAACATTTTCCCAATGACGGATGCCAAGCTAACTGGCCTATGGTTACCTGTTTTTTGCCTCCCTCCCTTTTTGAATAAGGGTGTTACGTTGGTTGTTCTCCAATCCTCTGGGACTTCTCCAGAATCTAAGGATTCTTGGAAGATTACTACCAGTGCATCCACTATCTCTGTAGCTACTTCCTTTAATAGACTAGGGTGCAACCCATCAGGTCCTGGGGACTTATCAGCCTTTAGCCCCATTAGTTTGCCTCATACTTTTTTCTCTAGTGGTAGTTATTGTATTTATTTCCTCCCTCCCCCCCACCTTTTGCCCCTTGATTATTTAGTATTTTGGAATGCTATTAGTGTCTTCTACTATGAAGATGGAAACTAAGAATTTATTCAACTCGTCTGCCATTTCCTGGTTCTCCATTATTATTTCCCCAGCCTCATTCTCTAAGGGACTAGTGTTCACTATGGCCTTTTCCTCCCTATTTAGATATTTAAAGAAACTCTTATTGTCTGTTTGTATATCACTTGCTATTTTACCCTCAAAGTTTATTTTCTCCCTCTTTATTACTTTTCTGGTCATCTTTTGTTGGTTTTTAAAACTTTCCCAGTCCCCTGGCTTACCACTAATCTTTGCAAAGTTGTATGTTTTTTCTTTCAATTTGATACTGTCCTTAACTTACTTGGTTAACCATGGTTAGTTTACCCCCTTCCTAGAATCCTCCTTCCTGACTGGGAGACATCTTTGTTGTGAGTCATGAACTATTTTCTTAAACCTCTTTCATTGTTCATCAACCATCTTTTCTGCTAAACTCCTACCCCAGTCCACTCTAGCCAACTCTGCCCTCATTCCTTTGTAATTACCCTTATTTAAGTTGAGCACAGTTGTTTCTGATCCAAGTTTCTCACTTTCAAACCAAATGCTAAATTCAATCATGTTATGGTCACTGTTTCCTAGGCAATCTTTTACTCTGAGATAATTTGTTAAACATGCCTCATTACACATTACCAGGTCCAAAATAGCCTAATTCCTGGTTGGATCCACAACATATTGTTCTAGGAAAACTGTCTTGAACATACTTTGTAAATTCTTGCTCATGGCTACCTCTGCCAATTTGATTTTCCCAATCTACATGAAGATTAAAGCCACCCATGATTAATGTACTGCCTTTTTTACACGCCCTTATTATCCCCTGATTTATTCTCTGTCCTATAGTATAGCCATTGTTAAGGGGCCTATGGACTACTCCTACCAGTGTCGTCTTCCCCTTATTATTTCTTACCTCCACCCATATGGATTCTACATCTTTCAATCAAAGATCATTTCTTGCTATTGAGCTTTTATCATCTCATACTAACGAAGCTACCCCACTACCCTTTTCTTCCTGCCTGCCCTTTCAAAAAGCCACATATCCCCGCATATTCAGTTCCCAGCTTTGATCTCCTTGTAACCATGCCTCCATAATAATTATAAGATTGTACCCATTAACCTCTATTTGTGCCGTTAATTCATTTGTTTTGTTCTGAATACTAAGTGCATTTAAATAAAGAGCCATTAATTTTGCTTGTTTACCATTTTATTCCCCCTTTGACCCTATTTTCTGCTGGTTTTTTTAATGTTTATTAATTCTGTCCCTTCCTGTCACACTCTGGGTATCATTACCTAAACAGCTGCCCTGCAGTGCTGCCATATCCTTTTGCTTTGTAAGCCTACATGCCTACATATCCCCTCTCCCGAACCCTCCCCCCACTCTATTTAGTTTGAAACCCTCTCTACAGCCTCAGTTATTCAATTCGCCAGGACACTGGTCCCAGCACAGTTCAAGTGAAGCCCATCTCACCAGAACAGCTCCCTTATGCCCCAGTACTGGTGCCAGTGCCCCATGAACTGAAACCCATTCATCCCACACCAATCTTTGAGCCATGCATTTAACTCCTTGACTTTATTTACCCCATGCCAGTTTGCCTACGGCTCCGGTAGTAATCCAGAGGTTATTACCTTGGAGGTTCTGCTTTTTAATTTAACTCCTGTTCAAGTTCTTTAAGCAGAACCTCCTTTCCAGTCCTATCAATGTCATTGGTACCAACATGGATGACAACAACTGGAAACTCCCCTCCCACTCCAAGTTCCTCTCCAGCCCTGAGGAGATGTTCTTAACCCTGGCACAGGGCAGGCAACACAACCTTCAGGAGGCTCGCTCACAGCAGCAGAGAACAGTATCTATCCCCCTTATTATACTGTCCCCTACCACTGCTACCTTCCTACTTCCTCTCCCCATTTGAATGGCTCCCTGTACCATGATGCCATGGTCAGTTGGCTCATCCTCCCTACAGTCCTCGCTCTCGTCCACACATCTTGCAAGAACCTTGTAACTGTTGGACAATTGTTTGGACCACATCAAGTGCATTACCCTCATCAACACTCCTGGTTACCTCCAAAAAAATTTGATTAAATTTGTCAAACACGACCTTCCCTTAACAAATCCAAGCTGACTATCCCTGATTAATCCATGTCTTTCCAAGTGCAGATATATCCTGTCCCTCAGAATTCTTTCTAGTAACTTCTCCACCACCGAGATTAGACTGACGGGCCTATAGTTTCCTGGTCTATCCCTTCCTCCTATTATTTAGTAATGGGACAACATTAGCAGTCTTCCAGTCCTCAGGCACCTCACCTGCGGCCAGAGAGGATTTGAAAATTACTGCCAGGGTCCCTGATGTCTCTTCCCTTGCCTCCCTCAACAGTCTGGGATGCATCTCATCTGGACCTGCAGATTTATCCACTTGTAAGGCTTGTACCTCCTCTCTCTCTGTTAATTTCCGCTAATATTTCACAGTCCTCCACCCTGATGTCTATATCTGCGTTGTCCTTTTCTATTGTGAAGACTGACGCAAAGTATTCATTGAGGACTGTACCCACGTCTTCTGGGTCCACACACACATTACCTCTATGGTCCCTAATTGGCCCGACTCTTTCCCTAGTTATTCTCTTGCTCTTTGTATATTTAAAAAAACCCCTTTGGGTTTTCCTTAATTCTACCCACCAATGCTTTCTCATACACTCTCTTAGCTTTCCTAATTTCCTTTTTAAGTTCCCTTCTGCACTTTTTATACACCTCTAGGACTCTGCCAGAAGCTTCTCTTCTTAATCCTAACCTTTATGTCCCTTGACATCCAGGGTTCTCCTGACTTGGATCCCCCCTCAACTGATACACCTTCCACCTGCCCGGACTCATTTCCAAATATTAGGTCCAAATCTGCCCCCTCCCTTGTTGGGCTTTCTACCTACTGGCTAAGAAAGTTCTCTTGGATGCAAATTAAGAATTTTGCTCCGTCCCTACCTTGCACACTCCTTCCAGACAGCGCAATGATTTGCTTGTACTCCTTTCAATTTAGCTACTGTATTTGCTGCTCACAAAATGCTCTCCTCTACACTGGTGGGATCACTGTGTTTCTCACGTGCCAATGCAGACTTGATGGGCCGAAGGGCCTATTCTGCACTGTGAGATTCTCTGAAATACAGATTGGATGACCGCTTTGTGGGACAGTCTGCAAGCGGGACCCCTGAGCTTCCAATCACCTGTCACTTGAATTCCCTGCTGCTCCCACTCTGACTTCTCGACCTGCTGCAATACTCCAGTGAAGCTCAGCATAACCACATGGCACAGCAGCTCATGTTTCGATTGGCAAGTTTTCAACCTTCCAGACTCAAAATTGAGTTCAATAATTTTTAATTGCAAACTCTGGCCCCATTTTGTCTTGTGATGTTTTGATTTGAATTTTTCACCAAAAGCTGTTGGCGATAATTCTGTTTTTGCCATTCACACCTCCTTGAGATTGTTACTGCCCACTTCTGCTTTGTACTATCATTATATCTCTCCTACCTCGCACGCTATCACAGACCCCTCCCCTTTCGTTCTTGCTCTCCTCTGTTTTCCCTGCCTCTGTACTTGCGTAAAACCTGTTACACCCCCCAGTTTTCCCAGTTCTGATGAAAGGACACAGACCTGAAATGTTAACTCGGTTTATACCTGCCCTGATGGTGCCTGACCTGCTGAGTTTTTATAGCATTCTCTCTTTTTGTTTGGGTGTTTGTCTTGTTGATGTATCTAATGGGAGTAAGCTTGATGACAGAAACAATACATTCCTTCAGTGTTGCTGGGTCAAAATCCTGGAACTCCCTTCCTAACATCACTGTGGGTATACCTACACCACGTGGACTGAAGCGGTTCAAGAATGTGGCTTACCAGTACCTTCTCAAGGGCAATTAGGAGTGGGCAATAAATGTTGGCCCACCCAGCATCCCATGAAGGAATAAAAAATCCATGTGAGCTGAGTTTTCTTGATAGCACAAGAACCCATTCCCCACATTCCCCACCTCTCCCCACAACTCCCCCAGCCCCTGCCAGCCTCACCAGGGGTCCTGAGGACCAAACTAACACCTACAGCTTCCACTACTGTGATGCCAGCATGGTTCTGTACATTTCTTTGTTTCAGCTACTCAGAAAGCGGTTAGCAGACAGTCTCCAGGGGACTGTCCTGATCACTGTATGATTCCTGATTTGTATCAGTGCTGACAGCTGGGCAGCTTTTTAATTAATTTGTCGAAACTTAGCTCAGCAAATTAATTGCGCTCATTCAATTCAATTTGGAGGCAATTTCAATTTATTTCACAGGCCACAGAACTTCACATACCACTGGACTCGCTCCGATGTGTGTCTCAGTATCAGCTCCTTTACATGGAGAGGGTGCAACTCAGTACCACACCCTAGGGGCAATGGTGCTTTACTGGATTGTGGGACTCTGTAACCCTCTGGGTGATATTGACAGTCGCTCCCTCCAGTTTAGAATGATGCTATTAGTTTGATGCTGTGAGGTACATACGAACAAGGAGTGGGAGTAGGCCATTCAGCCCCTCGAACCTGCTCCGCCATTTAATAAGATCATGGCTGATCTGATAGTAACCTCAAATTTGCATCCTGCCTACCCCCGATAACCTCTCACCACCACCACCCCACCTTAAAAAGTCTCTGCTCCCACTGTCTTTTTGGGAAGAGAGTTCCAAAGACTCAGGGTAGTGATTTTCCAGTGATGTACTTGAGTTTCATTCTTCTTCCCTCCTCATTGTCCTCCCACCACATCAATCCATGTTCGCAGTTGGCTGCATGTTACTCATGGTGTCTTGTACGTACCTTGGTGACAGTGTGAAGAGGTGACAGACTGCCATGGGGAACGAGGTGATATTAACCCCAACTACAAACAACATGGGCAAGATTTTATCTCATTCACAGCCCATCCACTTAGACACAAACTCTGAGTCAACTGCAGACTCTGACACACAAGCTGCTTAAGTAAGAAGGTGTATCTGCTCTCCTTCATTGTCTTAGCATGAGGGAGCTTTTCCTGCTCTATCAGGCAGTGGGTTTCTTGGTAAAAATTCATCAGTGCAGCGATTATTTCCCAAGCAGTTGGTGTTGACTCTCTAGGCAGAGGAGCTGCCAACTGCACAGCTCTGTTTCTGCACTCATTGCTGCATCTCTCACATGATTTCAACTTTCAGTCTGTTCCGGAGGTTTGGGTCTGAATGTGTGTGGGTGTGTGCATGGTGTGGGTATGTGAATGTGTGTACGGGTTCTGTGTGTGCTTATGTGCGCTGGTCTGGGTCTGAATGTGTCTGTATGGGGTGGTCAGTGACTGTGTGGTGCGGGTCTGTGTGCGGGGGTGTATGCGCAGGAGGTGTGTGTGTAGGGTCTCTGGGCACACTCTGACTGCCCAACAGGTAGGTGCAGACTGGGGAATTAACATTCATGTCCAGTGTGTGAAACATTGTATTGCACTCCCAGCTCTTGTGAGCAAGGTGCGTTACTCCTGCACCTTTCCCAGCCTTGGAATCCCTCAGAGTCTTTCGAAAAGAATTTGAATTCGAATGTTGTAGCAATTGCAGCAAAGCACATGGACACAATGAGATCCACAGACAACTATGTGATAATCAGCAAGTAATCTGTGTTCAACACTGGTTAAGGGGTAGAATTTGAGAAGTGTTCCATCACACAGGAGCACAGCTGTGTGGGAATATGATATGGTGGCAATAATAGGAATGTTGCTTAAAAATGATGAGGACTTTGTGCTCAATATTCAAGGACGTAAAGTGTTCAGAAAAGATAGGGAGGGAGAAAGGAAGCTGGGTGACAGTACTGACTGGGGAAGAGATTGTCATGTTGGAAAGAGGAGATGTCCATGAGGGGGGAATCCATTTGGTTAGAATTCAGATGCAAAAACGGGATGATCACATGACTGGGGGTATTCTGTAGACTCTAAATAGTGAGAGAGAGAGCGATAGAGGAACAAATCTGCAGCAAAATGACAGAGATGGGCAAAAACTATAGAGTGGTGATATTGGGGTGGGGGGACTTAAATTACCCAAATATCGATTGGGATGTTAGAGGAGAGGAATTTCTGAAATGTGGGAGAACTTCCTTGATCAGTATGTTCTCAGTCCAACTAGAAAGGAGGTATTGCTGAACCTGGTGCTGGGAATGAGGTGGGCCAAAGGACCAAGTGTCTGTGGGGGAGCATTTGGGTAACAGTGATCATTGTATCTTAAGGTTTAGATTAGTAATGGAGAAGAGAAAGCAACAATCTAAAGTAGATGCTCTAAATGGGAAAAGGGATCATTTCGATGGGATTAGAGATAAAGCCAGAGTAAAATAGAACCAAAGACTGACAGGAAAATCTATAACCGAACAATGGGGGATCTTTAAGGAGGAGATGTTTCAGTTGCAGGCTAGGTACATTCCTAAAAGGGTGAAAGGTAGGGGAACCAAAGCCTTGGATGTTGAGGGAGAGAGAGAATATGATGAAACAATAAAAGGTTTTTGAGAGATATATGTCAGGGGAATTCTTTAAGTGAGTACCAGGTCAAATACAATAGGTAGAGAGGGGAAGTGAAGAGGAAATAAGCCTGGAAAAGAGATAGAGTCTGAGAATAGAATGGCAGTCAACATAAAAGGAATCTAAAAATCTTCTACCAGCGTGTAAATAGTAAGTGGGTAGTAAGAGGTGGAGTGTGTCTGATGAGGGACAGAGAGGGTGAGATATGCTAAGAGGTGCAGGGCTAGGATAGAATAATTAATGAGTTCTTTGTATCGGTGTTTACTAAGGAAGAGGAAAAATATCAATAGAAGTGGAAATGGTAGAAGTTACGGATGGGGTTAAATAGAGATTGCATTTGATGAATTGAATGGAATTTTTTGATGAAGTAACAGAGAAGGTTGTTTAAGGGAATGTGGCGGATTGAGGCTCATGGAATTGAAGGGTCAGTGTCCAGTTGAATAAAAACAAAAACAAAAAACTGCGGATGCTGGAAATCCAAAAACAAAATCAGAATTACCTGGAAAAACTCAGCAGGTCTGGCAGCATCAGTGGAGAAGAAAAGAGTTGACGTTTCGAGTCCTCATGACCCTTCGACAAAACTAAATAGAAAATAGTTCTGTCGAAGGGTCATGAGGACTCGAAACATCAACTCTTCTTCTCTGCCGATGCTGCCAGACCTGCTGAGTTTTTCCAGGTAATTCTGTTTTTGTTTCCAGTTGAATAACGTTGGTTGTAGGACAGGATACATTTAAGTTGTGGCAGATGGTTGTTTTTCAGACTGAGGATGGCAGACAGTGGTGTTCCTCAGGGTGAGGTCTGCAAGCACTGTTTGCTTTGATATACATTAGGGCTTGGATATGGAGGACAGAGTAGAATTTCAAAATTTGTTGATGATATTAAACTTGGAGGTGTGGCAAATAGTGACTGACAGATCAACAGCTACAGTACATAGGTTGGTGGAATGGGCAGACAAGTGGCAGGTAGAATATAATAGAGGGAAGTGTGAGGTGATGCATTTTGGCAGAAGGGCTAGAGTGAGGCAATATAGACCAAAGGGCACAATTGTAAAGAGTGCGAGGGGCAGAGAGACCTGGGAGTTCATGTACATCGATCTTTGAAGGTAACAGGACATATTGAGAGAGCGGTTAGTAAAGCAGATGGGATTGTGCTTCATAAGCAGAGGTATTGGGTACAAAAGCAGGCGAGTTGTGCTGAACCTTTATAAAGCTCTGTTTAGGCCACAACTAGAGTATTGTGTCCAGTTCTGGTCACCACACTTTAGGAAGGATATGAGGGTCTCTGAGGAGGGTGTGGAGGAGATTTACCGGAATGGTTCCAGGGATGAGGGATTTTAGTTACAAGGTTAGGTTGGAGAAGCTGGGCCTATTCTCCTTAGACCTCAGGAGATTGAGGGGAGATTTGATAGAGATTAGGACAGGTTTATATAAGGTAGACGAAGAAAAGCTGTTTCCATTGGTTGATGGAACAAGGACGGGGGGACACAAATTTAAGGTTTTGAACAAGAGATACAGGGGGAATGTGAGGAAGAACTTGTTTACACAGCGAGTGGTGATGACTTGGAACTCGCTGCCCACGAAGGGGGTGGAAGCAAAGACGATGAATAATTTCAACAGGAAATTGGATGGGGACATGAGAGAAATAAACTTCCAGGGACACGGGGATAGAGCGGAGGGATGGGACTGAGTGGATTGTTCTACAAAGAGCCACCATGGACTAAATGGGTCAAATGGCCTCCTCTCTCGTGACTTTATGACAGTAAGTGTGGGCCAGGACACAGGGTAGAACTAACTTGCACTTACAAATAATATCCTGGGATATTTAGCATCCACATGGGAGGATAAGAGGGGACTAGGGTTAAAAGCCACTTCTGAAATAGGACAACTATGACACTGCAGCACTCTGTCAGTACTGACCCTCTGACAGTGCACCGCACCCTCAGCACCGACCCTCTGCCAGTACAGCACTCCCTCAGTACTGACCCTCTGCCAGTACAGCACTCCCTCAGTACTGACCCTCTGACAGTACAGCACTCCCTCAGTACTGACCCTCTGACAGTGCAGCACCCCTTCAGTACTGACCCTCTAATAGTGCAGCACTCCCTCTGAACTGCAATGTCATGTCAGCCTGAATTATGAATTAACCCTCATGATTGGAACTTGAAGCGCTGTATGTCCAACAGGCAAAGTGAATAGTTTATTCCAATTGTTGTTGAATTGCCATTTTTTAAAATTAATTCACAGGATGTGGCTTTGCTGGCTGGGCCAGCATTTATTGTCCATCCCTAGTTGCCCTTGAGAAGGAGGTGGTGAGCTGCCTTCTTGAACTGCTGCAGAGGTGTAGGTACACCCACAGTGCTGTTAGGGAGGTAGCTCGAGGCTTTTGACCCACTGACAGTGAAGGAACAGTGATATATTTCCAAGTCAGGATGGTGAGTGGCTTGGAGAGGAACTTCCAGGTGGTGGTATTCCCATGTGTCTGCTGGCCTTGTCCTTCTAGGTGGTAGTGATCGGGTGTTTGGAAGGCGCTGTCTAAGGAGCCTTGGTGAATTTATGCGGTGCATCTTGTAGATGGTACGCACTACTGCTACTGTACATCGGTGGTGGAGGGGGTGAATGTTTGTGGATGTGGTGCCAATCAAGCAGTCCACTTTGTCCTGGATGTTGTCAAGCTTCTTGAGTGTTGTGGAATCCAGGCAAGTGGGGAGTATTCCATCACATTCCTGTCTTGTGCTGTGTAGATAGTGGACAGGCTTTGGGGAGCCAGAAGGTGAGTTACTCGCTGCAGGATTCTTAGCCTCTGACCTGCTCTTGTAGCCACAGAATTTATGTGGCTCGTCCAGTTCAGTTTTTGGTCAATGGTAACCCCCAGGACGTTGATAGTCGGGGATTCAACGATAGTAATGCCATTGAACATCAAAGGATGATGGTTAGATTCTCTCTTGTTTGAAATGGTTAATGCCTGGCACAGCGTGATGCGAATGTCACTTGCCACTTGTCAGCCCAAGCCTGGACATTGCCCAAATCTTGCTGCATTTGGATATGGACTGCTTCAGTAACTGAGGAGTCGTGGATGGTGCTGAACATTATGCAATCATCAGTGAATATCTCCACTTCTGACCTTAAGATGGAAGGAAGGTCATTGATGAAGCAGCTGAAGATGGTTGGGCCAAGGACACTACCCTGAGGAACTCCTGCAGTGATGTCCTGGGACTGAGATGAATGACCTCCAACAATCACAACCATCTTCCTTTGTGCTAGGTATGCCTCCAAGCAGCAGAGAGTTTTCCTCCTGATTCCCATTGATTCCAGTTTTGCTAGGGCTCCTTGATGCCACAGTCAGTCAAATGCTGCCTTGATTTCGGGGGCAGTCACTCTCACCTCACCTCGGGAGTTCAGCTCTTTTGTCCATGTTTGAACCAAGGCTGTAATGAGGTCAGTAAGTGAGTGGCTCTGATGGAACCCTAACTGGGCATCAGTGAATAGGTTATTGCTGAATGAGTGCCACTTGAAAGCACTGTTGATGACCCCTTCCATTACTTTACCGATGATCGAGAGTAGACTGACGGGGTGGTAATTGGCTGGGTTGGATTTGTCCTGCTTTTTGTGTACAGAACATACCTGGGCAGTTTTCCACATAGCTGGTAGATGCCAGTGCTGTAGCTGTACTGGAACAGCTTGGCTTGGGACGTGGCAAGTTCTGGAGCATCAGCCTTCAGTACTATTGCCGGAATACTGTAAGGGCCCACAGATTTTGCAGTAACCAATGCCTTCAGCCTTTGCTGTCGAGGTACAGGGTGAGGTTGCTGATATTCTTTCTTCAGCCTCCATTGAACGCCGAGGGAGCCATGCTCAGTTGGAGCTCAGTCCACAGGTGCATCATCTGCTTGTAGCAAACATCAGCATTCTGCTTATCTGTCAGGAAAGGAATATCTGCGAATAATTTTCCAACGAAGGGTATTCAATAGAAATGTAATAAATGACTGAAAACAAGATCAACTATGACAAGGTGACACCTAAATGCTCATCATGGTGAGCAGCAACACAAAGTGATGCACTGATTGGCTGGAGAGGAGATAATCAATGACCTTCTGGCTAGCCTCTGAATCATTTTAATTAGAAGTTAGTTTAAGCTGGGGATCGATAACTCACGGCCAACACTCCTCTCGACTGGAATCAATTCCAAATTGAAGCTTGCCATTCCAATCATCAGTCTGTGTTCCCATGACGCAGGGAGGAGAAAACTCAATAGGATACAGAGTTCAGAAAGTGGCTGACACAGCATTCAGTCCCCACACTGCATTGATCCAGTATAACAGTGTGATCATTTATCCCAGACCTTCCCAATGTTGTCTTCTCAATCAGCAACCTATTCCGTACACCTCCCTGGATCATTATTCCTGCAGAAATCCGTCCCCCCCCCACCATCTCTGTCCTCCTCAATAATTTATCCTTTGAATTGCTGCTGGACTTCACTTGCTCAGCAGACTCTGATCTTGGGCAGCAGTTTGTCAATGCTCCCTGCTGCTCAACCCGACCGACATGAACTTGAACTTAAACTCACCAGCGGACTTCTGATTTTCGCCTTCCATTTGTCTTTCCTCTTTTCCCTGTTTTTCACCAGCAGATTCATACACTGATAATTGCTAGACTTGTCATCATTCTTGTGTAACTTGAGTTTTCCATGTGTTAATTTGTATTCGTGTTTTAGCTGCCACTCTGAGCACGAGCCCATCACCTCTGCTCCCTTTTTTTCCCATTTTTCACTTTTTATTTATCCATCTGGCCCCCCCCGTCCAACCTTCACCCCTTCAGGTGCTCTGCCCTCCCAAATCCCTTTCCCAACTTTTCAGCATCCTCAACCTTCCTCCACTCTTGTTGCCCTCTCACTAGCAGAACAGACAAAGGAAGACTGTGCATCCCACCAGTTGTGAAGACAGGAGACGGCTGCAGTGGCAAGGTGGTCCTGGTTATCACCGTCACTGAAATCTGAGCACCAACCCACCCAGATCATGTGGGCAATGATAGTGCCTCAAGGTCATTGAAGCATGGAAGATTTAGAGGGGGTTTGACAGGTTGGGCGCTGAGAGATTGTTTCCGCTGGTCGGGGGAATCCAAAACACCAGGGCCCAGTCTCAGGATAAGGGGCTGATCATTTAGCACTGAGAAGAGAAGAAATTACTGAGACAGAGGTACAACAAAGAAATTAATGAATCTTAGGAATTCTCTACCTCAGAGGGTGTTGGATGCTCCATCGTTGAATACATTTAAGGCTGGGTAGACAGACTTTTTGTGTCTCAGGGAATGAAGGGATATGGGGAATAGGTGGGTAAATGGAGCTGAAGACTCCCAAGATCAGCCATGATCGTATTGGATGATGGAGCAGGCTCGGCATGCAGAATGCTCCGCTCCTGCTCTCATTTCATGTGTTCCCACATTAAACAAAGTCACACACAGGCTTCCACCAGGGTCCTTTGTCGTTTTGTAGCATTGGAGAATTGGTGACAGGGACAGGGCTGTGAACCTGGGAGTCTCTAGTCCAGAACCTGCACACAGGCAGCGGATACATGAAGGGTGTTGGACACCTGTGTTGGGACAGAGGTGTCTTTGGGCAGCAGCATCTGTGACTGAGCAGACCTCTTCAGGATACTCTCTGCTCACCCCAAACGGGGAGGTGGCTAGAAAAGGAGCCCGATAAATGGGCTTTCCCACTTTGCCCTGGCTAGGGAACAACAGAAACCCTGTGGGATCACCATCTTTACGGTCAAAGAAAGCAAACTTGGAACATTAGAGCACTCATGGATAATCTCATGAGTGACCGTCCAGGGAGAAGACTTATGATGGGATCACATGAAACATCAAGACTTCAAACTGACATTGCTGCCCTAAGTAAGACCCGCTGGGTGAAGGAACAAGCTGGGGTGACACACCTTCTACTGGATAGGAAAGGCTGACAGTGACCCTCGTGTCTGAGGATTTGGCTTTGCCATCTGAATACGATCTTGGATGCAATGCCAGAACTCCCCAATTATATAAATGAAACACTCATGACATTTCAGTTACAGCTCAGCCATAATCAATATGCCAATGCCATCGGAACTTAGGCTCTGACCCTTGAGTCCCTTGACTCTCTCATTCACTCTCACTCACTCTCTCTCACTTTCACCTCACTCTCACTCACTCTTACTCAATCCCACTCACACTCTCTCACGCTCTATCACCCAATCTCATTCTCACCCAAACTCACCCTCACTCACTCTCAATCTCTCACTCATTCACTCATTCACTCTCTCGCTCTTTCGCTCTCTCGCTCTCTCACACTCTCACATTCTGTCTCGCTCTCTCACTCTCTCACATTCTGTCTCGCTCTCTCACTCTCTCTCACTCCCTCTCACTCTCACTCACTCTCACTCTCACACTCTCTCTCACTCTCACTGTCACTCTCACTCTCGCTCTCACACACTCACACTCTATCTCACTTTATCACTCTCTCAATCGCTCACTGTCACTCACTCAATCTCACACTCTCTCACACTCTTTCACACTCACTCATTCACCCTCACTCAACCTCACTCACACACCCTCACCCAACCTCACCCTCCCTCACCCTCACACATCCTCACTCTCATTCACCCTCACTGTCACCCTCACCTTCACTTTCACTCTCACTGTCAGTCTCACCCTAAATCTCACCCTCTCTCACCCTCCCTCTCACACTCATTCTCACCCTCACTCTCACCCTTACCCTCATTATCAGCCTCACTCTATCCCTCACTCTCACCCTCACCTTCCCCCTTATTCACCCTCACTCTCACTCTCACCCTCCCCCTCCACTCAGCCTCACCCGCACTGTCACCCTCACCCTCACCCTCACAGTCTACCTCACTCACCCTCACTCTCACCCTCACTCTCACCCTCACTCTCACCCTCACTCTTACCCTTACTCTCACCCTTGCTCACACCCTCGCTCTCACTCTCAACCTCAACCTCATTCAACCTCACCCTCACTCAACCTCACCCTCACTCACCCTCACACTCACCCACACTCACTCTCACCCACTCTCTCTCCTCTCTCACAACACTCTCATCCTCACTCTCACCATCACCCTCACTCTAACCCTCTCTTTCACCCTCACCGTCACCATCACTCTCACCCTCTCTCTCACCTTCTCTCTCATCCTCACTATCACCCTCACTCTCACCCTCACTCTCACCACACTCTCACTCTCACCTTCCCTCTAACCCTCACCCTCACGCTCACACGCACTCACTCTCACTCTCACCCTCACCCTCACCCTCACCCTCACTCTCATCCTCACCCACACTTTCACCCACACTTTCACCCACACTCTCACCCTCACAATCACCCTCACCCTCAGACTCACCCTCACTCTCAACCTCACTCTCACCCTCAATCTCAACCTCACTCTCACCCTCAACCTCAACCTCACCCTCAACCTCAGACTCACCCTCACAAACATACCCTCACTCAACCTCACCCTTACTCGCCCTCACCCTCACTCTCACTCTCACTCTCAACCTCACTCTCACTCTCACACTCACACTCACTCTCACTCTCACGCTCACACTCACACTCACTCTTACACTCACTCTCACCCTCGCTATCACTCTGAACCTTACTCTCACCCTCACTCTCACCCTCACTCTCACCCTCTCTCTCACCAACACTCTCAGTCCCACCCTCAATCTCACCATCACCCTCAATCTCACCCTCACTCACCCTCACCCTCGCCTTCACCCTCACTGTAACCCTCACTCTTACTCTCAATATCTCCCTCACTCCCTCCCTCACCCTCACCCTCACTCTCAGCCTCACCCTGACCCTCACTCAACCTCACCCTCACTCAACCTCACCCTTACCTTCACCCTCACCCTCACTCTCACCCTCACCCTCACTCTCACCCACACTCTCACTGACACTCTCACTCTCACCCACACTCTCTCCGTTAATCTCACCATCACCCTGACTCTCACTCAAACTCACCCTCACCTTCAACCTCACTCTCACACTCAATCTCACCCTCAATGTCACCCTCAATGTCACCCTCAATCTCACCCTCAATCTCACCCTCAATCTCACCCTTACCTTATCTCTTACCCTCACCCTAACCCTCACCCTCACCCTCAATCCCACCCTCAATCTCACCCTCAATCTCACCCTTACCTTCACTGTTACCCTCACACTCACCCTCACCCTCACTCTCAACCTCACCCTCACCCTCACCCTCACCTCAATCTCACTCTCAACCTGAAACTCACCCTCACTCTGACCAACACTATCACCCACACTCTAACTCTGAGGCTCACCCACACATTCACACATACTCTCACCCTCACCCTCACCCTCACCCTCACTCTCACTCTCATCCTCACCCACACTTTCACCCACACTCTCACCCTCACAATGACTCTCAACCTCACTCTCACCCTCACTCTCAACCTCACTCTCACCCTCAATCTCAACATCACTCTCACCCTCAACCTCAACCTCACCCTCAACCTCAGACTCACCCTCACAAACATACCCTCACTCAACCTCAGCCTTACTCGCCCTCGCCCTCGCCCTCACTCTCACTCTCACTCTCAACCTCAACCTCAACCTCAACCTCAAGCTCAACCTCAACCTCAACCTCACCCTCACCCTCACTCTCACTCTCACTCTCACTCTCACACTCACCCTCGCTATCACTCTGAACCTCACTCTCACCCTCACTCTCACCCTCACTCTCACCCTCACTCTCACCCTCACTCTCACCCTCTCTCTCACCAACACTCTCAATCCCACCCTCACTCTCACCATCACCCTCAATCTCACCCTCACTCACCCTCATCCTCGCCCTCACCCTCACTGTAACCCTCACTCTTACTCTCAATATCTCCCTCACTCCCTCCCTCACCCTCACTCTCACCCTGACCCTCACTCAACCTCACCCTCACTCAACCTCACCCTTACCCTCACCCTCGCCCTCACTCTCACCCTCAGCCTCACTCTCACCCACACTCTCACTGACACTCTCACTCTCACCCACACTCTCTCCGTTAATCTCACCATCAGCCTGACTCTCACTCAAACTCACCCTCACCTTCAACTTCACTCTCACCCTCAATCTCACCCTCAATCTCACCCTCAATCTCACCCTCAATCCCACCCTCAATCTCACCCTCAATCTCACCCTTACCTTCACTGTTACCCTCACACTCACCCTCACCCTCACCCTCACCCTCACTCTCAACCTCACCCTCACCCTCACCTCAATCTCACTCTCAACCTGAAACTCACCCTCACTCTGACCAACACTATCACCCACACTCTAACTCTGAGGCTCACCCACACATTCACACATACTCTCACCCTCATCCTCACCCTCACCCTCACTCTCAACCTCACCCTCACTCAAACTCAGCCTCACCTTCACCCTCACTCTCACTCTCACCCTGACTCTCACCCTGACTCTCACCCTCTCACCCTCACCCGCATTCTAACCCACACGTTCACCAAAACTCTCACCCACACTTTCAACCACGCTCTCACCCTCACCCTCAATCACACCCTCACTCTCACCCTCAACCTCACCCTCACTCAACCTCCACCCTCTCTTAACCTCACCCTCACTCTCATCCTCACCCTCACTTTCACCCTTACCCTCACCCTCACTTTCACCCTTACCCTCACCCTCACCCTCACTCTCACCCTCATTCTCACTCTCACTCTCAAACTCCCCCTCAGTGTCACCCTCACCCTCCTCCTCACCCTCACTCACTCTCACTGTCAATCTCACCCACTCACTCACCCTCACTCTGACCCTCAATCACACCCTCGCTCGCTCCCACTCTCCCCCTCACTCTCCCCCTCACTCTCCCCCTCACTCTCCCCCTCACTCTCCCCCTCACTCTCCCCCTCACTCTCCCCCCACTCTCCCCCTCACTCTCCCCTCACTCACCCCTCACTCTCCCCCTCACTATCCCCCTCACTATCCCCCTCACTATCCCCCTCACTCTCCCCCTCACTCTCCCCCTCACTCTCCCCCTCACTCTCCCCCTCACTCTCCCCCTTACTCTCACCCTCACCCTCAAACTCAACCACACTCACACCTTCACTCTCAGCCACTCTCTCTCCTTCTCTCTCACGACACTCTCACTCTCACTGTCAATCTCACCCTCTCTCTCACCCTCACTCTGACCCTCAATCTCAAACTCGCTCTCACCCACTCTCACCCTCACTCTCACTCTCACCCTCACTCTCACCCTCACCTTCCCCCTCACTCACCCGCACTCTCACTCTCACTCTCGCCCTCACTCACACCCTCACCCTCCCCCACGCCTCAGCCTCACCCGCATTCTCACCCTCACCCTCATGCTCATGCTCATGCTCATGCTCACTCTCACCCTCAACCTCACTCTCACCCTCAACCTCACTCTCACCCTCAACCTCACTCTCACCCTCACTCTCACCCTCACTCTCACCCTCACTCTCACCCTCACTCTCACCCTCACTCTAACCCTCACTCTCACCCTCACCCTCAACCTCACTCAACCTCACCCTCATTCAACCTCACCCTCACTCAACCTCACCCTCACTCTCACCCTCACACTCACCCACACTCACACCCTCACTCTCACCCACTCTCTCTCCTTCTCTCTCACGACACTCTCACCCTCACTCTCACCATCACCCTCACTCTAACCCTCTCTTTCACCCTCACCGTCACCATCACTCTCACCCTCTCTCTCACCTTCTCTCTCATCCTCACTATCACCCTCACTCTCACCCTCACTCTCACCACACTCTCACTCTCACCTTCCCTCTAACCCTCACCCTCACGCTCACACGCACTCAAACTCACTCTCACCCTCACCCTCACTCTCACCCTCACTCTCACCCTCACTCTCACCCTCACTCTCACCCTCACTCTCACCCTCACTCTCACCCTCACTCTCACCCTCACTCTCACCCTCACTCTCACCCTCACTCTCACCCTCACTCTCACCCTCACTCTCACCCTCACTCTCACCCTCACTCTCACCCTCACTCTCACCCTCACTCTCACCCTCACTCTCACCCTCACCCTCACCCTCACCCTCACCCTCACTCTCACTCTCATCCTCATTCTCACCCACACATTCACCCACACTCTCACCCTCACAATCATCCTCACCCTCAGACTCACCCTCACTCTTAACCTCACTCTCACCCTCAACCTCAACCTCACCCTCAACCTCAGACTCACCCTCACAAACATACCCTCACTCAACCTCACCCTTACTCGCCCTCGCCCTTGCCCTCACTCTCACTCTCACTCTCACCCTCACCCTCACTCTTACACTCACTCTCACCCTCGCTATCACTCTGAACCTTACTCTCACCCTCACTCTCACCCTCACTCTCACCCTCTCTCTCACCAACTCTCTCAATCCCACCCTCACTCTCACCATCACCCTCAATCTCACCCTCACTCACCCTCACCCTCGCCCTCACCCTCACTATAACCCTCACTCTTACTCTCAATATCTCCCTCACTCCCTCCCTCACCCTCACTCTCAGCCTCACCCTGACCCTCACTCAACTTCATCCTCACTCAACCTCACCCTTACCCTCACCCTCACCCTCACTCTCACTCTCACTCTCACTCTCACTCTCACTCTCACCCTCACCCTCACTCTCACCCACACTCTCACTGACACTCTCACTCTCACCCACACTCTCTCCGTTAATCTCACCATCACCCTGACCCTCACTCAAACTCACCCTCACCTTCAACCTCACTCTCACCCTCAATCTCACCCTCAATCTCACCCTCAATCTCACCCTCAATCTCACCCTCAATCTCACCCTCAATCTCACCCTCAATCTCACCCTCAATCTCACCCTCAATCTCACCCTCACCTTCACTCTTACCCTCACCCTAACCCTCACCCTCACCCTCAATCCCACCCTCAATCTCACCCTCAATCTCACCCTTACCTTCACTGTTACCCTCACCCTCACTCTCACCCTCACCCTCACCCTCATCTCAATCTCACTCTCAACCTGAAACTCACCTTCACTCTGACCAACACTATCACCCACACTCTAACTCTGAGGCTCATTCACACATACTCTCACCCTCACCCTCACCCTCAGCCTCACTCTCAACCTCACCCTCACTCAAACTCAGCCTCACCTTCACCCTCACTCTCACTCTCACCCTGACTCTCACCCTGACTCTCATCCTCTCACCCTCACCCGCATTTTCACCCACATGTTCACCAAAACTCTCACCCACACTTTCAACCACGCTCTCACCCTCACCCTCAATCTCACCCTCACTCTCACCCTCAACCTCACCCTCACTCAACCTCCACCCTCTCTTAACCTCACCCTCACTCTCATCCTCACCCTCACTTTCACCCTTACCCTCACCCTCACTATCACCCTTACCCTCACCCTCACCCTCACTCTCACTCTCACCCTCATTCTCACTCTCACTCTCAATCTCCCCCTCACTGTCACCCTCATCCTCCTCCTCACCCTCACTCACTCTCACTGTCAATCTCAGCCACTCACTCACCCTCACTCTGACCCTCAATCTCACCCTTGCTCGCTCCCACTCTCCCCCTCACTCTCCCCCTCACTCTCCCCCTCACTCTCCCCCTCACTCTCCCCCTCACTCTCCCCCTCACTCTCCCCCTCACTCTCCCCCCTCACTCTCCCCCTCACCCTCACACTCACCCACACTCACACCTTCACTCTCACCCACTCTCTCTCCTTCTCTCTCACGACACTCTCACTCTCACTGTCAATCTCACCCTATCTCTCACCCTCACTCTGACCCTCAATCTCAAACTCGCTCTCTCCCACTCTCACCCTCACTCTCACTCTCACCCTCACTCTCACCCTCGCTCTCACCCTCACTCTCGCCCTCACCCTCACCCTCCCCCACACCTCAGCCTCACCCGCAATCTCACCCTCACCCTCATGCTCAAGCTCAGTCTCACCCTCAGCCTCACCCTCACTCTCACTCTCACTCTCACCCTCACTCTCACCCTCACTCTCCACCTCACTCTCCCCCTCACTCTCCCTCTCACTCTCCCTCTCACTCTCCCCCTCACTCTCCCCCTCACTCTCCCCCTCACTCTCCCCCTTACTCTCACCCGCACCCTCACACTCACCCACACTCACACCTTCACTCTCACCCACTCTCTCTCCTTCTCTCTCACGACACTCTCACTCTCACTGTCAATCTCACCCTCTCTCTCACCCTCACTCTGACCCTCAATCTCAAACTCGCTCTCTCCCACTCTCACCCTCACTCTCACTCTCACCCTCACTCTCGCCCTCACTCTCACCCTCCCCCTCCCCCACACCTCAGCCTCACCTGCAATCTCACCCTCACCCTCATGCTCAAGCTCAGTCTCACCCTCAGCCTCACTCTCACCCTCAACCTCACTCTCACCCTCACCCTCACGCTTACTCTCGCCCACACTCTAACCCTCACTCTCACCCTCACTCTCACCCTCACTCTCACCCTCACCTTCCCCCTCACTCACCCGCACTCTCACTCTCACTCTCACCCTCACTCTCGCCCTCACTCACACCCTCACCCTCCCCCACGCCTCAGCCTCACCCGCATTCTCACCCTCACCCTCATGCTCATGCTCACTCTCACCCTCAACCTCACTCTCACCCTCAACCTCACTCTCACCCTCACCCTCACGCTTACTCTCGCCCACACTCTAACCCTCACTCTCACCCTCGCCCTCAACCTCACTCAACCTCACCCACATTCAACCTCACCCTCACTCACCCTCACCCTCACTCTCACCCTCACACTCACCCACACTCACACCCTCACTCTCACCCACTCTCTCTCCTCTCTCACGACACTCTCACCCTCACTCTCACCATCACCCTCACTCTAACCATCTCTTTCACCCTCACCGTCACCATCACTCTCACCCTCTCTCTCACCTTCTCTCTCATCCTCACTATCACCCTCACTCTCACCCTCACTCTCACCACACTCTCACTCTCACCTTCCCTCTAACCCTCACCCTCACGCTCACACGCACTCAACCTCACTCTCACCCTCACCCTCACTCTCACTCTCACCCTCATCCTCATTCTCACCCACAGTTTCAGCCACACTCTCACCCTCACAATCACCCTCACCCTCAGACTCACCCTCAGACTCACCCTCACTCTTAACCTCACTCTCACCCTCACTCTCAACCTCACTCTCACCCTCAACCTCAACCTCACCCTCAACCTCAGACTCACCCTCACAAACATACCCTCACTCAACCTCACCCTTACTCGCCCTCGCCCTCGCCCTTGCCCTCACTCTCGCTCTCACTCTCACTCTCACTCTCACTCTCACTCTCACTCTCAACCTCACATTCACTCTCACTCTCACTCTCACTCTCACCCTCATCCTCACTCTTACAATCACTCTCACCCTCGCTATCACTCTGAACCTCACTCTCACTCTCACTCTCACCCTCACTCTCACCCTCTCTCTCACCAACTCTCTCAATCCCACCCTCACTCTCACCATCACCCTCAATCTCACCCTCACTCGCCCTCACCCTCACTGTAACCCTCACTCTTACTCTCAATATCTCCCTCACTCCCTCCCTCACCCTCACTCTCAGCCTCACCCTCACCCTCACTCAACCTCATCCTCACTCAACCACACCCTTACCCTCACCCTCACCCTCACCCTCACCCTCACCCTCACCCTCACTCTCACCCTCACCTTCACTCTCACCCACACTCTCACTGACACTCTCACTCTCACCCACACTCTCTCCGTTAATCTCACCATCACCCTGACCCTCACTCAAACTCACCCTCACCTTCAACCTCACTCTCACCCTCAATCTCACCCTCAATCTCACCCTCAATCTCACCCTCAATCTCACCCTCACTCTCACCCTTACCTTCACTCTTACCCTCACCCTAACCCTCACCCTCACCCTCAATCCCACCCTCAATCTCACCCTCAATCTCACCCTTACCTTCACTGTTACCCTCACCCTCACTCACCCTCACCCTCACCTCAATCTCACTCTCAACCTGAAACTCACCCTCACTCTGACAAACACTATCACCCACACTCTAACTCTGAGGCTCACCCACACATTCACACATACTCTCACCCTCACCCTCACCCTCAGCCTCACTCTCAACCTCACCCTCACTCAAACTCAGCCTCACCTTCACCCTCACTCTCACTCTCACCCTGACTCTCACCCTGACTCTCATCCTCTCACCCTCACACCGCATTCTCACCCACACGTTCACCAAAACTCTCACCCACACTTTCAACCACGCTCTCACCCTCACCCTCAATCTCACCCTCACTCTCACCCTCAACCTCACCCTCACTCAACCTCCACCCTCTCTTAACCTCACCCTCACTCTCATCCTCACCCTCACTTTCACCCTTACCTTCACCCTCACTTTCACCCTTACCCTCACCCTCACCCTCACTCTCACTCTCACCCTCATTCTCACCCTCAACCTCACTGTAACCCTCACTCTCACTCTCACTCTCAATCTCCCCCTCACTGTCACCCTCATCCTCCTCCTCACCCTCACTCACTCTCACTGTCAATCTCACCCACTCACTCACCCTCACTCTGACCCTCCATCTCACACTTGCTCGCTCCCACTCTCCCCCTCACTCTCCCCCTTACTCTCCCCCTCACTCTCCCCCTCACTCTCCCCCTCACTCTCCCCTCACTCTCCCCCTCACTCACCCCCTCACTCTCACCCTCACCCTCACACTCACCCACACTCACACTTTCACTCTCACCCACTCTCTCTCCTTCTCTCTCACGACACTCTCACTCTCACTGTCAATCTCACCCTATCTCTCACCCTCACTCTGACCCTCAATCTCAAACTCGCTCTCTCCCACTCTCACCCTCACTCTCACTCTCACCCTCACTCTCACCCTCACTCTCACCTCGCTCTCACCCTTGCTCTCGCCCTCACACTCACCCTCCCCCAAACCTCAGCCTCACCCGCAATCTCACCCTCAACCTCATGCTCAAGATCAGTCTCACCCTCAGCCTCACCCTCACTCTCACTCTCACCCTCACTCTCACCCTCACCTTCCCCCTCACTCACCCGCACTCTCACTCTTACTCTCGCCCTCACTCTCGCCCTCACTCTCGCCCTCACTCTCGCCCTCACTCTCGCCCTCACTCTCGCCCTCACTCTCGCCCTCACTCACACCCTCACCCTCCCCCACGCCTCAGCCTCACCCGCATTCTCACCCTCACCCTCATGCTCATGCTCACTCTCACCCTCAACCTCACTCTCACCCTCAACCTCACTCTCACCCTCACCCTCATGCTTACTCTCACCCTCACTCTAACCCTCACTCTCACCCTCGCCCTCAACCTCACTCAACCTCACCCACATTCAACCTCACCCTCACTCACCCTCACCCTCACTCTCACCCTCACACTCACCCACACTCACACCCTCACTCTCACCCACTCTCTCTCCTTCTCTCTCACGACACTCTCACCCTCACTCTCACCATCACCCTCACTCTAACCCTCTCTTTCACCCTCACCGTCACCATCACTCTCACCCTCTCTCTCACCTTCTCTCTCATCCTCACTATCACCCTCACTCTCACCCTCACTCTCACCACACTCTCACTCTCACCTTCCCTCTAACCCTCACCCTCACGCTCACACGCACTCAACCTCACTCTCACCCTCACCCTCACTCTCACCCTCACCCTCACCCTCACCCTCACTCTCACTCTCACTCTCACTCTCACTCTCATCCTCATTCTCACCCACAGTTTCACCCACACTCTCACCCTCACAATCACCCTCACCCTCAGACTCACCCTCAGACTCACCCTCACTCTTAACCTCACTCTCACCCTCAATCTCAACCTCACTCTCACCCTCAACCTCAACCTCACCCTCAACCTCAGACTCACCCTCACAAACATACCCTCACTCAACCTCACCCTTACTCGCCCTTGCCCTCACTCTCACTCTCACTCTCACTCTCACTCTCACTCTCACTCTCACTCTCACTCTCACTCTCACCCTCACTCTTACACTCACTCTCACCCTCGCTATCACTCTGAACCTTACTCTCACCCTCACTCTCACCCTCTCTCTCACCAACTCTCTCAATCCCACCCTCACTCTCACCATCACCCTCAATCTCACCCTCACTCGCCCTCACCCTCACTGTAACCCTCACTCTTACTCTCAATATCTCCCTCACTCCCTCCCTCACCCTCACTCTCAGCCTCACCCTCACCCTCACTCAACCTCATCCTCACTCAACCTCACGCTTACCCTCACCCTCACCCTCACCCTCACTCTCACTCTCACCCTCACCCTCACTCTCACCCACACTCTCACTGACACTCTCACTCTCACCCACACTCTCTCCGTTAATCTCACCCTCACCCTGACCCTCACTCAAACTCACCCTCACCTTCAACCTCACTCTCACCCTCAATCTCACCCTCAATCTCACCCTCAATCTCACCCTCACTCTCACCCTTACCTTCACTCTTACCCTCACCCTAACCCTCACCCTCACCCTCAATCCCACCCTCAATCTCACCCTTACCTTCACTGTTACCCTCACCCTCACTCACCCTCACCCTCACCTCAATCTCACTCTCAACCTGAAACTCACCCTCACTCTGACAAACACTATCACCCACACTCTAACTCTGAGGCTCACCCACACATTCACACATACTCTCACCCTCACCCTCACCCTCAGCCTCACTCTCAACCTCACCCTCACTCAAACTCAGCCTCACCTTCACCCTCACTCTCACTCTCACCCTGACTCTCACCCTGACTCTCACCCTCTCACCTTCACCCACATTCTCACCCACACGTTCACCAAAACTCTCACCCACACTTTCAACCACGCTCTCACCCTCACCCTCAATCTCACCCTCACTCTCACCCTCAACCTCACCCTCACTCAACCTCCACCCTCTCTTAACCTCACCCTCACTCTCATCCTCACCCTCACTTTCACCCTTACCCTCACCCTCACTTTCACCCTCACCCTCACCCTCACCCTCACTCTCACTCTCACCCTCATTCTCACCCTCAACCTCACTGTAACCCTCACTCTCACTCTCACTCTCAATCTCCCCCTCACTGTCACCCTCATCCTCCTCCTCACCCTCGCTCACTCTCACTGTCAATCTCACCCACTCACTCACCCTCACTCTGACCCTCAATCTCACCCTTGCTCGCTCCCACTCTCCCCCTCACTCTCCCCCTCACTCTCCCCCTCACTCTCCCCCTCACTCTCCCCTCACTCTCCCCCTCACTCTCCCCCTCACTCTCCCTCTCACTCTCCCCCTCACTCTCACCCTCACCCTCACACTCACCCACACTCACACCTTCACTCTCACCCACTCTCTCTCCTTCTCTCTCACGACACTCTCACTCTCACTGTCAATCTCACCCTCTCTCTCACCCTCACTCTGACCCTCAATCTCAAACTCGCTCTCTCCCACTCTCACCCTCACTCTCACTCTCACCCTCACTCTCACCCTCGCTCTCACCCTTGCTCTCGCCCTCACACTCACCCTCCCCCACACCTCAGCCTCACCCGCAATCTCACCCTCAACCTCATGCTCAAGCTCAGTCTCACCCTCAGCCTCACCCTCACTCTCACCCTCACCTTCCCCCTCACTCACCCGCACTCTCACTCTTACTCTCGCCCTCACTCTCGCCCTCACTCACACCCTCACCCTCCCCCACCCCTCAGCCTCACCCGCATTCTCACCCTCACCCTCGTGCTCATGCTCACTCTCACCCTCAACCTCACTCTCACCCTCAACCTCACTCTCACCCTCAACCTCACTCTCACCCTCACTCTCACCCTCACCCTCACTCTAACCCTCACTCTCACCCTCGCCCTCACCCTCGCCCTCAACCTCACTCAACCTCACCCTCATTCAACCTCACCCTCACTCAACCTCACCCTTTCTCTCACCCTCTCTTTCACCCTCATCGTCACCATCACTCTCACCCTCTCTCTCACCTTCTCTCTCATCTTCACTCTCACCCTCACTTTCACCCACACTCTCACCCTCACACATTCTCGCTCTCACCCTCACTCTCACCAACACTCTCACTCCCACCCTCAATCTCAACATCACACTCAATCTCACCCTCACCCTCAATCTCACCCTCACTCATCTTCACCCTCACCGTCACTCTTACTCTCAATATCACTCTCGCTCCCTCCCTCACTCTCACACTCACTCTCACCCTCACTCTCACCCTCACTCTCACCCTCATTCTCACCCTCTCTCACCCTCACTCTCACCCACCTTCACCCACACTCACACCCTCACTCTCAACCTCACACTCACCCACATTCTCACTCTCACCCTCCCTCTTGCCCTCACACACACTCAACCACACTCTCACCCTCACCCTCACCCTCATGCACACTCTCACCCTCACTCTCACCATCACCCTCTCTCTCACCCACACCATAACCCTCACTCTCGCCCTCAATCTCACCCTCACTTTCACACACACTCTCGCCCTCAATCTCACCCTCACTATCACACACACTCTCACTCTCACTCTCGCCCTCTCTCTCACCCTCACTCTCACTCTCACCCTCACTCTCACCCACACTCTCACTCTCACCCTCCCTCTAACCCTCACCCTCAACCTCACTCACCGTCTAGATCAATGTCACCCTCACCCTCACTCAACCTCACCCTCACTCTCACCAAACCCCTCACCCTCACTCTCCCTCAATCTCCCTCACTCTCCCTCACTCTCACTCTCTCTCTCACACCTTCATTCTCAATCACCCTCACTCTCACACTCACTATCACCCTTACCCTCACTCTCACTCACCCTTAAACTCACTCTCACCCTCACTCTCACCCTCACTTTCACCCTCATTCTCACCCTCACTCACCCTCACCCTCACACTCACCCTCACTCTTACACTCACCATCACCCTCGCTATCACTCTGAACCTTACTCTCACCCTCACTCTCACCCTCTCTCTCACCAACACTCTCAGTCCCACCCGCACTCTCACCAACACCCTCACTGTAACCCTCACTCTTACTCTCACTATCTCCCTCACTCCCTCACTCACCCTCACCCTCATTCTCACCCTCATCCTGACCCTCACTCAACCTCACCCTCACCCTCACTCTCACCCTCACTCTCACCCTAAATCTCACCCTCACTCTCACCCTCACTCTCACCCACCCTCACCCTCACCCTCACTCTCACCTTCACCCTCACCCTCACTCCCACTCTCACCCTCACCCTCATTCTTACTCTCACTGTCAATCTCACCCTCTCTCTCACCCTCACTCTGACCGTCAATCTCAACTTTGCTCTCTCCCACTCTCACCCTTTCTCTCACCCTCTCTCTCACCCTCTCTCTCACCCTCTCTCTCCCTCTCACCCTCACTCTCACCTTCACTCTCACCCTCACTCAACCTCACCCTCACCCTCAATCTCAACCTCATTGTCGCCCTCACTCTCGCCCTCACTCTCGCCCTCACTCTCGCCCTCACTCTCGCCCTCACTCTCGCCCTCACTCTCGCCCTCACTCTCGCCCTCCCTCTCGCCCTCCCTCTCGCCCTTACTCTCAACCTCCCTCTCGCCCTTACTCTCAACCTCGCTCTCGCCCGCGCTCTCGCCCTCGCCCTGCCCCACCCCTCAGCCTCACCCGCACTCTCACCCTCACCCTCATGCTCAAGCTCACTCTCACCCTCAACCTCACACTCACCCTCACTCTCACCATCACTCTCACCCTCACTCTCACCCTCACTCTCACCCTAACTCTCCCCCTTACTCTCACCCTAACTCTCACCCTAACTCTCACCCTAACATTCACCCTAACATTCACCCTAACATTCACCCTAACATTCACCCTAACATTCACCCTAACTCTCAACCTAACTCTCACCCTAACTCTCACCTCACTCTCACCCTCACTCTCACCCTCACTCTAACCCTCACTGTCACCCTCACCCTCATCCTCACTCAACCTCACCCTCACTCAACCTCACCCTCACTCTCACGCACCCTGATCCTTACCCTCTCTCTCACCCTTTCTCTCACCCTCTCTCTCCTTCTCACCCTCACTCTCACCTTAACTCTCACCCTCACTCAACCTCACCCTCACCCTCAATCTCAACCTCATAGTCACCCTCACTCTCGCCCTCACTCTCGCCCTCACTCTCGCCCTCACTCTCTCCCTGACTCTCGCCCTGACTCTCGCCTTCACTCTCGCCCTCACTCTCGCCCTCACTCTCGCCCTCACTCTCGCCCGCGCTCTCGCCCTCACCCTGCCCCACCCCTCAGCCTCACCCGCACTCTCACCCTCACCCTCATGCTAAAGCTCACTCTCACCCTCAACCTCACACTCACCCTCACTCTCACCATCACTCTCACCCTCACTCTCACCCTCACTCTCACTCTCACCCTCACTCTCACCCTCACTCTCACCCTCACTCTCACCCTCACTCTCACCCTCACTCTCACCCTCACTCTCACCCTAACTCTCACCCTAACTCTCACCCTAACTCTCACCCTAACTCGCACCCTAACTCTCACCCTAACTCTCACTCTAACATTCACCCTAACTTTCACCCTAACTTTCTCCCTAACTCTCACCCTCTCACCCTAACTCTCACCCTCTCACCCTAACTCTCACCTAACTCTCACCCTCACTTTCACCTCACTCTCACCCTCACTCTCACCCTCACTCTAACCCTCATTCTCACCCTCACTCTCACCCTCACCCTCATCCTCACAACCTCAACCTCACTCAACCTCACTCAACCTCACCCTCACTCAACCTCACCCTCACTCTCACCCTCACCCTCACCATCACCTTCACCCTCACTCACCCTGATCCTTACCCTCTCTCTCACCCTCTCTCTCACCCTCTCTCTCCCTCTCACCCTCACTCTCACCTTCACTCTCGCCCTCACTCAACCTCCCCCTCCCCCTCAATCTCAACCTCATTGTCACCCTCACTCTCACCCTCACTCTCGCCCTTACTCTCACCCTCGCTCTCGCCCGCGCTCTCGCCCTCACCCTGCCCCATCCCTCAGCCTCACCCGCACTCTCACCCTCACCCTCATGCTCAAGCTCACTCTCACCCTCAACCTCACACTCACCCTCACTCTCACCATCACTCTCACCCACACTCTCACCCACACTCTCACCCTCACTCTCACCCTAACTCTCACCCTAACTCTCACCCTAACTCTCACCCTAACTCTCACGCTAACTCTCACCCTAACTCTCGCCCTCACTTTCACCTCACTCTCACCCTCACTCTCACCCTCACTCTCACCCTCACTCTCACCCTCACTCTCACCCTCACTCTCACCCTCAACCTCAACCTCAGCCTCACCCTCACCCTCACCCTAACTCTCACCCTAACTCTCAACCTAACTCTCACCCTAACTCTCACCCTAACTCTCACCCTCACTTTCACCTCACTCTCACCCTCACTCTCACCCTCACTCTAACCCTCATTCTCACCCTCACTCTCACCCTCACCCTCATCCTCACAACCTCAACCTCACTCAACCTCACGCTCACTCAACCTCACCCTCACTCAACCTCACCCTCACTCTCACCCTCACCCTCACCATCACCTTCACCCTCACGCACCCTGATCCTTACCCTCTCTCTCACCCTCTCTCTCACCCTCTCTCTCCTTCTTACCCTCACTCTCACCTTAACTCTCACCCTCACTCAACCTCACCCTCACCCTCAATCTCAACCTCATAGTCACCCTCACTCTCGCCCTCAATCTCGCCCTCACTCTCGCCCTCACTCTCGCCCTCACTCTCGCCCTGACTCTCGCCCTGACTCTCGCCCTCACTTTCGCCCTCACTCTTGCCCTCACCCGCGCTCTCGCCCTCACCCTGCCCCACCCCTGAGCCTCACCCGCACTCTCACCCTCACCCTCATGCTCAAGCTCACTCTCACCCTCAACCTCACACTCACCCTCACTCTCACCATCACTCTCACCCTCACTTTCACCCTCACTCTCACCCTCACTCTCACCCTCACTCTCACCCTCACTCTCACCCTCACTCTCACCCTCACTCTCACCCTCTCACCCTAACTCTCACCCTAACTCTCACCCTAACTCTCACCCTAACTCTCACCCTAACTCTCACCCTAACTCTCACCCTAACATTCACCCTAACTTTCACCCTAGCTCTCACCCTCTCACCCTAACTCTCACCCTTACTTTCACCTCACTCTCACCCTCACTCTCACCCTCACTCTAACCCTCATTCTCACCCTCACTCTCACCCTCACCCTCATCCTCACAACCTCAACCTCACTCAACCTCACCCTCACTCAACCTCACCTTCACTCTCACCCTCACCCTCACCATCACCTTCACCCTCACTCACCCTGATCCTTACCCTCTCTCTCACCCTCTCTCTCACACTCTCTCTCCCTCTCACCCTCACTCTCACCTTCACTCTCGCCCTCACTCAACCTCACCCTCACGCTCAATCTCAACCTCATTGTCACCCTCACTCTCACCCTCACTCTCGCCCTCACTCTCACCCTCACTCTCGCCCTCACTCTCGCCCTCACTCTTGCCCTCACTCTCGCCCTTACTCTCACCCTCGCTCTCGCCCGTGCTCTCGCCCTCACCCTGCCCCACCCCTCAGCCTCACCCGCACTCTCACCCTCACCCTCACCCTCATGCTCAAGCTCACTCTCACCCTCAACCTCACACTCACCCTCACTCTCACCATCACTCTCACCCACACTCTCACCCACACTCTCACCCTAACTCTCACCCTAACTCTCACCCTAACTCTCACCCTAACTCTCACCCTAACTCTCACCCTAACTCTCACCCTAACTCTCACTCTAACTCTCACCCTAACTCTCACCCTCACTTTCACCTCACTCTCACCCTCACTCTCACCCTCACTCTAACCCTCATCCTCACCCTCACTCTCACCCTCACCCTCACCATCACCTTCACCCTCACTTACCCTGATCCTTACCCTCACTCTCACCCTCACTCTCAACGTCATTCTCTCCCTCACTCTAACCCGCATTCTCATCCTCACTCTCACCCTCTCCCTCATCCTCACAACCTCAAACTCACTCAACCTCACCCTCACTCTTAACCTCACCCTCCCCCTCACTCTCACTCTCAAAATCTCCCTCACTCTCACCCTCACTCTCAAAATCACCCTCACTCTCACCCTCCCTCTCACCCTCACCCTCACTCTCACTCTCACTCTCACTCTCACTCTCACCCTCACCCTCACTCTCACCCACACTCTCACTGACACTCTCACTCTCACCCACACTCTCTCCGTTAATCTCACCATCACCCTGACCCTCACTCAAACTCACCCTCACCTTCAACCTCACTCTCACCCTCAATCTCACCCTCAATCTCACCCTCAATCTCACCCTCAATCTCACCCTCAATCTCACCCTCACTCTCACCCTCAATCTCACCCTTACCTTCACTGTTACCCTCACACTCACCCTCACCCTCACTCTCAACCTCATCCTCACCTGCACCTCAATCTCACTCTCAACCTGAAACTCACCCTCACTCTGACCAACACTATCACCCACACATTCACACATGCTCTCACCCTCACCCTCAGCCTCACTCTCAACCTCACCCTCACTCAAACTCAGCCTCACGCTCACCCTCAATCTCACTCTCACCCTGACTCTCACCGTGACTCTCACCCTGACTCTCACCCTCACCCGCATTCTCACCCACACTTTCACCAAAACTCTCACCCACACTTTCAACCACGCTCTCACTCCAGCCCTCACTCTCACCCTCGCTCTCACCCTCACTCTCACCCTCACCCTCCCACACCCCTCAGCCTCACCCGCACTCTCACCCTCACCCTCATGCTCAAGCTCAGTCTCACCCTTACTCTCACCCTCACTCTCACCCTCACCTTCCCCCTCACTCACCCGCACTCTCACTCTCACTCTCGCCCTCACTCTCGCCATCACTCACACCCTCACCCTCCCCCACCCCTCAGCCTCACCCGCACCCTCACCCTCACCCTCATGCTCAAGCTCAATCACACCGTCAACCTCACTCTCACCCTCAACCTCACTCTCACCCTCACTCTCACCCTTACTCTCACCCTCACTCTAACCCTCACTCTCACCCTCGCCCTCAACCTCACTCAACCTCACCCGCATTCAACCTCACCCTCACTCAACCTCACCCTCACTCTCAGCCTCTCTTTCACCCTCACCATCACCATCACTCTCACCCTCTCTCTCACCCTCTCTCTCACCTTCTCTCTCATCTTCACTCTCACCCTCACTCTCACCCACATTCTCACTCTCATACATTCTCGCTCTCACCCTCGCTCTCCCCATTTCTCTCACCCCAACTCTCACCCTCACTCTCAACCTCACACTCACCACACTCTCACTCTCACCCTCCCTCTAACCCTCACCCTCACGCTCACATGCACTCAACCTCACTCTAACTCTCAATCTCACCCTCACTCTCACCCTCACCTTCATTCTCACCCACACTTTCACCCACACTCTCACCCTCACAATCACCCTCACACAAACCCTCAGATTCACCCTCACTCTCAACCTCACTCTCAACCTCACTCTCAACCTCACTCTCACCCTCACTCTCACCCTCACTCTCACCCTCATTCTCAACCTAACCCTCACTCTCACCCTCAAACTCACCCTCACCCTCACCCTCAATCTCAACCTCACTCAACCTCAACCTCAAACTCACCCTCACACTTAACTTCACCCTCAAAAACTCACCCTCACTCACCCTCACCCTCACCCTTGCCCTCACCCTCACCCTCACTCTCACCCTCACTGTCACCCTCACACTCATTCTCACTCTTACACTCACCCTCACCCTCCCTATCACTCTGAACCTTACTCTCACTCTCACTCTCACCCTGACTCTCACCCTCTCTCTCACCAACACCCTCACTCTCACCCGTACCCTCACTCTCTACCTCACCCTCACCCTCACTCTCACTCACCCTTAAGCTCACTCACCCTTAAACTCACTCTCACACTCACACTCACACTCACTCAAACTCACACTCTCACCCTCACTCACTCTCTCTCACCCTCACACTCACTCTCAATCACCCTCACTGTCCCCCTCACTCTCACCCTCATCTCACCCTCACTCTCACCCTCACTCTCACCCTAAATCTCACCCTCACTCTCACCCTCACTCTCACCCACCCTCACCCTCACCCTCACTCTCACCTTCACCCTCACCCTCACTCCCACTCTCACCCTCACCCTCATTCTTACTCTCACTGTCAATCTCACCCTCTCTCTCACCCTCACTCTGACCGTCAATCTCAACTTTGCTCTCTCCCACTCTCACCCTTTCTCTCACCCTTTCTCTCACCCTCTCTCTCACCCTCTCTCTCACCCTCTCTCTCCCCCTCTCTCTCCCTCTCACCCTCACTCTCACCTTCACTCTCACCCTCACTCAACCTCACCCTCACCCTCAATCTCAACCTCATTGTCACCCTCACTCTCGCCCTCACTCTCGCCCTCACTCTCGCCCTCACGCTCGCCCTCACTCTCGCCCTCACTCTCGCCCTCACTCTCGCCCTTACTCTCAACCTCGCTCTCGCCCACGCTCTCGCTCTCACCCTGCCCCACCCCTCAGCCTCACCCGCACTCTCACCCTCACCCTCATGCTCAAGCTCACTCTCACCCTCAACCTCACACTCACCCTCACTCTCACCATCACTCTCACCCTCACTCTCACCCTTACTCTCACCCTAACTCTCACCCTAACTCTCACCCTAACTCTCACCCTAACATTCACCCTAACATTCACCCTAACATTCACCCTAACATTCACCCTAACATTCACCCTAACTCTCACCCTAACTCTCACCCTCTCTCTCACCCTCTCTCTCACACTCTCTTTGAGCCTCTATCTCAGCCTCTCCCTCAGCCTCTCCCTCAGCCTCTCTCTAACCCTCTCGCTCACCCTCTCTCTCACCCTCTCTCTCACCCTCTCTCTCACTCTCACCCTCACTCTCACCCTCACTCTCACCCTCACTCTCACCCTCACTCTCACCCTCACTCTCACCCTCACTCAGCCTCACCCTCACCCTCATTGTCACCATCACTCCCACTCTCACACTTGCCCTCAATCTAGCCCTCAGCCTCACCCTCACCCTCACTCTCAATCTCAACCTCACTCTCAACATCACTCTCACCATCACACTCACCATCACTCTCACCCTCACTATCACCATCACTCTCACCCTCAATCTCACCCTCAATCTCACCCTCAATCTCACCCTCAATCTCACACTTACCTTCACTCTTACCCTCTCCCTAACCCTCACCCTCACACTCAATCCCACTGTCACCCTCAATGTCACCCTCAATCTCACCCTTACCTTCACTTTCACCCTCACTCTCACCCTCACCCTCACTCTCACCCTCGCTCTCACCCTGACTCTGATCCTTACTCTCACCCACAATCTCACTCTCACCCTCACTCTCACCCACAATCTCACTCTCACCCTCACTCTCACCCTCACCATTACCCTAACCCTCAACCTCACCATCAGTCTCACCCTCGCTCTCACTCTCACTCTCACACTCACTCTCTCTCATTCTCACTCTCACGCTCAGTCTCACTGTCACTCTCACACTCACGCTCGCGCTCGCACTCTCACTCTCACTCTCACGCTCATGCTCACTCTCACACTCACCCTCACCCTCACCTCACCCTCACTCACCTCACCTCACCCTCACTCCCTCTCACTGTCAATCTCACCCTCTCCCTCACCCTCACTCTGACCCTCAATCTCACCTTTGCTCGCTGCCACTCCCCCCTCACTCTCCCCCTCACACTCCCCCTCACTCTCCCCCTCACTCTCCCCCTCACTCTCCCCCACACTCTCCCCCTCACTCTCCCCATCACTCTCCCCCTCACTCTCCCCCTCACTCTCCCCCTCACTCTCCCCCTCACTCTCCCCCTCACTCTCCCCCTCACTCTCCCCCTCACTCTTCCCCTCACTCTCACCATTACTCTCACCCTCACCCTGACCCTCACTCTCACCCATCCTCATCCTCACTCACGCCATCACCCTCGCTATCAGTCTCACTGTCAATCTCACCCTCACTCTCACTCTCAATCTGAGCCTCAATCGCAACCTTGCTCTCTCCCACTCTCACCCTCTCTCCCAACATCTCTCCCAACATCTCTCCCACCCTCTCTCCCACCCTCTCTCCCACCCTCTCTCCCACCCTCTCTCCCACCCTCTCACTCTCTCTCACTCTCACTCTCACTCTCACCCTCTCTCTCACACTCTCTCTCACACTCTCTTTCAGCCTCTCCCTCAGCCTCTCTCTCACCCTCTTTCTCACCCTCTCTCTCACCCTCTCTCTCACCCTCTCTCTCACTCTCACCCTCACTCTCACCCTCACTCTCACCCTCACTCTCACCCTCACTCTCACCCTCACTCTCACCCTCACTCTCACCCTCACTCTCACCCTCACTCAACCACACCCTCACCCTCATTGCCACCATCACTCCCACTCTCACACTTGCCCTCAATCTAGCCCTCAGGCTCACCCTCACCCTCACTCTCAATCTCAACCTCACTCTCACCATCACTCTCACCATCACACTCACCATCACACTCACCATCACTCTCACCATCACTCTCACCCTCAATCTCACCCTCAATCTCACCCTCAATCTCACCCTCAATCTCACACTTACCTTCACTCTTACCCTCTCCCTAACCCTCCCCCTCACACTCAATCCCACTGTCACCCTCAATGTCACCCTCAATCTCACCCTTACCTTCACTCTCACCCTCACTCTCACCCTCACCCTCACTCTCACCCTCGCTCTCACCCTGACTCTGATCCTTACTCTCACCCACAATCTCACTCTCACCCTCACTCTCACCCACAATCTCACTCTCACCCTCACTCTCACCCTCACCATTACCCTAACCCTCAACCTCACCATCAGTCTCACCCTCGCTCTCACTCTCACTCTCACACTCACTCTCTCTCTCATTCTCACTCTCACGCTCAGTCTCACTGTCACTCTCACGCACACGCTCGTGCTCGCACTCTCACTCTCACTCTAAACGCTCATGCTCACTCTAATGCTCACTCTCACCCTCACCCTCGCCCTCACCATAAATCTCACTCTCACTCTCACCCATGCTATCCCCCTCACTCTCACCCTCTCTCTCACCCTGACTCTCATTCTGACTCTCACCCACAATCTCACTCTCACCCTCACTCTCACCCTCACCATTCAACTCACCCTCAACCTCACCCTCAGCCTCACCCTCACCCTCACCCTCACACTCACTCTCATGCTCATGCTCATGCTCATGCTCACTCTCACGCTCATGCTCACTCTCACTCTCACTCTCACTCTCACTCTCTCTCTCACCCTATCTCTTACCATCTCTCTCACCCTGACTCTCACCCTGACTCTCACCCTGACTCTCACCCTGACTCTCACCCTGACTCTCACCCTGACTCTCACCCTGACTCTCACCCTGACTCTCACCCTCACTCTCACCCTCTCACTATCACTCTCACCCTCTCACTCTCACTCTCACTCTCACCCACACCCTCACCCTCACCCACACCGCCGCCATCACCATCACTGCCCTGTAAATCTCACTCTCACTCTCACCCTCACACAACCTCACCCTCACCCTCACCTCACCCTCACTCACACACTCTCACTCAAACTCTCACTCTCACTCTCAACCAAACACAAACCCTCACCCTCACCCACACCGTAGCCATCACCATCACCATCACCTCGCTCTAAATCTGACTCTCACTCTCACTCTCACCCTCACCCTCACTGTAACCTTCACTCTCAAACTCCCTCTCCCTCGTACACTCACCCTCACCCTCACACTCACCCTCTCCTCACCTTCACACTCACTCTCACTCTCACTCTCACTCTCATTCTCACTCTCCCTCACACTCACTCCGACTCTTACTCTCACTGCCAATCTCCCCGTTAAATGTCACCCTCCCTCTCTCCCTCTCTCAGCCTCACTCTCACTCTCACTCTCACCTCACCCTCACAATCTCTCACATTTCGCTCCCACTCTCACTCTCAATCTCACTCTCACTCTCACTCTCACCCTCACCCTCACTCACTCTCACTCTCACTCTCACTCTCACTCTCACTCTCACACTCACCCTCACCCTTGCTCCCACCCTCATTCTCACCCTCGATCTCACCCTCGCTCTCACCCTCACTATCTCCCTCACTCTCACTCTCACTCTCATGCTGACTCTCACTCTCACTCTCACTCTCACTCTCACGCTCACGCTCACGCTCTCTCACTCTCACTCTCACTCTCATGCTCACTCTAACGCTCAATCTCACCCTCACTCTCACCCTGACTCTCACCCTCACCCTCACCCTCAATCTCACTCTCACCCACGCTATCACCCTCTCTCTCACCCTCACCCACAGCCTCAGCCTCAAGCCTCAGCCTCACCCTCATGCTCACTCTCAAGCTCACTCTCACCCTCTCTCCCACCCTCACCCTCAATCTCTCACTCTCACTCTCACTATCACTCTCACCTTCACCCTCACCCACACCCTCGTGCTCACCCACACCGTCGCCATCTCCATCTCCATCACGATCACCTCACTCTAAATCTCACTCTCACTCTCACTCTCACCCTTACCCTCACTCACACTCACACTCACCCTCACCCACACCCTCACTGTAACCTTCTATCTCAATCTTCCTCTCCCCCCCACTCTCCCCCCCACTCTCCCCCTCACTCTCACCATCACTCTCACCATCACTCTCACCCTCACCCTGACCCTCACTCTCACCCATCCTCACCCTCACTCTCACCCTCAATCTGAGCCTCAATCGCAACCTTGCTCTCTCCCACTCTCACCCTCTCTCCCAACCTCTCACCCACCCTCTCTCCCACCCTCTCTCAAACCCTCTCTCTCACCCTCTATCTCACCCTCTCTCTACCCTTCACTCTCCCCTCACTCAACCCCTCAATCTCCCCCGCTCTCTCACCCTCTCCCTCACACTCTCCCTCCCCCTCTCTCTCCCCCTCAATCTCCCCCTCACTCTCCCCCTCACTCTCCCCCTCACTCTCCCCCTCACTCTCCCCCTCACTCTCCCCCTCACTCTCTCCCTCACTCTCACCATCACTCTCACCCTCAACCTGACCCTCACTCTCACCCATCCTCAACTTCACTCAAACCATCACCCTCACTCTCAGTCTCACTGTCAATCTCACCCTCACTCTCACTCTCAATCTGAGCCTCAATCGCAACCTCGCTCTCTCCCACTCTCACCCTCTCTCCCAACATCTCTCCCAACCTCTCTCCCAACCTCTCTCCCAACCTCTCTCCCAACCTCTCTCCCAACCTCTCTCCCAGCCTCTCTCCCAGCCTCTCTCCAAGCCTCTCTCCCACCCTCTCTCCCACCCTCTCTCTCGCCCTCTCTCTCACTCTCACCCGCACTCTCACCTGCACTCTGACCCTCATTCTCACCCTCATTGTCACCATCACTCCCACTCTCACACATGCCCTCAAACTAGCCCTCACCCTCACCCTCAATCTCAATCTCAACCTCAGTCTCACCATCAATCTCACCATCACTCTCACCATCACACTCACCATCACTCTCACCATCACTCTCGCCATCACTCTCACCATCACTCTCACCCTCATTTTCAGCCTCAAACTCACCCTCAATCTCACCCTCAATCTCACACTTAGCTTCACTCTTACCCTCTCCCTAACCCTCACCCTCACCCTCAATCCCACTGTCACCATCAATCTCACCCTCAATCTCACCTTCAATCTCACCCTCAATCTCACCCTTACCTTCACTGTTACGCTCACACTCACCCTCACCCTCATCTCACTCTCAATGTCACCCTCACCCTCACCATCACCTCAATCTCATTCTCAACCTGAAACTCACCCTCATTCTGACCAACACTATCACCCACACTCTAACCCTGAGGCTCACCCACACATTCACACACACTCTCACCCGCACTCTCCCCTTCTCTCTCAACCTCACCTTCACCCTCACTCAAACTCACCTACACTCACTCACCCTCACTCAACTCACCCTCACTCAAACTCACCCTCACTCAAACTCACCCTCACTCAAACTCACCCTCACTCAAACTCACCCTCACTCAAAGTCACCCTCACTCAAACTCACCCTCACTCAGCCTCACCCTCACCCTCACTCTCACCCTAACTCTCACCCTGACTCTCACCTACACTTTCACCCAGACTCTCACCCACACTTTCACCCATGCTCTCACACTCACCCTTAATCTCACCCTAACTCTCACCCTAACTCTCACCCTAACTCTCACCCTAACTCTCACCCTAACTCTCACCCTAACTCTCACCCTCACTTTCATCTCACTCTCACCCTGACTCTCTCCCTCACTCTAACCCGCATTCTCACCCTCACTCTCACCCTCTCCCTCATCCTCACAACCTCAAACTCACTCAACCTCACCCTCACTCTTAACCTCACCCTCACCCTCACTCTCACACTCAAAATCTCCCTCACTCTCACCCTCACTCTCAAAATCACCCTCACTCTCACCCTCCCTCTCACCCTCACCCTCACCCTCACCCTCACTCTCACTCTCACCCTCACCCTCACTCTCACCCACACTCTCACTGACACTCTCACTCTCACCCACACTCTCTCCGTTAATCTCACCATCACCCTGACCCTAACTCAAACTCACCCTCACCTTCAACCTCACTCTCACCCTCAATCTCACCCTCAATCTCACCCTCAATCTCACCCTCACTCTCACCCTTACCTTCACTCTTACCCTCACCCTAACCCTCACCCTCATCCTCAATCCCACCCTCAATCTCACCCTTAACTTCACTGTTACCCTCACCCTCACTCACCCTCACCTCAATCTCACTCTCAACCTGAAACTCACCCTCACTCTGACAAACACTATCACCCACACTCTAACTCTGAGGCTCACCCACACATTCACACATACTCTCACCCTCACCCTCACCCTCAGCCTCACTCTCAACCTCACCCTCACTCAAACTCAGCCTCACCTTCACCCTCACTCTCACTCTCACCCTGACTCTCACCCTGACTCTCACCCTCTCACCCTCACCCGCATTCTCACCCACACGTTCACCAAAACTCTCACCCACACTTTCAACCACGCTCTCACCCTCACCCTCAATCTCACCCTCACTCAACCTCCACCCTCTCTTAACCTCACCCTCACTCTCATCCTCACCCTCACTTTCACCCTTACCCTCACCCTCACTTTCACCCTTACCCTCACCCTCACCCTCACCCTCACCCTCACTCTCACCCTCATTCTCATCCTCAACCTCACTGTAACCCTCACTCTCACTCTCAATCTCCCCCTCACTGTCACCCTCATCCTCCTCCTCACCCTCACTCACTCTCACTGTCAATCTCACCCACTCACTCACCCTCACTCTGGCCCTCAATCTCACCCTTGCTCGCTCCCACTCTCCCCCTCACTCTCCCCCTCACACTCCCTCTCACTCTCCCCTCACTCTCCCCTCACTCTCCCCTCACTCTCCCCTCACTCTCCCCTCACTCTCCCCCTCACTCTCCCCCTCACTCTCCCCCTCACTCTCACCCTCACACTCACCCTCACTCTTACACTCACCCTCACCCTCGCTATCACTCTGAACCTTACTCTCACCCTCACTCTCACCCTGACTCTCACCCTCTCTCTCACCAACACTCTCACTCCCACCCTCAATCTCAGCATCACAGTCAATCTCACCCTCACCCTCAATCTTACCCTCACTCACCTTCAACCTCACCGTCACTCTTACTCTCAATATCACCCTCGCTCCCTCCCTCACTCTCACCCTCACTCTCACCCTCACTCTCACCCTCACTCTCACCCTCGTTCTCACCCTCTCTCACCCTCACTCTCACCCACCTTCACCCTCACTCACACCCTCACTCTCAACATCACACTCACCCACACTCTCACTCTCACCCTCCCTCTCGCCCTCACACACTCTCAACCACACTCTCACATTCACCCTCACCCTCATGCACACTCTCACCCTCACTCTTACCATCACCCTCTCTCTCACCCACACCATAACCCTCACTCTTGCCCTCAATCTCACCCTCACTCTCACACACACTCTCGCCGTCACTCTCGCCATCACTCTCGCCCTCAATCTCACCCTCACTATCACACAGACTCTCACTCTCACTCTCGCCCTCTCTCTCACCCTCACTCTCACTCTCACCCTCACCCTCACTCTCACCCTCACTCTCACCCTCACTCTCACCCACACTCTCACTCTCACCCTCCCGCTAACCCTCATGCTCACCAATACTTAGCCACACTCTCACCCTCACCCTCAACCTCTCTCACCGTGTAGCTCAATGTCACCCTCACCCTCACTCAACCTCACCCTCACTCTCACCAAACCCCTCACCCTCACTCTCCCTCAATCTCCCTCACTCTCCCTCACTCTCACTCTCTCTCTCACACCTTCATTCTCACTCACCCTCACTCTCACGCTCACTATCACCCTTACCCTCACTCTCACTCACCCTTAAACTCACTCTCACCCTCACTCTCACCCTCTCTTTCACCCTCATTCTCACCCTCACCCTCACACTCACCCTCACTCTTACACTCACCATCACCCTCGCTATCACTCTGAACCTTACTCTCACCCTCACTCTCACCCTCTCTCACCAACACTCTCACTCCCACCCTCACTCTCACCAACACCCTCACTGTAACCCTCACTCTTACTCTCAATATCTCCCTCACTCCCCCCTCACCCTCACCCTCATTCTCACCCTCATCCTGACCCTCACTCAACCTTACCCTCACCCTCACTCTCACGCTCACTCTCACCCTCACCCTCACTCTCACCCTCACTCTCACTGACACTCTCACTCTCACCCACACTCTCTCCATTAATCTCACCATCACCCTGACTCTCACTCAAACTCACGCTCACTCTCACTCTCACCCTCACCCTCAACCTCACTGTTGCCATCACTCTCACCCTCAATCTCACCCTCAATCTCACCCTCAATCTCACCCTCACTCTCACCCTTACCTTCACTCTTAACCTCAACCTAACCCTCTCCCTCACGCTCACTCCCACTCTCATTCTCACTGACACTCTCACTCTCACCCACACTCTCTCCATTAATCTCACCATCACCCTGACTCTCACTGTTGCCATCACTCTCACCCTCAATCTCACCCTCAATCTCACCCTCAATCTCAACCTCAATCTCACCCTCACTCTCACCCTTACCTTAACTCTTACCCTCAACCTAACCCTCACCCTCACGCTCAATCCCACCCTCAATCTCACCCTCAATCTCACCATCACTCTCACCATCACACTCACCTTCAACCTCACCATCACTCTCACCCTCACTATCAGCCTCAAACTCACCCTCAATCTCACCCTCAATCTCACACTTACCTTCACTCTTACCCTTTCCCTAACCCTCACCCTCAATCCCACTGTCACCAGCAATCTCACCCTCAATCTCACCCTCAATCTCACCCTTACCTTCACTCTTACCCTCACCATCACCCTCACCCTCATCTCACTCTCAATGTCACCCTCACCCTCACCATCACCTCAATCTCATTCTCAACCTGAAACTCACCCTCATTCTGACCAACACTATCACCCACACTCTAACCCTGAGGCTCACCCACACATTCACACACACTCTCACCCGCACTCTCCCCTTCTCTCTCAACCTCACCTTCACCCTCACTCAAACTCACCCTCACTCAACTCACCCTCACTCAAACTCACCCTCACTCAAACTCACCCTCACTCAAACTCACCCTCACTCAAACTCACCCTCACTCAGCCTCACCCTCACCCTCACCCTGACTCTCACTCTCACTCTCACCTACACTTTCACCCATGCTCTCACCCACACTTTCACACATGCTCTAACACTCACCCTTAATCTTACCCTCACTCTCAGCCTCAACCTCACCCTCACTCAACCTCCACCCTCTCTCATCCTCACCCTCACCCTCACTCTCACTCTCACCCTCACTCTCACTCTCACTCTCACTCTCACTCTCACTCTCACACTCACCCTCACTCACTCCTTCACCCTCACCTCACCCTCACTGACACCCTTAAACTCACCTCACCCTCACTCCTTCTCACTGTCAATCTCACCCTCTCTCTCACCCTCACTCTGACCCTCAATCTCACCTTTGCTCACTCCCACTCCCCCCTCACTCTCCCCCTCACTCTCCCCCTCACTCTCCCCCTCACTCTCCCCCTCACTCTCCCCCTCACTTTCCCCCTCACTCTCCCCCTCACTCTCTCCCTCACTCTCACCATCACTCTCACCCTCAACATGACCCTCACTCTCACCCATCCTCACCTTCATTCAAACCATCACCCTCACTCTCAGTCTCACTGTCAATCTCACCCTCACTCTCACCCTCAATCTGAGCCTCAATCGCAACCTCGCTTTCTCCCACTCTCACCCTCTCTCCCAACCTCTCTCCCAACCTCTCTCCCAACCTCTCTCGCAGCCTCTCTCGCAGCCTCTCTCCCAGCCTCTCTCCCAGCCTCTCTCCCAGCCTCTCTCCCACCCACTCTCTCACCCTGTCTCTCACCCTCTCTCTCACCCTCTCTGCCACCCTCTCTCTCACTCTCACCCGCACTCTCACCTGCACTCTGACCCTCATTCTCACCCTCACTCAACCTCACCCTCACCCTCATTGTCACCATGACTCCCACTCTCACACATGCCCTCAAACTAGCCCTCACTCTCACCCTCAATCTCAATCTCAACCTCACTCTCACCATCACTCTAACCATCACACTCACCATCACTCTCACCATCACTCTCACCCTCACTTTCAGCCTCAAACTCACCCTCAATCTCACCCTCAATCTCACACTTACCTTCACTCTTACCCTCTCCCTAACCCTCACCCTTACCCTCAATCCCACTGTCACCATCAATCTCACCCTCAATCTCATCTTCAATCTCACCCTCGATCTCACCCTTACCTTCACTGTTACGCTCACACTCACCCTCACCCTCATCTCACTCTCAATGTCACCCTCACCCTCACCATCACTTCAATCTCATTCTCAACCTGAAACTCACCCTCATTCTGACCAACACTATCACCCACACTCTAACCCTGAGGCTCACCCACACATTCACAAACACTCTCACCCGCACTCTCCCCTTCTCTCTCAACCTCACCTTCACCCTCACTCAAACTCACCCACACTCAAACTCACCCTCACTCAACTCACCCTCACTTAAACTCACCCTCACTCAAACTCAACCTCACTCAAACTCACCCTCACTCAAACTCACCCTCACTCAAACTCACCCTCACTCAGCCTCACCCTCACCCTCACTCTCACCCTCACTCTCACCCTGACTCTCACCTACACTTTCACCCAGACTCTCACCCACACTTTCACCCATGCTCTCACACTCACCCTTAATCTCACCCTCACTCTCAACCTCAACCTCACCCTCACTCAACCTCCACCCTCTCTCATCCTCACCCGCACTCTCATCCTCACTCTCACACTCACTCTCACTCTCACCCTCACTCTCACTCTCACACTCACCCTCACCCTCACCTCACCTTCACTCACCTCACCTCACCCTCACTCCCTCTCACTGTCAATCTCACCCTCTCCCTCACCCTCACTCTGACCCTCAATCTCACCTTTGCTCGCTCCCACTCCCCCCTCACACTCCCCCTCACTCTCCCCCTCACACTCCCCCTCACTCTCCATCTCACTCTCCATCTCACTCTCCACCTCACTCTCCCCCTCACTCTCCCCCTCACTCTCCCCTCACTCTCCCCCTCACTCTCACCATTACTCTCACCCTCACCCTGACCCTCACTCTCACCCATCCTCATCCTCACCCACACCATCACCCTCACTCTCAGTCTCACTGTCAATCTCACCCTCACTCTCACTCTCAATCTGAGCCTCGATCGCAACCTTGCTCTCTCCCACTCTCAACCTCTCTCCCAACATCTCTCCCAGCCTCTCTCCCACCCTCTCTCCCACCCTCTCTCCCACCCTCTCTCCCACCCTCTCTCCCACCCTCTCTCCCACCCTCTCTCCCACCCTCTCTCTCACGCTCTCTCTCACCCTCTCTCTCACCCTCTCTCTTACGCTCTCTCTCACCCTCTCTCTCAGCCTCTCTCTCACCCTCACTCTCACTCTCACTCTCACCCTCTCTCTCACACTCTCTTTCAGCCTCTCTCTCACCCTCTCTCTCACCCTCTCTCTCACCCTCTCTCTCACCCTCTCTCTCACTCTCTCTCTCACCCTCTCTCTCACTCTCACCCTCACTCTCACCCTCACTCTCACCCTCACTCTCACCCTCACTCAATCTCACCCTCACCCTCATTGTCACCATCACTCCCACTCTCACACTTGCCCTCAATCTAGCCCTCAGCCTCACCCTCACTCTCAATCTCAACCTCACTCTCACCATCACTCTCACCATCACACGCACCATCACTCTCACCATCACTCTCACCATCACTCTCACCCTCACTATCACCCTCACTATCACCCTCACTATCACCCTCAATCTCACCCTCAATCTCACCCTCAATCTCACCCTCAATCTCACACTTACCTTCACTCTTACCCTCTCCCTAACCCTCACCCTCACACTCAATCCCACTGTCACCCTCAATGTCACCCTCAATCTCACCCTTACCTTCACTCTCACCCTCTCTCTCACCCTCTCGCTCACCCTCTCTCACCCTCTCTCACCCTCTCTCTCACCCTCACTCTCACCCTCACTCTCCCCCTCACTCATCCCCTCACTCTCCTCCCCACTCTCCCCCGCTCTTTCCCCCTCTCCCTCCCCCTCTCTCTCCCCCTCGCCCTCCCCTTCACTCTCCCTCTCACTCTCCCTCTCACTCTCCCCCTCACTCTCACCCTCACCATGACCCTCACTCTCACCCACCCTCACCCTCACTCACACCATCACCCTCACTCTCACTCTTACTCTCATCCTCACTCTCACTCTCAGTCTCACTGTCAATCCTACCCTCACTCTCACCCTCAATCTGAGCCTCAATCTCAACCTCGCTCTCTCCCACTCTCACCCTCTCTCCCACCCTCTCCCACCCTCTCTCCCACCCTCTCTCCCACCCACTCTCCCACGCTCTCTCTCACCCTCTCTCTCACTCTCACCCTCACTCTCACCCACACTCTGACCCTCACTCTCACCCTCACTCGACCTCACCCTCACCCTCATTGTCACCATCACTCCCACTCTCACACTTGCCCTCAAACTAGCCCTCACCCTCACCATCACTCTCAATCTCAACCTCACTCTCACCATCAATCTCACCATCAATCTCACCATCACTCTCACTATCACACTCACCATCACTCTCACCATCACCCTCACCCTCACTATCAGCCTCAAACTCACCCTCAATCTCACCCTCAATCTCACACTTACCTTCACTCTTACCCTTTCCCTAACCCTCACCCTCAATCCCACTGTCACCAGCAATCTCACCCTCAATCTCACCCTCAATCTCACCCTCAATCTCACCCTTACCTTCACTCTTACTCTCACAATCACCCTCGCCCTCATCTCACTCTCAATGTCACCCTCACCCTCACCATCACCTCAATCTCATTCTCAACCTGAAACTCACCCTCATTCTGACCAACACTATCACCCACACTCTAACCCTGAGGCTCACACACACATTCACACACACTCACACCCTCACTCTCCCCATTCTCTCAACCTCACTCTCACCCTCACTCAAACTCACACTCACTCAAACTCACCCTCACTCAGCCTCACCCTCACCCTCACTCTCACCCTCACTCTCCCCTTCTCTCTCAACCTCACCTTCACCCTCACTCAAACTCACCCACACTCAAACTCACCCTCACTCAACTCACCCTCACTTAAACTCACCCTCACTCAAACTCAACCTCACTCAAACTCACCCTCACTCAAACTCACCCTCACTCAAACTCACCCTCACTCAGCCTCACCCTCACCCTCACTCTCACCCTCACTCTCACCCTGACTCTCACCTACACTTTCACCCAGACTCTCACCCACACTTTCACCCATGCTCTCACACTCACCCTTAATCTCACCCTCACTCTCAACCTCAACCTCACCCTCACTCAACCTCCACCCTCTCTCATCCTCACCCGCACTCTCACCCTCACTCTCACACTCACTCTCACTCTCACCCTCACTCTCACTCTCACACTCACCCTCACCCTCACCTCACCTTCACTCACCTCACCTCACCCTCACTCCCTCTCACTGTCAATCTCACCCTCTCCCTCACCCTCACTCTGACCCTCAATCTCACCTTTGCTCGCTCCCACTCCCCCCTCACACTCCCCCTCACTCTCCCCCTCACTCTCCCCCTCACATTCCCCCTCACTCTCCATCTCACTCTCCACCTCACTCTCCCCCTCACTCTCCCCCTCACTCTCCCCTCACTCTCCCCCTCACTCTCACCATTACTCTCACCCTCACCCTGACCCTCACTCTCACCCATCCTCATCCTCACCCACACCATCACCCTCACTCTCAGTCTCACTGTCAATCTCACCCTCACTCTCACTCTCAATCTGAGCCTCGATCGCAACATTGCTCTCTCCCACTCTCACCCTCTCTCCCAACATCTCTCCCAGCCTCTCTCCCACACTCTCTCCCACCCTCTCTCCCACCCTCTCTCCCACCCTCTCTCCCACCCTCACTCTCACCCTCTCTCTCACCCTCTCTCCCACCCTCTCTCCCACCTTCTCTCCCACCCTCTCTCCCACCCTCTCTCCCACCCTCTCTCCCACCCTCTCTCCCACCCTCTCTCCCACCCTCTCTCCCACCCTCTCTCTCACGCTCTCTCTCACCCTCTCTCTCACCCTCTCTCTTACGCTCTCTCTCACCCTCTCTCTCAGCCTCTCTCTCACCCTCACTCTCACTCTCACCCTCTCTCTCACACTCTCTTTCAGCCTCTCTCTCACCCTCTCTCTCACCCTCTCTCTCACCCTCTCTCTCACTCTCTCTCTCACCCTCTCTCTCACTCTCACCCTCACTCTCACCCTCACTCTCACCCTCACTCTCACCCTCACTCTCACCCTCACTCTCACCCTCACTCTCACCCTCACTCAATCTCACCCTCACCCTCATTGTCACCATCACTCCCACTCTCACACTTGCCCTCAATCTAGCCCTCAGCCTCACCCTCACCCTCACTCTCAATCTCAACCTCACTCTCACCATCACTCTCACCATCACACGCACCATCACTCTCACCATCACTCTCACCATCACTCTCACCCTCACTATCACCATCACTATCACCCTCACTATCACCCTCAATCTCACCCTCAATCTCACCCTCAATCTCACCCTCAATCTCACACTTACCTTCACTCTTACCCTCTCCCTAACCCTCACCCTCACACTCAATCCCACTGTCACCCTCAATGTCACCCTCAATCTCACCCTTACCTTCACTCTCACCCTCACTCTCATCCTCACCCTCACTCTCACCCTCGCTCTCACCCTGACTCTGAACCTTACTCTCACCCACAATCTCACGCTCACCCTCACTCTCACCCACAATCTCACTCTCACACTCACTCTCACCCTCACCAATACCCTAACCCTCAACCTCACCATCAGTCTCACCCTCACTCTCACTCTCACTCTCACGCTCATGCTCACTCTAATGCTCACTCTCACCCTCACCCTCACCCTCACCCTCACTCAAACTCACCCTCACTCAAACTCACCCTCACTCAGCCTCACCCTCACCCTCACCCTCACTCTCACCCTCACTCTCACTCTCCCCCAAACTCTCACCCTGACTCTCACCTACACTTTCACCCAAACTCTCATCCACACTTTCACCCGTGCACTCACTCTCACCCTCAACCTCACCCTCACTCAACCTCCACCCCCTCTCATCCTCACTCTCACTCTCACTCTCACCCTCACTCTCACTCTCAAACTCACCCTCACTCACTCCCTCACCCTCATCTCACCCTCACTCACACCCTCACCCTCACCTCATCCTCACTCCCTCTCGCTGTCAATCTCACCCTCTCACCTTCACTCTGACCCTCAATCTCACCTTTGCTCACTCCCACTCCCCACTCACTCTCCCCCTCACTCTCCCCCTCACTCTCCCCCTCACTCTCCCCCTCACTCTCCCCCTCACTCTCCCCCTCACTCTCCCCCACACTCTCCCCCACACTCTCCCCCTCACTCTCACCCTCACTCTCCCCTTCTCTCTCAACCTCAACTTCACCCTCACTCAAACTCACCCACACTCAAACTCACCCTCACTCAAACTCACCCTCACTTAAACTCACCCTCACTTAAACTCACCCTCACTCAAACTCAACCTCACTCAAACTCACCCTCACTCAAACTCACCCTCACTCAAACTCACCCTCACTCAGCCTCACCCTCACCCTCACTCTCACCCTCACTCTCACCCTGACTCTCACCTACACTTTCACCCAGACTCTCACCCACACTTTCACCCATGCTCTCACACTCACCCTTCATCTCACCCTCACTCTCAACCTCAACCTCACCCTCACTCAACCTCCACCCTCTCTCATCCTCACCCGCACTCTCACCCTCACTCTCACACTCACTCTCACTCTCACCCTCACTCTCACTCTCACACTCACCCTCACCCTCACACTCACCCTCACCCTCACCTCACCTTCACTCACCTCACCTCACCCTCACTCCCTCTCACTGTCAATCTCACCCTCTCCCTCACCCTCACTCTGACCCTCAATCTCACCTTTGCTCGCTCCCACTCCCCCATCACACTCCCCCTCACTCTCCCCCTCACTCTCCCCCTCACACTCCCCCTCACTCTCCATCTCACTCTCCATCTCACTCTCCCCCTCACTCTCCCCCTCACTCTCCCCCTCACTCTCCCCCTCACTCTCCCCTCACTCTCCCCCTCACTCTCACCATTACTCTAACCCTCACCCTGACCCTCACTCTCACCCATCCTCATCCTCACCCACACCATCACCCTCACTCTCAGTCTCACTGTCAATCTCACCCTCACTCTCACTCTCAATCTGAGCCTCGATCGCAACCTTGCTCTCTCCCACTCTCACCCTCTCTCGCAACATCTCTCCCAGCCTCTCTCCCACACTCTCTCCCACCGTACCTCCCACCCTCTCTCCCACCCTCTCTCCCACCCTCTCTCCCACCCTCTCTCCCACCCTCTCTCCCACCCTCTCTCCCACCCTCTCTCCCACCCTCTCTCTCACCCTCTCTCTCACGCTCTCTCTCACCCTCTCTCTCACCCTCTCTCTTACGCTCTCTCTCACCCTCTCTCTCAGCCTCTCTCTCACCCTCACTCTCACTCTCACTCTCACCCTCTCTCTCACACTCTCTTTCAGCCTCTCCCTCACCCTCTCTCTCACCCTCTCTCTCACCCTCTCTCTCACCCTCTCTCTCACTCTCACCTTCACCCTCACTCTCACCCTCACTCTCACCCTCACTCTCACCCTCACTCAACCTCACCCTCATTGTCACCATCACTCCCACTCTCACACTTGCCCTCAATCTAGCCCTCAGCCTCACCCTCACCCTCACTCTCAATCTCAACCTCACTCTCACCATCACACTCACCATCACTCTCACCATCACTCTCACCCTCAATCTCACCCTCAATCTCACCCTCAATCTCACCCTCAATCTCACCCTCAATCTCACACTTACCTTCACTCTTACCCTCTCCCTAACCCTTCCCCTCACACTCAATCCCACTGTCACCCTCAATGTCACCCTCAATCTCACCCTTACCTTCACTCTCACCCTCACTCTCACCCTCACCCTCACTCTCACCCTCGCTCTCACCCTGACTCTGATCCTTACTCTCACCCACAATCTCACTCTCACCCTCACTCTCACCCACAATCTCACTCTCACCCTCACTCTCACCCTCACCATTACCCTAACCCTCAACCTCACCATCAGTCTCACCCTCGCTCTCACTCTCACTCTCACACTCACTCTCTCTCTCATTCTCACTCTCACGCTCAGTTTCACTGTCACTCTCACGCTCACGCTCGCGCTCGCACTCTCACTCTCACTCTCACGCTCATGCTCACTCTAATGCTCACTCTCACCCTCACCCTCACCCTCACCATAAATCTCACTCTCACTCTCACCCATGCTATCCCCCTCACTCTCACCCTCTCTCTCACCCTGACTCTCATTCTGACTCTCACCCACAATCACACTCTCACCCTCACTCTCACCCTCACCATTCAACTCACCCTCAACCTCACCCTCAGCCTCACCCTCACCCTCACCCTCACACTCACTCTCATGCTCATGCTCATGCTCACTCTCACGCTCATGCTCACTCTCACTCTCACTCTCACTCTCACTCTCACTCTCTCTCTCTCACCCTATCTCTGACCATCTCTCTCACCCTGACTCTCACCCTGACTCTCACCCTGACTCTCACCCTGACTCTCACCCTGACTCTCACCCTCACTCTCACCCTCTCACTATCACTCTCACCCTCTCACTCTCACTCTCACTCTCACCCTCACCCACACCCTCACCCTCACCCACACCGCCGCCATCACCATCACTGCCCTGTAAATCTCACTCTCACTCTCACCCTCACACAACCTCACCCTCACCCTCACCTCACCCTCACTCACACACTCTCACTCAAACTCTCACTCTCACTCTCAACCAAACACAAACCCTCACCCTCACCCACACCGTAGCCATCACCATCACCATCACCTCGCTCTAAATCTGACTCTCACTCTCACTCTCACCCTCACCCTCACTGTAACCTTCACTCTCAAACTCCCTCTCCCTCGTACACTCACCCTCACCCTCACACTCACCCTCACCCTCACTCTCACTCTCACTCTCATTCTCACTCTCCCTCACACTCACTCCGACTCTTACTCTCACTACCAATCTCCCCGTTAAATGTCACCCTCCCTCTCTCCCTCTCTCACTCTCACTCTCACTCTCACTCTCACTCTCACCTCACCCTCACAATCTCTCACATTTCGCTCCCACTCTCACTCTCAATCTCAATCTCACTCTCACCCTCACCCTCACCCTCGCCCTCACCCTCACTCACTCTCACTCTCACTCTCACTCTCACTCTCACCCTCACCCTTGCTCCCACCCTCATTCTCACCCTCAATCTCACCCTCGCTCTCACCCTCACTATCTCCCTCACTCTCACTCTCACTCTCATGCTGACTCTCACTCTCACTCTCACTCTCACTCTCACGCACACGCTCACGCTCTCTCACTCTCACTCTCACTCTCATGCTCACTCTAACGCTCAATCTCACCCTGACTCTCACACTGACTCTCACCCTCACCCTCACCCTCACCCTCAATCTCACTCTCACCCACGCTATCACCCTCTCTCTCACCCTCACCCACAGCCTCAGCCTCAAGCCTCAGCCTCACCCTCATGCTCACTCTCAAGCTCACTCTCACCCTCTCTCCCACCCTCACCCTCAATCTCTCACTCTCACTCTCACTATCACTCTCACTCTCACCTTCACCCTCACCCACACCCTCGCGCTCACCCACACCGTCGCCATCTCCATCTCCATCACGATCACCTCACCCTAAATCTCACTCTCACTCTCACTCTCACCCTCACCCTCACTCACACTCACACTCACCCTCACCCACACCCTCACTGTAACCTTCTATCTCAATCTCGATCTCCCCCCCACTCTCCCCCCCACTCTCCCCCCCACTATCCCCCCCACTCTCCCCCTCACTCTCACCATCACTCTCACCATCACTCTCACCCTCACCCTGACTCTCACTCTCACCCATCCTCACCCTCACTCTCACCCTCAATCTGAGCCTCAATCGCAACCTTGCTCTCTCCCACTCTCACCCTCTCTCCCAACCTCTCACCCACCCTCTCTCCCACCCTCTCTCCCACCCTCTCTCTCACCCTCTATCTCACCCTCTCTCTCACCCTCACTCTCACCATCACTCTCCCCTTCACTCACCCCTCACTCAACCCCTCAATCTCCCCCGCTCTCTCACCCTCTCCCTCACACTCTCCCTCCCCCTCTCTCACCCCCTCACTCTACCCCTCAAAATCCCCCTCACTCTCCCCCTCACACTCCCCCTCACTCTCCCCCTCACTCTCCCCCTCACTCTCCCCCTCACTCTCCCCCTCACTCTCCCCCTCACTCTCCCCCTCACTCTCCCCCTCACTCTCCCCCTCACTCTCCCCCTCACTCTCCCCCTCACTCTCCCCCTCACTCTCTCCCTCACTCTCACCATCACTCTCACCCTCAACCTGACCCTCACTCTCACCCATCCTCAACTTCACTCAAACCATCACCCTCACTCTCAGTCTCACTGTCAATCTCACCCTCACTCTCACCCTCAATCTGAGCCTCAATCGCAACCTCGCTCTCTCCCACTCTCACCCTCTCTCCCAACATCTCTCCCAACCTCTCTCCCAACCTCTCTCCCAACCTCTCTCCCAACATCTCTCGCAGCCTCTCTCCCAGCCTCTCTCCCACCCTCTCTCCCACCCTCTCTCTCACCCTCTCTCTCACTCTCACCCGCACTCTCACCCGCACTCTGACCCTCATTCTCACCCTCATTGTCACCATCACTCCCACTCTCACACATGCCCTCAAACTAGCCCTCACCCTCACCCTCAATCTCAATCTCAACCTCACTCTCACCATCAATCTCACCATCACTCTCAACATCACACTCACCATCACTCTCACCATCACTCTCACCATCACTCTCACCATCACTCTCACCATCACTCTCACCCTCACTTTCAGCCTCAAACTCACCCTCAATCTCACCCTCAATCTCACACTTAGCTTCACTCTTACCCTCTCCCTAACCCTCACCCTCACCCTCAATCCCACTGTCACCCTCAATCTCACCTTCAATCTCACCTTCAATCTCACCCTCAATCTCACCCTTACCTTCACTGTTATGCTCACACTCACCCTCACCCTCATCTCACTCTCAATGTCACCCTCACCCTCACCATCACCTCAATCTCATTCTCAACCTGAAACTCACCCTCATTCTGACCAACACTATCACCCACACTCTAACACTGAGGCTCACCCACACATTCACACACACTCTCACCCGCACTCTCCCCTTCTCTCTCAACCTCACCTTCACACTCACTCAAACTCACCCACACTCAAACTCACCCACACTCAAACTCACCCTCACTCAAACTCACCCTCACTCAAACTCACCCTCACTCAAACTCACCCTCACTCAAACTCACCCTCACTCAGCCTCACCCTCACCCTCACTCTCAACCTCACTCTCACCCTGACTCTCACCTACACTTTCACCCAGACTCTCACCCACACTTTCACCCATGCTCTCACACTCACCCTTAATCTCACCCTCACTCTCAACCTCAACCTCAACCTCACCCTCACTCAACCTCCACCCTCTCTCATCCTCACCCACACTCTCACCCTCGCTCTCACTCTCACTCTCACCCTCACTCTCACTCTCACACTCACCCTCACCCTCACCTCACCCTCACTCACCTCACCTCACCCTCACTCCATCTCACTGTCAATCTCACCCTCTCCCTCACCCTCACTCTGACCCTCAATCTCACCTTTGCTCGCTCCCACTCCCCCCTCACTCTCCCCCTCACTCTCCTCCTCACTCTCCACCTCACTCTCCCCCTCACTCTCCCCCTCACTCTCCCCCTCACTCTCCCCCTCACTCTCCCCCTCACTCTCCGCCTCACTCTCCCCCTCACTCTCCCCCTCACTCTCCCCCTCACTCTCCCCCTCACTCTCCCCCTCACTCTCCCCTCACTCTCTCCCTCACTCTCACCATCACTCTCACCCTCAACCTGACCCTCACTCTCACCCATCCTCAACTTCACTCAAACCATCACCCTCACTCTCAGTCTCACTGTCAATCTCACCCTCACTTTCACTCTCAATCCGAGCCTCAATCGCAACCTTGCTCTCTCCCACTCTCACCCTCTCTCCCAACATCTCTCCCAGCCTCTCTCCCACACTCTCTCCCACCCACTCTCCCAGCCTCTCTCCCACCCTCTCTCCCACCCTCTCTCCCACCCTCTCTCCCACCCTCTCTCCCACCCTCTCTCCCACCCTCTCTCCCACCCCCTCTCCCAACCCCTCTCCCACCCTCTCTCCCACCCTCTCTCCCACCCTCTCTCCAACCCTCTCTCTCACCCTCTCTCTCACGCTCTCTCTCACCCTCTCTCTCAGCCTAACTCTCACTCTCACTCTCACTCTCACTCTCACTCTCACTCTCACCCTCTCTCTCACACTCTCTTTCAGCCTATCACTCAGCCTCTCCCTCACCTTCTCTCTCACCCTCTCTCTCACCCACTCTCTCACCCTCTCTCTCACTCTCACCCTCACTCTCACCCTCACACAACCTCACCCTCATTGTCACCATCACTCCCACTCTCACACTTGTCCTCAATCTAGCCCTCAGCCTCACTCTCCCCCTCACTCTCCCCCTCACTCTCCCCCTCACTCTCCCCCCTCACTCTCCGCCTCACTCTCCCCCTCACTCTTCCCCTCACTCTCCCCCTCACTCTCGCCCTCACTCTCCCCTCACTCTCCCCCTCACTCTCCCACTCACTCTCACCATTACTCTCACCCTCACCCTGACCCTCACTCTCACCCATCCTCATCCTCACTCACACCATCACCCTCACTCTCAGTCTCACTGTCAATCTCACCCTCACTTTCACTCTCAATCTGAGCCTCAATCGCAACCTTGCTCTCACCCTCTCTCCCAACATCTCTCCCAACATCTCTCCCAGCCTCTCTCCCACACTCTCTCCCACACTCTCTCCCACCCTCTCTCCCACCCTCTCTCCCACCCTCTCTCCCACCCTCTCTCCCACCCTCTCTCTCACCCTCTCTCTCATGCTCTCTCTCACCCTCTCTCTCAGCCTAACTCTCACTCTCACTCTCACTCTCACTCACACCCTTTCTCTCACACTCTCTCTCACACTCTCTTTCAGCCTATCTCTCAGCCTCTCCCTCACCCTCTCTCTCACCCTCTCTCTCACCCTCTCTCTCACCCTCTCTCTCACTCTCACCCTCACTCTCACCCTCACTCTCACCCTCACTCTCACCCTCACTCAACCTCACCCTCATTGTCACCATCACTCCCACTCTCACACTTGCCCTCAATCTAGCCCTCAGCCTCACCCTCACCCTCACTCTCAATCTCAACCTCACTCTCACCATCACTCTCACCATCACACTCACCATCACTCTCACCATCACTCTCACCCTCAATCTCACCCTCAATCTCACCCTCAATCTCACCCTCAATCTCACCCTCAATCTCACACTTACCTTCACTCTTACCCTCTCCCTAACCCTCCCCCTCACACTCAATCCCACTGTCACCCTCAATGTCACCCTCAATCTCACCCTTACCTTCACTCTCACCCTCACTCTCACCCTCACCCTCACTCTCACCCTCGCTCTCACCCTGACTCTGATCCTTACTCTCACCCACAATCTCACTCTCACCCTCACTCTCACCCACAATCTCACTCTCACCCTCACTCTCACCCTCACCATTACCCTAACCCTCAACCTCACCATCAGTCTCACCCTCGCTCTCACTCTCACTCTCACACTCACTCTCACTCTCATTCTCACTCTCACGCTCAGTCTCACTGTCACTCTCACGCTCATGCTCGCGCTCGCACTCTCACTCTCACTCTCACGCTCATGCTCACTCTAATGCTCACTCTCACCCTCACCCTCACCCTCACCATAAATCTCACTCTCACTCTCACCCATGCTATCCCCCTCACTCTCACCCTCTCTCTCACCCTGACTCTCATTCTGACTCTCACCCACAATCTCACTCTCACCCTCACTCTCACCCTCACCATTCAACTCACCCTCAACCTCACCCTCAGCCTCACCCTCACCCTCACCCTCACCCTCACCCTCACACTCACTCTCATGCTCATGCTCATGCTCACTCTCACGCTCATGCTCACTCTCACTCTCACTCTCACTCTCACTCTCTCTCTCACCCTATCTCTTACCATCTCTCTCACCCTGGCTCTCACCCTGACTCTCACCCTGACTCTCACCCTGACTCTCACCCTGACTCTCACCCTCACTCTCACCCTCTCACTCTCACTCTCACCCTCTCACTCTCACTCTCACTCTCACCCTCACCCACACCCTCACCCTCACCCACACCGCCGCCATCACCATCACTGCCCTGTAAATCTCACTCTCACTCTCACCCTCACACAACCTCACCCTCACCCTCACCTCACCCTCACTCACACACTCTCACTCAAACTCTCACTCTCACTCTCAACCAAACACAAACCCTCACCCTCACCCACACCGTAGCCATCACCATCACCATCACCTCGCTCTAAATCTGACTCTCACTCTCACTCTCACCCTCACCCTCACTGTAACCTTCACTCTCAAACTCCCTCTCCCTCGTACACTCATCCTCACCCTCACACTCACCCTCACCCTCACCCTCACTCTCACTCTCACTCTCATTCTCATTCTCACTCTCCCTCACACTCACTCCGACTCTTACTCTCACTACCAATCTCCCCGTTAAATGTCACCCTCCCTCTCTCCCTCTCTCAGCCTCACTCTCACTCTCACTCTCACCTCACCCTCACAATCTCTCACATTTCGCTCCCACTCTCACTCTCAATCTCAATCTCACTCTCACCCTCACCCTCACCCTCGCCCTCACCCTCACTCACTCTCACTCTCACTCTCACTCTCACTCTCACTCTCACACTCACACTCACCCTCACCCTTGCTCCCACCCTCATTCTCACCCTCAATCTCACCCTCGCTCTCACCCTCACTATCTCCCTCACTCTCACTCTCACTCTCATGCAGACTCTCACTCTCACTCTCACTCTCACTCTCACGCTCACGCTCTCTCACTCTCACTCTCACTCTCATGCTCACTCTAACGCTCAATCTCACCCTGACTCTCACCCTGACTCTCACCCTCACCCTCACCCTCACCCTCAATCTCACTCTCACCCACGCTATCACCCTCTCTCTCACCCTCACCCACAGCCTCAGCCTCAAGCCTCAGCCTCACCCTCACGCTCACTCTCAAGCTCACTCTCACCCTCTCTCCCACCCTCACCCTCAATCTCTCACTCTCACTCTCACTATCACTCTCACTCTCACACTCACTCTCACCCTCACCCTTGCTCCCACCCTCATTCTCACCCTCAATCTCACCCTCGCTCTCACCCTCACTATCTCCCTCACTCTCACTCTCACTCTCATGCTGACTCTCACTCTCACTCTCACTCTCACTCTCACGCTCACGCTCACGCTCACGCTCTCTCACTCTCACTCTCACTCTCATGCTCACTCTAACGCTCAATCTCACCCTGACTCTCACCCTGACTCTCACCCTCACCCTCACCCTCACCCTCAATCTCACTCTCACCCACGCTATCACCCTCTCTCTCACCCTCACCCACAGCCTCAGCCTCAAGCCTCAGCCTCACCCTCACGCTCACTCTCAAGCTCACTCTCACCCTCTCTCCCACCCTCACCCTCAATCTCTCACTCTCACTCTCACTATCACTCTCACTCTCACCTTCACCCTCACCCACACCCTCGCGCTCACCCACACCGTCGCCATCTCCATCTCCATCACGATCACCTCACCCTAAATCTCACTCTCACACTCACCCTCACCCACACCCTCACTGTAACCTTCTATCTCAATCTCCCTCTCCCCCCCACTCTCCCCACCACTCTCCCCCCCACTCTCCCCCCCACTCTCCCCCCCACTCTCCCCCTCACTCTCACCATCACTCTCACCATCACTCTCACCCTCACCCTGACCCTCACTCTCACCCATCCTCACCCTCACTCTCACCCTCAATCTGAGCCTCAATCGCAACCTTGCTCTCTCCCACTTTCACCCTCTCTCCCAACATCTCTCCCAGCCTCTCTCCCACACTCTCTCCCACACTCTCTCCCACCCACTCTCCCACCCTCTCTCCCACCCTCTCTCCCACCCTCTCTCCCACCCTCTCTCCCACCCTCTCTCCCACCCTCTCTCCCACCCTCTCTCCCACCCTCTCTCTCACCCTCTCTCTCATGCTCTCTCTCACCCTCTCTCTCAGCCTAACTCTCACTCTCACTCTCACTCTCACTCTCACCCTCTCTCTCACACTCTCTCTCACACTCTCTTTCAGCCTATCTCTCAGCCTCTCTTTCACCCTCTCTTTCACCCTCGCTCTCACCCTCTCTCTCACCCTCTCTCTCACTCTCACCCTCACTCTCACCCTCACTCTCACCCTCACTCTCACCCTCACTCAACCTCACCCTCATTGTCACCATCACTCCCACTCTCACACTTGCCCTCAATCTAGCCCTCAGCCTCACCCTCACTCTCACTCTCAATCTCAACCTCACTCTCACCATCACTCTCACCATCACAATCACCATCACTCTCACCATCACTCTCACCCTCAATCTCACCCTCAATCTCACCCTCAATCTCACCCTCAATCTCACACTTACCTTCACTCTTACCCTCTCCCTAACCCTCCCCCTCACACTCAATCCCACTGTCACCCTCAATGTCACCCTCAATCTCACCCTTACCTTCACTCTCACCCTCACTCTCACCCTCACCCTCACTCTCACCCTCGCTCTCACCCTGACTCTGATCCTTACTCTCACCCACAATCTCACTCTCACCCTCACTCTCACCCACAATCTCACTCTCACCCTCACCATTACCCTAACCCTCAACCTCACCATCAGTCTCACCCTCGCTCTCACTCTCACTCTCACACTCACTCTCTCTCTCATTCTCACTCTCACGCTCAGTCTCACTGTCACTCTCACGCTCACGCTCGCGCTCGCACTCTCACTCTCACTCTCACGCTCATGCTCACTCTAATGCTCACTCTCACCCTCACCCTCACCCTCACCATAAATCTCACTCTCACTCTCACCCATGCTATCCCCCTCACTCTCACCCTCTCTCTCACCCTGACTCTCATTCTGACTCTCACCCACAATCTCACTCTCACCCTCACTCTCACCCTCACCATTCAACTCACCCTCAACCTCACCCTCAGCCTCACCCTCACCCTCACCCTCACCCTCACACTCACTCTCATGCTCATGCTCATGCTCACTCTCACGCTCATGCTCACTCTCACTCTCACTCTCACTCTCACTCTCTCTCTCACCCTATCTCTTACCATCTCTCTCACCCTGACTCTCACCCTGACTCTCACCCTGACTCTCACCCTGACTCTCACCCTCACTCTCACCCTCTCACTCTCACTCTCACCCTCTCACTCTCACTCTCACTCTCACCCTCACCCACACCCTCACCCTCACCCACACCGCCGCCATCACCATCACTGCCCTGTAAATCTCACTCTCACTCTCACCCTCACACAACCTCACCCTCACCCTCACCTCACCCTCACTCACACACTCTCACTCAAACTCTCACTCTCACTCTCAACCAAACACAAACCCTCACCCTCACCCACACCGTAGCCATCACCATCACCATCACCTCGCTCTAAATCTGACTCTCACTCTCACTCTCACCCTCACCCTCACTGTAACCTTCACTCTCAAACTCCCTCTCCCTCGTACACTCACCCTCACCCTCACCCTCACACTCACCCTCACCCTCACCCTCACTCTCACTCTCACTCTCATTCTCATTCTCACTCTCCCTCACACTCACTCCGACTCTTACTCTCACTACCAATCTCCCCGTTAAATGTCACCCTCCCTCTCTCCCTCTCTCAGCCTCACTCTCACTCTCACTCTCACTCTCACCTCACCCTCACAATCTCTCACATTTCGCTCCCACTCTCACTCTCAATCACAATCTCACTCTCACCCTCACCCTCGCCCTCACCCTCTCTCACTCTCACTCTCACTCTCACTCTCACCCTCACTCTCACACTCACTCTCACCCTCACCCTTGCTCCCACCCTCATTCTCACCCTCCATCTCACCCTCGCTCTCACCCTCACTATCTCCCTCACTCTCACTCTCACTCTCATGCTGACTCTCACTCTCACTCTCACTCTCACGCTCACGCTCTCTCACTCTCACTCTCATGCTCACTCTAACGCTCAATCTCACCCTGACTCTCACCCTGACTCTCACCCTCACCCTCACCCTCACCCTCAATCTCACTCTCACCCACGCTATCACCCTCTCTCTCACCCTCACCCACAGCCTCAGCCTCAAGCCTCAGCCTCACCCTCACGCTCACTCTCAAGCTCACTCTCACCCTCTCTCCCACCCTCACCCTCAATCTCTCACTCTCACTCTCACTATCACTCTCACTCTCACCTTCACCCTCACCCACACCCTCGCGCTCACCCACACCGTCGCCATCTCCATCTCCATCACGATCACCTCACCCTAAATCTCACTCTCACTCTCACTCTCACCCTCACCCTCACTCACACTCACACTCACCCTCACCCACACCCTCACTGTAACCTTCTATCTCAATCTCCCTCTCCCCCCCACTCTCCCCCCCACTCTCCCCCTCACTCTCACCATCACTCTCACCATCACTCTCACCCTCACCCTGACCCTCACTCTCACCCATCCTCACCCTCACTCTCACCCTCAATCTGAGCCTCAATCGCAACCTTGCTCTCTCCCACTCTCACCCTCTCTCCCAACATCTCTCCCAGCCTCTCTCCCACACTCTCTCCCACACTCTCTCCCACCCACTCTCCCACCCTCTCTCCCACCCTCTCTCCCACCCTCTCTCCCACCCTCTCTCCCACCCTCTCTCCCACCCTCTCTCCCACCCTCTCTCCCACCCTCTCTCCCACCCTCTCTCCCACCCTCTCTCTCACCCTCTCTCTCATGCTCTCTCTCACCCTCTCTCTCAGCCTAACTCTCACTCTCACTCTCACTCTCACTCTCACCCTCTCTCTCACACTCTCTCTCACACTCTCTTTCAGCCTATCTCTCAGCCTCTCCCTCACCCTCTCTCTCACCCTCTCTCTCTCTCACCCTCACTCTCACCCTCACTCTCACCCTCACTCTCACCCTCACTCAACCTCACCCTCATTGTCACCATCACTCCCACTCTCACACTTGCCCTCAATCTAGCCCTCAGCCTCACCCTCACTCTCACTCTCAATCTCAACCTCACTCTCACCATCACTCTCACCATCACACTCACCATCACTCTCACCATCACTCTCACCCTCAATCTCACCCTCAATCTCACCCTCAATCTCACCCTCAATCTCACACTTACCTTCACTCTTACCCTCTCCCTAACCCTCCCCCTCACACTCAATCCCACTGTCACCCTCAATGTCACCCTCAATCTCACCCTTACCTTCACTCTCACCCTCACTCTCACCCTCACCCTCACTCTCACCCTCGCTCTCACCCTGACTCTGATCCTTACTCTCACCCACAATCTCACTCTCACCCTCACTCTCACCCACAATCTCACTCTCACCCTCACTCTCACCCTCACCATTACCCTAACCCTCAACCTCACCATCAGTCTCACCCTCGCTCTCACTCTCACTCTCACACTCACTCTCTCTCTCATTCTCACTCTCACGCTCAGTCTCACTGTCACTCTCACGCTCATGCTCGCGCTCGCACTCTCACTCTCACTCTCACGCTCATGCTCACTCTAATGCTCACTCTCACCCTCACCCTCACCCTCACCATAAATCTCACTCTCACTCTCACCCATGCTATCCCCCTCACTCTCACCCTCTCTCTCACCCTGACTCTCATTCTGACTCTCACCCACAATCTCACTCTCACCCTCACTCTCACCCTCACCATTCAACTCACCCTCAACCTCACCCTCAGCCTCACCCTCACCCTCACCCTCACCCTCACACTCACTCTCATGCTCATGCTCACTCTCACGCTCATGCTCACTCTCACTCTCACTCTCACTCTCACTCTCACTCTCTCTCTCACCCTATCTCTTACCATCTCTCTCACCCTGACTCTCACCCTGACTCTCACCCTGACTCTCACCCTGACTCTCACCCTGACTCTCACCCTCTCACTATCACTCTCACCCTCTCACTCTCACTCTCACTCTCACCCTCACCCACACCCTCACCCTCACCCACACCGCCGCCATCACCATCACTGCCCTGTAAATCTCACTCTCACTCTCACCCTCACACAACCTCACCCTCACCCTCACCTCACCCTCACTCACACACTCTCACTCAAACTCTCACTCTCACTCTCAACCAAACACAAACCCTCACCCTCACCCACACCGTAGCCATCACCATCACCATCACCTCGCTCTAAATCTGACTCTCACTCTCACTCTCACCCTCACCCTCACTGTAACCTTCACTCTCAAACTCCCTCTCCCTCGTACACTCACCCTCACCCTCACACTCACCCTCACCCTCACCCTCACTCTCACTCTCACTCTCATTCTCATTCTCACTCTCCCTCACACTCACTCCGACTCTTACTCTCACTACCAATCTCCCCGTTAAATGTCACCCTCCCTCTCTCCCTCTCTCAGCCTCACTCTCACTCTCACCTCACCCTCACAATCTCTCACATTTCGCTCCCACTCTCACTCTCAATCTCAATCTCACTCTCACCCTCACCCTCATCCTCACTCACTCTCACTCTCACTCTCACTCTCACTCTCACTCTCACTCTCACACTCACTCTCACCCTCACCCTTGCTCCCACCCTCATTCTCACCCTCAATCTCACCCTCGCTCTCACCCTCACTATCTCCCTCACTCTCACTCTCACTCTCATGCTGACTCTCACTCTCACTCTCACTCTCACTCTCACGCTCACGCTCACGCTCTCTCACTCTCACTCTCACTCTCATGCTCACTCTAACGCTCAATCTCACCCTGACTCTCACCCTGACTCTCACCCTCACCCTCACCCTCACCCTCACCCTCAATCTCACTCTCACCCACGCTATCACCCTCTCTCTCACCCTCACCCACAGCCTCAGCCTCAAGCCTCAGCCTCACCCTCACGCTCACTCTCAAGCTCACTCTCACCCTCTCTCCCACCCTCACCCTCAATCTCTCACTCTCACTCTCACTATCACTCTCACTCTCACCTTCACCCTCACCCACACCCTCGCGCTCACCCACACCGTCGCCATCTCCATCTCCATCACGATCACCTCACCCTAAATCTCACTCTCACTCTCACTCTCACCCTCACCCTCACTCACACTCACACTCACCCTCACCCACACCCTCACTGTAACCTTCTATCTCAATCTCCCTCTCCCCCCCACTCTCCCCCCCACTCTCCCCCCCACTCTCCCCCCCACTCTCCCCCCCACTCTCCCCTTCACTCTCACCATCACTCTCACCATCACTCTCACCCTCACCCTGACCCTCACTCTCACCCATCCTCACCCTCACTCTCACCCTCAATCTGAGCCTCAATCGCAACCTTGCTCTCTCCCACTCTCACCCTCTCTCCCAACCTCCCACCCACCCTCTCTCCCACCCTCTCTCCCACCCTCTCTCTCACCCTCTATCTCACCCTCTCTCTCACCCTCACTCTCACCCTCACTCTCCCCTTCACTCTCCCCTTCACTCACCCTTCACTCAACCCCTCAATCTCCCCCGCTCTCTCACCCTCTCCCTCACACTCTCCCTCCCCCTCTCTCACCCCCTCACTCTCCCCCTCAATCTCCCCCTCACTCTCCCCCTCACTCTCCCTCTCACTCTCCCCCTCACTCTCCCCCTCACTCTCCCCCTCACTCTCCCCCTCACTCTCACCATCACTCTCACCCTCAACCTGACCCTCACTCTCACCCATCCTCAACTTCACTCAAACCATCACCCTCACTCTCAGTCTCACTGTCAATCTCACCCTCACTCTCACCCTCAATCTGAGCCTCAATCGCAACCTCGCTCTCTCCCACTCTCACCCTCTCTCCCAACATCTCTCCCAACCTCTCTCCCAACCTCTCTCCCAACCTCTCTCCCAACATCTCTCGCAGCCTCTCTCCCAGCCTCTCTCCCACCCTCTCTCCCACCCTCTCTCTCACTCTCTCTCTCACTCTCACCCGCACTCTGACCCTCATTCTCACCCTCATTGTCACCATCACTCCCACTCTCACACATGCCCTCAAACTAGCCCTCACCCTCACCCTCAATCTCAATCTCAACCTCACTCTCACCATCAATCTCACCATCACTCTCAACATCACACTCACAATCACTCTCACCATCACTCTCACCATCACTCTCACCATCACTCTCACCCTCACTTTCAGCCTCAAACTCACCCTCAATCTCACCCTCAATCTCACACTTAGCTTCACTCTTACCCTCTCCCTAACCCTCACCCTCACCCTCAATCCCACTGTCACCATCAATCTCACCCTCAATCTCACCTTCAATCTCACCCTCAATCTCACCCTTACCTTCACTGTTATGCTCACACTCACCCTCACCCTCATCTCACTCTCAATGTCACCCTCACCCTCACCATCACCTCAATCTCATTCTCAACCTGAAACTCACCCTCATTCTGACCAACACTATCACCCACACTCTAACACTGAGGCTCACCCACACATTCACACACACTCTCACCCGCACTCTCCCCTTCTCTCTCAACCTCACCTTCACCCTCACTCAAACTCACCCTCACTCAACTCACCCTCACTCAAACTCACCCTCACTCAAACTCACCCTCACTCAAACTCACCCTCACTCAAACTCACCCTCACTCAGCCTCACCCTCACCCTCACTCTCAACCTCACTCTCACCCTGACTCTCACCTACACTTTCACCCAGACTCTCACCCACACTTTCACCCATGCTCTCACACTCACCCTTAATCTCACCCTCACTCTCAACCTCAACCTCACCCTCACTCAACCTCCACCCTCTCTCATCCTCACTCACACTCTCACCCTCGCTCTCACTCTCACTCTCACCCTCACTCTCACTCTCACACTCACCCTCACCCTCACCTCACCCTCACTCACCTCACCTCACCCTCACTCCCTCTCACTGACAATCTCACCCTCTCCCTCACCCTCACTCTGACCCTCAATCTCACCTTTGCTCGCTCCCACTCCCCCCTCACTCTCCCCCTCACTCTCCTCCTCACTCTCCACCTCACTCTCCCCTTCACTCTCCCCCTCACTCTCCCCCTCACTCTCCCCCTCACTCTCCGCCTCACTCTCCCCCTCACTCTCCCCCTCACTCTCCCCCTCACTCTCCCCCTCACTCTCCCCCTCACTCTCCCCCTCACTCTCCCCCTCACTCTCCCCCTCACTCTCCCCCTCACTCTCCCCCTCACTCTCCCCCTCACTCTCCCCCTCACTCTCCCCCTCACTCTCCCCCTCACTCTCCCCCTCACTCTCTCCCTCACTCTCACCATCACTCTCACCCTCAACCTGACCCTCACTCTCACCCATCCTCAACTTCACTCAAACCATCACCCTCACTCTCAGTCTCACTGTCAATCTCACCCTCACTTTCACTCTCAATCCGAGCCTCAATCGCAACCTTGCTCTCTCCCACTCTCACCCTCTCTCCCAACATCTCTCCCAGCCTCTCTCCCACACTCTCTCCCACCCACTCTCCCAGCCTCTCTCCCACCCTCTCTCCCACCCTCTCTCCCACCCTCTCTCCCACCCTCTCTCCCACCCTCTCTCCCACCCCCTCTCCCAACCCCTCTCCCACCCTCTCTCCCACCCTCTCTCCCACCCTCTCTCCAACCCTCTCTCTCACCCTCTCTCTCACGCTCTCTCTCACCCTCTCTCTCAGCCTAACTCTCACTCTCACTCTCACTCTCACTCTCACCCTCTCTCTCACACTCTCTCTCACACTCTCTTTCAGCCTATCTCTCAGCCTCTCCCTCACCTTCTCTCTCACCCTCTCTCTCACCCACTCTCTCACCCTCTCTCCCACTCTCACCCTCACTCTCACCCTCACTCAACCTCACCCTCATTGTCACCATCACTCCCACTCTCACACTTGTCCTCAATCTAGCCCTCAGCCTCACTCTCCCCCTCACTCTCCCCCTCACTCTCCCCCTCACTCTCCCCCTCACTCTCCGCCTCACTCTCCCCTTCACTCTTCCCCTCACTCTCCCCCTCACTCTCCCCCTCACTCTCCCACTCACTCTCACCATTACTCTCACCCTCACCCTGACCCTCACTCTCACCCATCCTCATCCTCACTCACACCATCACCCTCACTCTCAGTCTCACTGTCAATCTCACCCTCACTTTCACTCTCATTCTGAGCCTCAATCGCAACCTTGCTCTCACCCTCTCTCCCAACATCTCTCCAAGCCTCTCTCCCACACTCTCTCCCACACTCTCTCCCACCCACTCTCCCACCCTCTCTCCCACCCTCTCTCCCACCCTCTCTCCCACCCTCTCTCCCACCCTCTCTCCCAACCTCTCTCTCACCCTCTCTCTCATGCTCTCTCTCACCCTCTCTCTCAGCCTAACTCTCACTCTCACTCTCACTCTCACTCTCACCCTCTCTCTCACACTCTCTCTCACACTCTCTTTCAGCCTATCTCTCAGCCTCTCCCTCACCCTCTCTCTCACCCTCTCTCTCACCCTCTCTCTCACCCTCTCTCTCACCCTCTCTCTCACTCTCACCCTCACTCTCACCCTCACTCTCACCCTCACTCTCACCCTCACTCTCACCCTCACTCAACCTCACCCTCATTGTCACCATCACTCCCACTCTCACACTTGCCCTCAATCTAGCCCTCAGCCTCACCCTCACCCTCACTCTCAATCTCAACCTCACTCTCACCATCACTCTCACCATCACACTCACCATCACTCTCACCATCACTCTCACCCTCAATCTCACCCTCAATCTCACCCTCAATCTCACCCTCAATCTCACCCTCAATCTCACCCTCAATCTCACACTTACCTTCACTCTTACCCTCTCCCTAACCCTCCCCCTCACACTCAATCCCACTGTCACCCTCAATGTCACCCTCAATCTCACCCTTACCTTCACTCTCACCCTCACTCTCACCCTCACCCTCACTCTCACCCTCGCTCTCACCCTGACTCTGATCCTTACTCTCACCCACAATCTCACTCTCACCCTCACTCTCACCCACAATCTCACTCTCACCCTCACCATTACCCTAACCCTCAACCTCACCATCAGTCTCACCCTCGCTCTCACTCTCACTCTCACACTCACTCTCTCTCTCATTCTCACTCTCACGCTCAGTCTCACTGTCACTCTCACGCTCACGCTCGCGCTCGCACTCTCACTCTCACTCTCACGCTCATGCTCACTCTAATGCTCACTCTCACCCTCACCCTCACCCTCACCATAAATCTCACTCTCACTCTCACCCATGCTATCCCCCTCACTCTCACCCTCTCTCTCACCCTGACTCTCATTCTGACTCTCACCCACAATCTCACTCTCACCCTCACTCTCACCCTCACCATTCAACTCACCCTCAACCTCACCCTCAGCCTCACCCTCACCCTCACCCTCACACTCACTCTCATGCTCATGCTCATGCTCACTCTCACGCTCATGCTCACTCTCACTCTCACTCTCACTCTCACTCTCTCTCTCACCCTATCTCTTACCATCTCTCTCACCCTGACTCTCACCCTGACTCTCACCCTAACTCTCACCCTGACTCTCACCCTCACTCTCACCCTCTCACTCTCACTCTCACTCTCACCCTCTCACTCTCACTCTCACTCTCACCCTCACCCACACCCTCACCCTCACCCACACCGCCGCCATCACCATCACTGCCCTGTAAATCTCACTCTCACTCTCACCCTCACACAACCTCACCCGCACCCTCACCTCACCCTCACTCACACACTCTCACTCAAACTCTCACTCTCAACCAAACACAAACCCTCACCCTCACCCACACCGTAGCCATCACCATCACCATCACCTCGCTCTAAATCTGACTCTCACTCTCACTCTCACCCTCACCCTCACTGTAACCTTCACTCTCAAACTCCCTCTCCCTCGTACACTCACCCTCACCCTCACCCTCACACTCACCCTCACCCTCACCCTCACTCTCACTCTCATTCTCATTCTCACTCTCCCTCACACTCACTCCGACTCTTACTCTCACTACCAATCTCCCCGTTAAATGTCACCCTCCCTCTCTCCCTCTCTCAGCCTCACTCTCACTCTCACTCTCACTCTCACCTCACCCTCACAATCTCTCACATTTCGCTCCCACTCTCACTCTCAATCTCAATCTCACTCTCACCCTCACCCTCGCCCTCACCCTCTCTCACTCTCACTCTCACTCTCACTCTCACTCTCACTCTCACCCTCACTCTCACACTCACTCTCACCCTCACCCTTGCTCCCACCCTCATTCTCACCCTCCATCTCACCCTCGCTCTCACCCTCACTATCTCCCTCACTCTCACTCTCACTCTCATGCTGACTCTCACTCTCACTCTCACTCTCACGCTCACGCTCTCTCACTCTCACTCTCATGCTCACTCTAACGCTCAATCTCACCCTGACTCTCACCCTGACTCTCACCCTCACCCTCACCCTCACCCTCAATCTCACTCTCACCCACGCTATCACCCTCTCTCTCACCCTCACCCACAGCCTCAGCCTCAAGCCTCAGCCTCACCCTCACGCTCACTCTCAAGCTCACTCTCACCCTCTCTCCCACCCTCACCCTCAATCTCTCACTCTCACTCTCACTATCACTCTCACTCTCACCTTCACCCTCACCCACACCCTCGCGCTCACCCACACCGTCGCCATCTCCATCTCCATCACGATCACCTCACCCTAAATCTCACTCTCACTCTCACTCTCACCCTCACCCTCACTCACACTCACACTCACCCTCACCCACACCCTCACTGTAACCTTCTATCTCAATCTCCCTCTCCCCCCCACTCTCCCCCCCACTCTCCCCCCCACTCTCCCCCCCACTCTCCCCCCCACTCTCCCCCTCACTCTCACCATCACTCTCACCATCACTCTCACCCTCACCCTGACCCTCACTCTCACCCATCCTCACCCTCACTCTCACCCTCAATCTGAGCCTCAATCGCAACCTTGCTCTCTCCCACTCTCACCCTCTCTCCCAACATCTCTCCAAGCCTCTCTCCCACACTCTCTCCCACACTCTCTCCCACCCACTCTCCCACCCTCTCTCCCACCCTCTCTCCCACCCTCTCTCCCACCCTCTCTCCCACCCTCTCTCCCACCCTCTCTCCCACCCTCTCTCCCACCCTCTCTCCCACCCTCTCTCCCACCCTCTCTCCCACCCTCTCTCTCACCCTCTCTCTCATGCTCTCTCTCACCCTCTCTCTCAGCCTAACTCTCACTCTCACTCTCACTCTCACTCTCACCCTCTCTCTCACACTCTCTCTCACACTCTCTTTCAGCCTATCTCTCAGCCTCTCCCTCACCCTCTCTCTCACCCTCTCTCTCACCCTCTCTCTCTCTCACCCTCACTCTCACCCTCACTCTCACCCTCACTCTCACCCTCACTCAACCTCACCCTCATTGTCACCATCACTCCCACTCTCACACTTGCCCTCAATCTAGCCCTCAGCCTCACCCTCACTCTCACTCTCAATCTCAACCTCACTCTCACCATCACTCTCACCATCACACTCACCATCACTCTCACCATCACTCTCACCCTCAATCTCACCCTCAATCTCACCCTCAATCTCACCCTCAATCTCACCCTCAATCTCACACTTACCTTCACTCTTACCCTCTCCCTAACCCTCCCCCTCACACTCAATCCCACTGTCACCCTCAATGTCACCCTCAATCTCACCCTTACCTTCACTCTCACCCTCACTCTCACCCTCACCCTCACTCTCACCCTCGCTCTCACCCTGACTCTGATCCTTACTCTCACCCACAATCTCACTCTCACCCTCACTCTCACCCACAATCTCACTCTCACCCTCACTCTCACCCTCACCATTACCCTAACCCTCAACCTCACCATCAGTCTCACCCTCGCTCTCACTCTCACTCTCACACTCACTCTCTCTCTCATTCTCACTCTCACGCTCAGTCTCACTGTCACTCTCACGCTCACGCTCGCGCTCGCACTCTCACTCTCACTCTCACGCTCATGCTCACTCTAATGCTCACTCTCACCCTCACCCTCACCCTCACCATAAATCTCACTCTCACTCTCACCCATGCTATCCCCCTCACTCTCACCCTCTCTCTCACCCTGACTCTCATTCTGACTCTCACCCACAATCTCACTCTCACCCTCACTCTCACCCTCACCATTCAACTCACCCTCACCATTCAACTCACCCTCAACCTCACCCTCAGCCTCACCCTCACCCTCACCCTCACCCTCACACTCACTCTCATGCTCATGCTCACTCTCACGCTCATGCTCACTCTCACTCTCACTCTCACTCTCACTCTCTCTCTCACCCTATCTCTTACCATCTCTCTCACCCTGGCTCTCACCCTGACTCTCACCCTGACTCTCACCCTGACTCTCACCCTCACTCTCACCCTCACTCTCACCCTCTCACTATCACTCTCACCCTCTCACTCTCACTCTCACTCTTACCCTCACCCACACCCTCACCCTCACCCACACCGCCGCCATCACCATCACTGCCCTGTAAATCTCACTCTCACTCTCACCGTCACACAACCTCACCCTCACCCTCACCTCACCCTCACTCACACACTCTCACTCAAACTCTCACTCTCACTCTCAACCAAACACAAACCCTCACCCACACCGTAGCCATCACCATCACCATCACCTCGCTCTAAATTTGACTCTCACTCTCACTCTCACCCTCACCCTCACTGTAACCTTCACTCTCAAACTCCCTCTCCCTCGTACACTCACCCTCACCCTCACACTCACCCTCACCCTCACCCTCACTCTCACTCTCACTCTCATTCTCATTCTCACTCTCCCTCACACTCACTCCGACTCTTACTCTCACTACCAATCTCCCCGTTAAATGTCACCCTCCCTCTCTCCCTCTCTCAGCCTCACTCTCACTCTCACCTCACCCTCACAATCTCTCACATTTCGCTCCCACTCTCACTCTCAATCTCAATCTCACTCTCACCCTCACCCTCGCCCTCATCCTCACTCACTCTCACTCTCACTCTCACTCTCACTCTCACTCTCACTCTCACTCTCACCCTCACCCTTGCTCCCACCCTCATTCTCACCCTCAATCTCACCCTCGCTCTCACCCTCACTATCTCCCTCACTCTCACTCTCACTCTCATGCTGACTCTCACTCTCACTCTCACTCTCACTCTCACGCTCACGCTCACTCTCTCTCACTCTCACTCTCACTCTCATGCTCACTCTAACGCTCAATCTCACCCTGACTCTCACCCTGACTCTCACCCTCACCCTCACCCTCACCCTCACCCTCAATCTCACTCTCACCCACGCTATCACCCTCTCTCTCACCCTCACCCACAGCCTCAGCCTCAAGCCTCAGCCTCACCCTCACGCTCACTCTCAAGCTCACTCTCACCCTCTCTCCCACCCTCACCCTCAATCTCTCACTCTCACTCTCACTATCATTCTCACTCTCACCTTCACCCTCACCCACACCCTCGCGCTCACCCACACCGTCGCCATCTCCATCTCCATCACGATCACCTCACCCTAAATCTCACTCTCACTCTCACTCTCACCCTCACCCTCACTCACACTCACACTCACCCTCACCCACACCCTCACTGTAACCTTCTATCTCAATCTCCCTCTCCCCCCCACTCTCCCCCCCACTCTCCCCCCCACTCTCCCCCCCACTCTCCCCCCCACTCTCCCCCCCACTCTCCCCCTCACTCTCACCATCACTCTCACCATCACTCTCACCCTCACCCTGACCCTCACTCTCACCCATCCTCACCCTCACTCTCACCCTCAATCTGAGCCTCAATCGCAACCTTGCTCTCTCCCACTCTCACCCTCTCTCCCAACATCTCTCCCAGCCTCTCTCCCACACTCTCTCCCACACTCTCTCCCACCCACTCTCCCACCCTCTCTCCCACCCTCTCTCCCACCCTCTCTCCCACCCTCTCTCCCACCCTCTCTCCCACCCTCTCTCCCACCCTCTCTCCCACCCTCTCTCTCACCCTCTCTCTCATGCTCTCTCTCACCCTCTCTCTCAGCCTAACTCTCACTCTCACTCTCACTCTCACTCTCACCCTCTCTCTCACACTCTCTCTCACACTCTCTTTCAGCCTCTCCCTCACCCTCTCTCTCACCCTCTCTCTCACCCTGACTCTCACTCTCACCCTTGCTCTCACTCTCACTCTCACTCTCACACTGACGCTCACACTCACTCACACGCTCACGCTCAGCTCACCCTCTCTCTCAGTCTCACTCTCACTCTCACTCTCACCCTCACCATTACCCTCACCCTCACCTTCAACCTCACTCTCAGCCTCAGCCTCAGCCTCACGCTCATGCACACGCTCATACTCACGCTCACTCTCATGCTCACGCTCACACACATGCTCACGCTCAGGCTCATGCTCACACTCATGCTCACACTCACACTCATGCTCACGCTGACTCTCACACTCACACTCATGCTCACGCTGACTCTCCCCCTCTCTCTCACCCTCTCTCTCACTCTCTCTCTCACCCTCTCTCTCACCCTCTCTCTCACTCTCACTCTCACTGTCTCCCTCACCCTCACCTTCACTCTCACTCTCACCCTCACCCTCACCCTAACTCTCACCCTAACTCTCACTCTAACTCTCACCCTCACTCCGATCCTTACTTTCACCCTCACTCTCACCCTCACTCTCACCCTCACTCTCACCCTCACTTTCACCCTCACCCTCACCCTCACCCTCAATCTCACTCTCATCCTCACCCACACCCTCACTCTCACTCTCACCGTCACTCTCACCCTCACCCTCACCCTCATTCTCACTCTCACCCTCACTCTCACTCTTACTCTCACTGTCAATCTCATCCTAAATCTCACACTCCTTCTCTCCCTCTCACTTTTCACTCTCACTCTCACTCTCACCCTCACTCAGCTTCACTCTCACCCTGACTCTCATCCTCCCCCTCACCCTCACCCTCACCCTCACCCTCACTCTCTCTCACTCTCACTCTCACTCTTACTCTCACTCTCACTCTCACAATCTCTCACAATCTCTCACATTTCGCTCTCACTCTTACTCTCACCCGCACCCTCACCCTCACTCTCACTCTCACCCTTACTCTCACCCTCACCCTTGCTCTCACCCTTGCTCTCACCCTTGCTCTCACCCTCGCTCTCACTCTTGCCCTCACCTTCGCTCTCAATGGCGCTCTCACCCTCGATCTCAACCTTGCTCTCACCCTCGCACTCACCCTCACTCTCACCCTCGCTCTCTCCCTTGCTCTCACCCTTGTCTCACCCTCGCTCTCACTCTCGCTCTCGCTCTCACTCTCACTCTCATTCTCACCCTCACTCTCACTTTCACTCTCACCCTCATGCTCACCCTCACTCTCAATCTCTGTCTCACGCTCTGTCTCACCCTAAATCTCATCCTGACTCTCAATCACAATCTCACTCTCACCCTCACTCTCACCCTCACCATTACCCTCACCCTCAACCTCACCTTTAGCCTCACCCTCACTCTGACACTCACGCTCATTCTCACCCTCACTCTCACCCTCTCTCTCACTCTCTCTCACCCTTTCTCTCACCCTGACTCCCACCCTCACTCTCACCCGCACCCTCTCACTCTCACTCACTCTCACTCTCACACTCACTCTCACTCTCTCTCACCCTCACTCTCATTGTAACCTACACTCTCAATATCACTCTCACTTTCACTCTCACCCTCACATTCACTCTCACCCTCACCCTCACCCTCTCCCTTACCCTCACCCTCACTCTCACTCTCATTCTCCCTACCCTCACCCTCAACTTCACTCTCAAACTTAGCCTCATTCTCACCCTCACCCTCACCCTCACCCTCACTCTCACTCTCACTCTCCCCCTCACCCTCACCCACACTCTCACTCTTACTATCACTGTCAATCTCACCCTAAAACTCACCCTCCTTCGCTCCCTCTCTCAGCCTCACTCTCACCCTCACTCTCACCCTCACTCTCACCCTCACTCTCACCCTCACTTTCACCCTCACCCTCAACCTCACCCTCACCCTCACCCTCAATCTCACTCTCATCCTCACCCACACCTTCAACCTCACTCTCACCCTCACCCTCACTCTCACCCTCACCCTCACCCTCACCCTCACTCTCACCCTGATTCTCACTCTTACTCTCACTGACAATCTCACCCTAAATCTCACACTCCTTCTCTCCCTCTCACTTATCTCTCTCACTTTCACTATCACCCTCACTCAGCCTCACTCTCACCCTCACTCTCATCCTCCCCCTCACCTTCACCCTCACTCTCTCTCACTCTCACTCTCACCCTCACTCTCACCCTCGCTCTCACCCTCACCCTCACTCTCACTCTCACTCTCACTCTCAATCTCACAATCTCTCACAATCTCGCACATTTCTCTCTCACACTCATTCTCACCGTCACCCTCACCCTCACCCTCACTCTCACTCTCACCCTTACTCTCACCCACACCCTTGCTCTCACGCTCACTCTCACCCTCGCTCTCACCCTTGCCCTCACCTTCACTCTCAACGGCGCTCTCACCCTCGCTCTCACCCTTGCTCTCACCCTTGCTCTCACCCTCGCTCTCACCCTCGCTCTCACCCTCGCTCTCACCCTCGCTCTCACCCTCGCTCTCACCCTCTCTCTCACCCTGACTCTCAACCTCACTCTCACTCTCATTCTCACTCTCACTCTCACCCTCTCTCTCACCCTTGCACTCACCCTCGCTCTCACCCTTGCTCTCACTCTCACACTCACTCTCAATCTCACACTGACGCTCACTCTCACGCTCACTCTCACGCTCACGCTCATGCTCACTCTCACTCTCACTCTCACTCTCACTCTCTCTTCTCACCCTCTCTCTCACCCTGACTCTCACCCTCACCCTCGCCCTCACTCTCACTCTCACTCTCACTCTCACACTGATGCTCATGGTCACTCTCACTCTCACGCTCACGGTCACTCTCACTCTCACTCTCAGTCTCACTCTCACCCTCTCTTCTCACCCTCTCCCTCACCCTGACTCTCACTCTCACCCTCGCCCTCACTCTCACTCTCACTCTCACGCTCATGCTCATGCTCACGCTCATGCTCACTCTCACTCTCACCCTCACTCTCACTCTCACCCTCACCATTACGCTCACCCTCAACCTCACTCTCAGCCTCAGCCTCAGCCTCACGCTCATGCACACGCTCATACTCACGCTCACTCTCATGCTCACTCTCACGCTCACACTCACGCTCACGCTCACGCTCATGCTCACACTCATGCTCACACTCATGCTCACGCTCATGCTCATGCTCACTCTCACGCTCACGCTCACTCTCCCCCTCTCTCTCACCCTCTCTCTCACCCTCTCTCTCACTCACTCTCACTCTCACACTCACTCTCACTCTCGCTCTCGCTCTCGCTCTCGCTCTCGCTCTCGCTCTCGCTCTTGCTCTCGCCCTCACCCTCGCCCTTGCCCTCACCCTCACACTCATCCTCGCTCTCACCCTCGCTCTCACACTTGGTCTCACCCTTGCTCTCACCCTTGCCCTCACATTCGCTCTCACTCTCGCTCTCTCCCTCGCTATCACTCTCACCCTCACCCTCACCCTCACCCTCACCCTCACCCTCACTCTCACTCTCACCCTGACGCTCACCCTCACTACACCCTCATGCTCACCCTCACTCTCAACCTCACTCTCACCCTCTGTCTCACCCTCTGTCTCATCCTTTGTCTCACCCTCTGTCTCAACCTGAATCTCATCCTGACTCTCACCCACAATCTCACTCTCACACTCACCATTACCCTCACCCTCAACCTCTCCCTCAGCCTCACCCTCACCCTCGCCCTAGCCATCACTCTCACTCTCACTCTCACCCTCATTCTCACCCTCACCCTCAACCACACCCTCACCCTCATGCTCACTCTCACCCTCACCCTCACTCTCACTCTCAAACTCACTCTTACTCTCACTGTCAATCTCACCCTATATCTCACCCTCCTTCTCTCCCTCTCTCAGCCTCACTCTGACACTCACTCAGCCTTATTCTCACCCTCACTCTCATCCTCGCCCTCAACCTCACCCTCACTCTGACTCTCACTCTCACTCTCAATCTCACCCTCACAATCTCTCACAATCTCTCACATTTCACCCTCACCCTCACTCTCACACTCACTCTCACCCTCACCCTGGCTCTCACCCTCGCTCTCACCCTCGCTCTCACCCTCGCTCTCACCCTCGCTCTCACCCTCGCTCTCAACCTCGCTCTCACTCTCACCCATCTCTCACTCCCACCCTCACCCTCAATCTCACTCCCACTCTCACCCTCAACATTACCCTCAACCTCACTCTCAGCCGCACGCTCATGCTCACACTCATGCTCACGCTCACTCTCATGCTCACACTCACACTCATGCTCACGCTCACGCTCACGCTCACGCTCATGCTCACGCTCACGCTCACGCTCATGCTCACGCTTATGCTCACTCTCATGCTCACTCTCACTCTCACGCTCACACTCACGCTCTCGCTCACTCTCACCCTCTCTCTCACCCTCTCTCTCACCCTCTCTCTCACGCTCTCTCTCACCCTGACTCTCACCCTCACCCTCACCCTCACTCTCACCCTCGCTCTCACCCTTGCCCTCAGTCTCACTCTCGCTCTCGCACTCACTCTCGCTCTCACCCTCGCTCTCACACTCGCTCCCTCAATTACTCTCACCCTCGCTCTCACCCTTGCCCTCACCTTCGCTCTCACCCTCGCTATCACTCTCACTCTCATCCTGACCCTCACCCTCAACCACAATCTCACTCTCACCCTCACCATTACCCTCACCCTCATCCTCTCCCTCAGCCTCAAACTCACCCTCGCCCTCGCCCTCGCCCTCACTCTCACTCTCACTCTCACTCTCACTCTCACTCTCATTTTCCCTACCCTCACCCTCTCCCTCACTCTCAAACTTAGCCTCATTCTCACCCTCACCCTCACCCTCAACCTCACCCTCACCCTCACTCTCACTCTCACTGTCAATCTCACCCTAAAACTCACCCTCCTTCTCTCCCTCTCTCAGCCTCACTGTCACCATCACTCAGCCTCACTCTCACCCTCAGTCTCATCCTCGTCCTCACCCACACACTCACCCTCACTCTCACCCTCACCCTCACAATCTCTCACCATCTCTCAGATTTCGCTCTCACTCTCACCCTCACCCTTGCTCTCACCCTCGCTCTCAGCCTTGCTCTCACCCTCGCTCTTAATCTCACTCTCACTCTCACTCTCACTCTCACTCTCACCCTCACCATTGCCCTCACCCTCACCCTCAACCTCACTCTCAGCCTCAGCCTCACGCTCATGCACACGCTCATACTCACGCTCACTCTCATGCTCACGCTCACACTCACGCTCACGCTCAGGCTCATGCTCACACTCATGCTCACGCTCATGCTCACTCTCACGCTCACACTCACGCTCACTCTTCCCCTCTCTCTCCCCCTCTCTCTCACCCTCTCTCTCACCCTCTCTCTCACCCTCTCTCTTACCCTCTCTCTCACCCTCTCTCTCACCCTCTCTCTCACCCTCTCTCTCACTCTTTCTCTCACTCACTCTCATTCTCACTCTCACCCTCACCCTCACCCTCACCCTCACCCTCACTCTCACTCCCTCAACCTCAACCTCAACCTCAACCTCAACCTCAACCTCAACCTCAACCTCAACCTCAACCTCAACCTCGCCCTTGCCCTCGCCCTCACACTCATCCTCGCTCTCACCCTTGCTCTCACACTTGGTCTCACCCTTGCTCTTACCCATGCCCTCACCTTCCCTCTCACTCTCGCTCTCACTCTCGCTCTCACCCTCGCTATCACTCTCACCCTCACTTCACCCTCATGCTCACCCTCACTCTCACACTCTGTCTCACCCTCTGTCTCACCCTGATTCTCATCCTGACTCTCACCCACAATCTCACTCTCACACTCACTCTCACCCTCACTCTCACTCTCACCCTCATGCTCACCCTCACTACACCCTTTGCTCACCCTCTCTTCTCACCCTCTCTCTCACCCTGACTCTCACTCTCATCCTCACCCTTGCCCTCACTCTCACTCTCACTCTCACTCTCAGACTGACGCTCACGCTCACTCTCACTCACTCTCACTCTCACGCTCACGCTCACGCTCACTCTCACTCTCAGTCTCACTCTCACTCTCACCCTCGCTTCTCACCCTCTCTCTCACCCTGACTCTCACTCTCACCCTTGCTCTCACTCTCACTCTCACTCTCACACTGACGCTCACACTCACTCACACGCTCACGCTCAGCTCACCCTCTCTCTCAGTCTCACTCTCACTCTCACTCTCACCCTCACCATTACCCTCAACCTCACCTTCAACCTCACTCTCAGCCTCAGCCTCAGCCTCACGCTCATGCACATGCTCATACTTACGCTCACTCTCATGCTCACGCTCACACTCACGCTCACAGCTCAGGCTCATGCTCACACTCATGCTCACGCTCACGCTCACTCTCACACTCACACTCATGCTCACGCTGACTCTCCCCCCTCTCTCTCACCCTCTCTCTCACTCTCTCTCTCACCCTCTCTCTCACCCTCTCTCTCACTCTCACTCTCACTGTCTCCCTCACCCTCACCTTCACTCTCACTCTCACCCTCACCCTCACCCTAACTCTCACCCTCACTCCGATCCTTACTTTCACCCTCACTCTCACCCTCACTCTCACCCTCACTCTCACCCTCACTTTCACCCTCACCCTCACCCTCACCCTCAATCTCACTCTCATCCTCACCCACACCCTCACTCTCACTCTCACCGTCACTCTCACCCTCACCCTCACCCTCATTCTCACTCTCACCCTCACTCTCACTCTTACTCTCACTGTCAATCTCATCCTAAATCTCACACTCCTTCTCTCCCTCTCACTTTTCACTCTCACTCTCACTCTCACTCTCACTCAGCTTCACTCTCACCCTGACTCTCATCCTCCCCCTCACCCTCACCCTCACCCTCACCCTCACTCTCTCTCTCACTCTCACTCTCACTCTTACTCTCACTCTCACTCTCACAATCTCTCACAATCTCTCACATTTCGCTCTCACTCTTACTCTCACCCGCACCCTCACCCTCACTCTCACTCTCACCCTTACTCTCACCCTCACCCTTGCTCTCACCCTTGCTCTCACCCTTGCTCTCACCCTCGCTCTCACTCTTGCCCTCACCTTCGCTCTCAATGGCGCTCTCACCCTCGATCTCAACCTTGCTCTCACCCTCGCACTCACCCTCACTCTCACCCTCGCTCTCTCCCTTGCTCTCACCCTTGTCTCACCCTCGCTCTCACTCTCGCTCTCGCTCTCACTCTCACTCTCATTCTCACCCTCACTCTCACTTTCACTCTCACCCTCATGCTCACCCTCACTCTCAATCTCTGTCTCACGCTCTGTCTCACCCTAAATCTCATCCTGACTCTCAATCACAATCTCACTCTCACCCTCACTCTCACCCTCACCATTACCCTCACCCTCAACCTCACCTTTAGCCTCACCCTCACTCTGACACTCACGCTCATTCTCACCCTCACTCTCACCCTCTCTCTCACTCTCTCTCACCCTTTCTCTCACCCTGACTCCCACCCTCACTCTCACCCGCACCCTCTCACTCTCACTCACTCTCACTCTCACACTCACTCTCACTCTCACTCTCTCTCACCCTCACTCTCATTGTAACCTACACTCTCAATATCACTCTCACTTTCACTCTCACCCTCACATTCACTCTCACCCTCACCCTCACCCCTCTCCCTTACCCTCACCCTCACTCTCACTCTCATTCTCCCTACCCTCACCCTCAACTTCACTCTCAAACTTAGCCTCATTCTCACCCTCACCCTCACCCTCACTCTCACTCTCACTCTCCCCCTCACCCTCACCCACACTCTCACTCTTACTATCACTGTCAATCTCACCCTAAAACTCACCCTCCTTCGCTCCCTCTCTCAGCCTCACTCTCACCCTCACTCTCACCCTCACTCTCACCCTCACTCTCACCCTCACTTTCACCCTCACCCTCAACCTCACCCTCACCCTCACCCTCAATCTCACTCTCATCCTCACCCACACCTTCAACCTCACTCTCACCCTCACCCTCACTCTCACCCTCACCCTCACCCTCACCCTCACTCTCACCCTGATTCTCACTCTTACTCTCACTGACAATCTCACCCTAAATCTCACACTCCTTCTCTCCCTCTCACTTTTCTCTCTCACTTTCACTATCACCCTCACTCAGCCTCACTCTCACCCTCACTCTCATCCTCCCCCTCACCTTCACCCTCACTCTCTCTCACTCTCACTCTCACCCTCACTCTCACCCTCGCTCTCACCCTCACCCTCACTCTCACTCTCACTCTCACTCTCAATCTCACAATCTCTCACAATCTCGCACATTTCTCTCTCACACTCATTCTCACCGTCACCCTCACCCTCACCCTCACTCTCACTCTCACCCTTACTCTCACCCACACCCTTGCTCTCACGCTCACTCTCACCCTCGCTCTCACCCTTGCCCTCACCTTCACTCTCAACGGCGCTCTCACCCTCGCTCTCACCCTTGCTCTCACCCTTGCTCTCACCCTCGCTCTCACCCTCGCTCTCACCCTCGCTCTCACCCTCGCTCTCACCCTCGCTCTCACCCTCGCTCTCACCCTCGCTCTCACCCTCGCTCTCACCCTCGCTCTCACCCTCACTCTCACTCTCACTCTCGCTCTCGCTCTCACCCTCGCTCTCACTCTCGCTCTCACCTTCGCTCTCACTCTCACTCTCACTCTCACTCTCACTCTCACTCTCACTCTCACTCTCACTCTCACCCTCACCCACACTGTCACTCTCACTCTCACTCTCACCCTCACGCTCACCCTCACTACACCCTCATGCTCACCCTCATGCTCACCCTCATGCTCACCCTCTGTCTCACCCTCATGCTCACCCTCTGTCTCACCCTGAATCTCATCCTGACTCTCACCCATAATCTCACGCTCACCCTCACTCTCACCCTCACCATTACCCTCACCCTCAACCTCACCTTCAGCCTCACCCTCATTCTGACTCTCATGCTCACGCTCACCCTCACTCTCACCCTCAACCCCACCCTCGCTTTCACTCTCACCCTCACCCTTACCCTCACCCTCACCCTCTCAATCTCTCACAAGCTCTCACATTTCGCTCTCACTCTCACCCTCACTCTCACCCTCGCTTTCACCCTCACTCTCCACCTCGCTCTCACCCTCACTCTCACCTTCCCTCTCACCTTCCCTCTCACCTTCCCTCTCACCCTCCCTCTCACCCTTGCTCTCACCCACAGTCTCACCCTCCCTCTCACCCTTGCTCTCACCCTCGCTCTCATCTTCATCCTCATCCTCAACCTCGCTATCACCCTCGCTCTCAGCCTCGCTCTCAGCCTTGCTCTCACTCTCACTCTCACACTCACATTCACTCTCACTCTCACTCTTATTCTCATGCTCACGCTGATGCTCACTCTCACTCTTACCCTCTCTCTCACCCTCTCTCTCACCCTGACTCTCACCCTGACTCTCACCCTCACCCTCACCTCCCCGTCCCCCTCACTCTCTCACACTCACTCTCACTCTCACTCTCACTCTCACTCTAACCCTCACCCTCACACTCACTCTCACTCTCACCCTCTCTTCTCACCCTCTCTCTCACCCTGACTCTCACCCTCACTCTCGCCCTCTCTCTCACTCTCACTCTCACACTGACGCTCACGCTCACTCTCACTCTCACGCTCACTCTCTTTCTCACTCTCACCCTCTCTTCTCAGCCTCTCTCTCACCCTGACTCTCACTCTCACCCTCGCACTCACTCTCACTCTCACTGTCACTCTCACGCTGATGCTCACGCTCACTCTCACGCTCACGCTCATGCTCACGCTGATGCTCACTCTCACTCTCACCCTCACTCTCACTCTCCCCCTCACCATTACCCTCACCCTCACTGTCAACCTCACTCTCAGCCTCAGCCTCAGCCTCACGCTCATACTCACGCTCACTCTCATGCTCACTCTCACTGTCACACTCACGCTCACACTCACGCTCATGCTCACGCTTATGCTCATGCTCACTCTCACGCTCACTCTCAAGCTCACACTCATGCTCACGCTCACTCTCACCCTCTCTCTCACCCTCTCTCTCACCCTCTCTCTCACCCTCTCTCTCACCCTCTCTCTCACCCTCCCTCTCACCCTCCCTCTCACCCTGACCCTCACCCAACCCCTCCCCTCCCCCTCACTCTCTCACTCTCACTCTCACACTCACCCTCACACTCACTCTCACTCTCACCCTCTCTTCTCACCCTCACTCTCACCCTGACTCTCACCCTCACCCTCGCCCTCACTCTCACTCTCACTCTCACTCTCACTCTCACACTGATGCTCATGGTCACTCTCACTCTCACGCTCACGGTCACTCTCACTCTCACTCTCAGTCTCACTCTCACCCTCTCTTCTCACCCTCTCCCTCACCCTGACTCTCACTCTCACCCTCGCCCTCACTCTCACTCTCACTCTCACGCTCATGCTCATGCTCACGCTCATGCTCACTCTCACTCTCACCCTCACTCTCACTCTCACCCTCACCATTACGCTCACCCTCAACCTCACTCTCAGCCTCAGCCTCAGCCTCACGCTCATGCACACGCTCATACTCACGCTCACTCTCATGCTCACGCTCACACTCACACTCACGCTCAGGCTCATACTCACTCTCATGCTCACTCTCACGCTCACACTCACGCTCACGCTCACGCTCATGCTCACACTCATGCTCACGCTCATGCTCACTCTCACGCTCACGCTCACTCTCCCCCTCTCTCTCACCCTCTCTCTCACCCTCTCTCTCACCCTCTCTCACACTCACTCTCACTCTCACTCTCGCTCTCGCTCTCGCTCTCGCTCTCGCTCTTGCTCTCGCCCTCACCCTCGCCCATGCCCTCACCCTCACACTCATCCTCGCTCTCACCCTCGCTCTCACACTTGGTCTCACCCTTGCTCTCACCCTTGCCCTCACATTCGCTCTCACTCTCGCTCTCTCCCTCGCTATCACTCTCACCCTCACCCTCACCCTCACCCTCACCCTCACTCTCACTCTCACCCTGACGCTCACCCTCACTACACCCTCATGCTCACCCTCACTCTCAACCTCACTCTCACCCTCTGTCTCACCCTCTGTCTCATCCTCTGTCTCACCCTCTGTCTCACCCTCTGTCTCATCCTCTGTCTCATCCTCTGTCTCAACCTGAATCTCATCCTGACTCTCACCCACAATCTCACTCTCACACTCACCATTACCCTCACCCTCAACCTCTCCCTCAGCCTCACCCTCACCCTCGCCCTTGCCATCACTCTCACTCTCACTCTCACCCTCATTCTCACCCTCACCCTCAACCACACCCTCACCCTCATGCTCACTCTCACCCTCACCCTCACTCTCACTCTCAAACTCACTCTTACTCTCACTGTCAATCTCACCCTATATCTCACCCTCCTTCTCTCCCTCTCTCAGCCTCACTCTGACACTCACTCAGCCTTATTCTCACCCTCACTCTCATCCTCGCCCTCAACCTCACCCTCACTCTGACTCTCACTCTCACTCTCAATCTCACCCTCACAATCTCTCACAATCTCTCACATTTCACCCTCACCCTCACTCTCACACTCACTCTCACCCTCACCCTGGCTCTCACCCTCGCTCTCACCCTCGCTCTCACCCTTGCTCTCACCCTCGCTCTCACCCTCGCTCTCAACCTCGCTCTCACTCTCACCCATCTCTCACTCCCACCCTCACCCTCAATCTCACTCCCACTCTCACCCTCAACATTACCCTCAACCTCACTCTCAGCCGCACGCTCATGCTCACACTCATGCTCACGCTCATACTCACGCTCACTCTCATGCTCACACTCACACTCATGCTCACGCTCACGCTCACGCTCACTCTCATGCTCACGCTCACGCTCACGCTCATGCTCACGCTTATGCTCATGCTCACTCTCATGCTCACTCTCACTCTCACGCTCACACTCACGCTCTCGCTCACTCTCACCCTCTCTCTCACCCTCTCTCTCACCCTCTCTCTCACGCTCTCTCTCACCCTGACTCTCACCCTCACCCTCACCCTCACTCTCACCCTCGCTCTCACCCTTGCCCTCAGTCTCACTCTCGCTCTCGCTCTCACTCTCGCTCTCACCCTCGCTCTCACACTCGCTCCCTCAATTACTCTCACCCTCGCTCTCACCCTTGCCCTCACCTTCGCTCTCACCCTCGCTATCACTCTCACTCTCATCCTGACCCTCACCCTCAACCACAATCTCACTCTCACCCTCACCATTACCCTCACCCTCATCCTCTCCCTCAGCCTCAAACTCACCCTCGCCCTCGCCCTCGCCCTCGCCCTCACTCTCACTCTCACTCTCACTCTCACTCTCATTTTCCCTACCCTCACCCTCTCCCTCACTCTCAAACTTAGCCTCATTCTCACCCTCACCCTCACCCTCAACCTCACCCTCACCCTCACTCTCACTCTCACTGTCAATCTCACCCTAAAACTCACCCTCCTTCTCTCCCTCTCTCAGCCTCACTGTCACCATCACTCAGCCTCACTCTCACCCTCAGTCTCATCCTCGTCCTCACCCACACACTCACCCTCACTCTCACCCTCACCCTCACAATCTCTCACCATCTCTCAGATTTCGCTCTCACTCTCACCCTCACCCTTGCTCTCACCCTCGCTCTCAGCCTTGCTCTCACCCTCGCTCTTAATCTCACTCTCACTCTCACCCTCACTCTCACTCTCACCCTCATGCTCCCCCTCACTACACCCTTTGCTCACCCTCTCTTCTCACCCTCTCTCTCACCCTGACTCTCACCCTCACCCTCACCCTCGCCCTCACTCTCACTCTCACTCTCACTCTCACTCTCACACTGACGCTCACGCTCACTCTCACTCTCACTCTCACTCTCATGCTCACGCTCACGCTCACTCTCACTCTCAGTCTCACTCTCTCACTCACCCTCGCTTCTCACCGTCTCTGTCACCCTGACTCTCACTCTCACCCTTGCTCTCACTCTCACTCTCACACTGACGCTCACACTCGCTCACACGCTCATGCTCAGCTCACCCTCTCTCTCAGTCTCACTCTCACTGTCACTCTCACGCTCACCATTACCCTCACCATCACCTTCAACCTCACTCTCAGCCTCAGCCTCAGCCTCACGCTCATGCACACGCTCATATTCACGCTCACTCTCATGCTCACGCTCACACTCACGCTCACGCTCAGGCTCATGCTCACACTCATGCTCACGCTCACGCTCACTCTCACACTCACACTCATGCTCACGCTGACTCTCCCCCTCTCTCTCACCCTCTCTCTCACCCTCTCTCTCACCCTCTCTCTCACCCTCTCTCTCACCCTCTCTCTCACTCTCACTCTCACTCTAACTCTCACTCTCACACTGACGCTCACGCTCACTCTCACTCTCACTCTCACTCTCATGCTCACGCTCACTCTCACTCTCAGTCTCACTCTCACTCTCACCCTCGCTTCTCACCCTCTCTCTCACCCTGACTCTCACTCTCACCCTTGCTCTCACTCTCACTCTCACTCTAACTCTCACTCTCACACTGACGCTCACGCTCACTCTCACTCACTCTCACTCTCATGCTCACGCTCACGCTCACTCTCACTCTCAGTCTCACTCTCACTCTCACCCTCGCTTCTCACCCTCTCTCTCACCCTGACTCTCACCCTCACCCTTGCTCTTACTCTCACTCTCACTCTCACACTGACGCTCACTCTCACTCACACGCTCATGCTCAGCTCACCCTCTCTCTCACTCTCACTCTCACTCTCACCCTCACCATTGCCCTCACCCTCACCCTCAACCTCACTCTCAGCCTCAGCCTCACGCTCATGCACACGCTCATACTCACGCTCACTCTCATGCTCACGCTCACACTCACGCTCACGCTCAGGCTCATGCTCACACTCATGCTCACGCTCATGCTCACTCTCACGCTCACACTCACGCTCACTCTTCCCCTCTCTCTCCCCCTCTCTCTCACCCTCTCTCTCACCCTCTCTCTCACCCTCTCTCTTACCCTCTCTCTCACCCTCTCTCTCACCCTCTCTCTCACTCTTTCTCTCACTCACTCTCATTCTCACTCTCACCCTCACCCTCACCCTCACTCTCACTCTCACTCTCACTCCCTCAACCTCAACCTCAACCTCAACCTCAACCTCAACCTCAACCTCAACCTCAACCTCAACCTCGCCCTTGCCCTCGCCCTCACACTCATCCTCGCTCTCACCCTTGCTCTCACACTTGGTCTCACCCTTGCTCTTACCCATGCCCTCACCTTCCCTCTCACTCTCGCTCTCACTCTCGCTCTCACTCTCGCTCTCACCCTCGCTATCACTCTCTCTCTCACCCTCACTTCACCCTCATGCTCACCCTCACTCTCACACTCTGTCTCACGCTCTGTCTCACCCTGATTCTCATCCTGACTCTCACCCACAATCTCACTCTCACACTCACTCTCACCCTCACTCTCACTCTCACCCTCATGCTCACCCTCACTACACCCTTTGCTCACCCTCTCTTCTCACCCTCTCTCTCACCCTGACTCTCACTCTCACCCTCACCCTTGCCCTCACTCTCACTCTCACTCTCACTCTCAGACTGACGCTCACGCTCACTCTCACTCACTCTCACTCTCATGCTCACGCTCACGCTCACTCTCACTCTCAGTCTCACTCTCACTCTCACCCTCGCTTCTCACCCTCTCTCTCACCCTGACTCTCACTCTCACCCTTGCTCTCACTCTCACTCTCACTCTCACACTGACGCTCACACTCACTCACACGCTCACGCTCAGCTCACCCTCTCTCTCAGTCTCACTCTCACTCTCACTCTCACCCTCACCATTACCCTCACCCTCACCTTCAACCTCACTCTCAGCCTCAGCCTCAGCCTCACGCTCATGCACATGCTCATAATTACGCTCACTCTCATGCTCACGCTCACACTCACGCTCATGCTCAGGCTCATGCTCACACTCATGCTCACGCTCACGCTCACGCTCACTCTCACACTCACACTCATGCTCACGCTGACTCTCCCCCTCTCTCTCACCCTCTCTCTCACTCTCTCTCTCACCCTCTCTCTCACCCTCTCTCTCACCCTGACTCTCACCCTCGCCCTCACTCTCACTCTCACTCTCACTCTCACTCTCACTCTCGCATTGACACTCACGCTCACTCTCACTCTCACTCTCACTCTCATGCTCACGCTCACGCTCACTCTCACTCTCAGTCTCACTCTCACTCTCACCCTCGCTTCTCACCCTCTCTCTCACCCTGACTCTCACTCTCACCCTTGCTCTCACTCTCACTCTCACTCTCACACTGACGCTCACACTCACTCACACGCTCACGCTCAGCTCACCCTCTCTCTCACCCTGACTCTCACTCTCACCCTTGCTCTTACTCTCACTCTCACACTGACGCTCACACTCACTCACACGCTCACGCTCAGCTCACCCTCTCTCTCACTCTCAGTCTCACTCTAACTCTCACCCTCACCATTACCCTCACCCTCACCTTCAACCTCACTCTCAGCCTCAGCCTCAGCCTCACGCTCATGCACACGCTCATACTCACGCTCACTCTCATGCTCACGCTCACACACATGCTCACGCTCACGCTCACGCTCAGGCTCATGCTCACACTCATGCTCACGCTCACGCTCACTCTCACACTCACACTCACGCTCACGCTGACTCTCCCCCTCTCTCTCACCCTCTCTCACCCTCTCTCTCACCCTGACTCTCACCCTCGCCCTCACTCTCACTCTCACTCTCACTCTCACTCTCACTCTCACACTGACGCTCACGCTCACTCTCACTCTCACTCTCACTCTCATGCTCACGCTCACGCTCACGCTCACTCTCAGTCTCACTCTCACTCTCACCCTCGCTTCTCACCGTCTCTGTCACCCTGACTCTCACCCTCACCCTTGCTCTCACTCTCACTCTCACACTGACGCTCACGCTCACTCACACGCTCATGCTCAGCTCACCCTCTCTCTCACTCTCACTTTCACCCTCACCATTACCCTCACCCTCACCCTCAACCTCACTCTCAGCCTCAGCCTCACGCTCATGCACACGCTCACACTCACGCTCACGCTCAGGCTCATGCTCACTCTCACGCTCACACTCACGCTCACTCTTCCCCTCTCTCTCCCCCTCTCTCTCACCCTCTCTCTCACCCTCTCTCTCACCCTCTCTCTCACCCTCTCTCTTACCCTCTCTCTCACCCTCTCTCTCACCCTCTCTCTCACCCTCTCTCTCACTCTTTCTCTCACTCACTCTCATTCTCACTCTCACCCTCACCCTCACCCTCACTCTCACTCTCACTCTCACTCTCACTCTCACTCCCTCAACCTCAACCTCAACCTCAACCTCAACCTCAACCTCAACCTCGCCCTCACACTCATCCTCGCTCTCACCCTTGCTCTCACACTTGGTCTCACCCTTGCTCTTACCCATGCCCTCACCTTCCCTCTCGCTCTCGCTCTCACTCTCGCTCTCACCCTCGCTATCACTCTCACTCTCACCCTCACTTCACCCTCATGCTCACCCTCACTCTCACACTCTGTCTCACGCTCTGTCTCACCCTGATTCTCATCCTGACTCTCACCCACAATCTCACTCTCACACTCACTCTCACCCTCACTCTCACTCTCACCCTCATGCTCACCCTCACTACACCCTTTGCTCACCCTCTCTTCTCACCCTCTCTCTCACCCTGACTCTCACTCTCACCCTCACCCTTGCCCTCACTCTCACTCTCACTCTCACTCTCAGACTGACGCTCACGCTCACTCTCACTCACTCTCACTCTCATGCTCACGCTCACGCTCACTCTCACTCTCAGTCTCACTCTCACTCTCACCCTCGCTTCTCACCGTCTCTCTCACCCTGACTCTCACTCTCACCCTTGCTCTCACTCTCACTCTCACTCTCACACTGACGCTCACACTCACTCACACGCTCACGCTCAGCTCACCCTCTCTCTCAGTCTCACTCTCACTCTCACTCTCACGCTCACCATTACCCTCACCCTCACCTTCAACCTCACTCTCAGCCTCAGCCTCAGCCTCACGCTCATGCACATGCTCATACTTACGCTCACTCTCATGCTCACGCTCACACTCACGCTCATGCTCAGGCTCATGCTCACACTCATGCTCACGCTCACGCTCACTCTCACACTCACACTCATGCTCACGCTGACTCTCCCCCTCTCTCTCACCCTCTCTCTCACTCTCTCTCTCACCCTCTCTCTCACCCTCTCTCTCACTGTCTCCCTCACCCTCACCTTCACTCTCACTCTCACTCTCACTCTCACTCTCACTCTCACTCTCACACTGACGCTCACGCTCACTCTCACTCTCACTCTCACTCTCATGCTCACGCTCACGCTCACTCTCACTCTCAGTCTCACTCTCACTCTCACCCTCTCTCTCACCCTCTCTCTCACCCTGACTCTCACCCTCGCCCTCACTCTCACTCTCACTCTCACTCTCACTCTCACACTGACGCTCACGCTCACTCTCACTCTCACTCTCACTCTCACTCTCACTCTCATGCTCACGCTCACGCTCACTCTCACTCTCAGTCTCACTCTCACTCTCACCCTCGCTTCTCACCCTCTCTCTCACCCTGACTCTCACCCTCACCCTTGCTCTTACTCTCACTCTCACTCTCACACTGACGCTCACACTCACTCACACGCTCATGCTCAGCTCACCCTCTCTCTCACTCTCACTATCACCCTCACCATTACCCTCACCCTCACCCTCAACCTCACTCTCAGCCTCAGCCTCACGCTCATGCACACGCTCATACTCACGCTCACTCTCATGCTCACGCTCACACTCACGCTCACGCTCAGGCTCATGCTCACACTCATGCTCACGCTCATGCTCACTCTCACGCTCACACTCACGCTCACTCTTCCCCTCTCTCTCCCCCTCTCTCTCACCCTCTCTCTTACCCTCTCTCTCACCCTCTCTCTCACCCTCTCTCTCACCCTCTCTCTCACTCTTTCTCTCACTCACTCTCATTCTCACTCTCACCCTCACCCTCACCCTCACTCTCACTCTCACTCTCACTCTCACTCTCACTCTCACTCCCTCAACCTCAACCTCAACCTCAACCTCAACCTCACCCTCACACTCATCCTCGCTCTCACCCTTGCTCTCACACTTGGTCTCACCCTTGCTCTTACCCATGCCCTCACCTTCCCTCTCACTCTCGCTCTCACTCTCGCTCTCACCCTCGCTATCACTCTCACTCTCACCCTCACTTCACCCTCATGCTCACCCTCACTCTCACACTCTGTCTCACGCTCTGTCTCACCCTGATTCTCATCCTGACTCTCACCCACAATCTCACTCTCACACTCACTCTCACCCTCACTCTCACTCTCACCCTCATGCTCACCCTCACTACACCCTTTGCTCACCCTCTCTTCTCACCCTCTCTCTCACCCTGACTCTCACTCTCACCCTCACCCTTGCCCTCACTCTCACTCTCACTCTCACTCTCAGACTGACGCTCACGCTCACTCTCACTCACTCTCACTCTCATGCTCACGCTCACGCTCACTCTCACTCTCAGTCTCACTCTCACTCTCACCCTCGCTTCTCACCCTCTCTCTCACCCTGACTCTCACTCTCACCCTTGCTCTCACTCTCACTCTCACTCTCACACTGACGCTCACACTCACTCACACGCTCACGCTCAGCTCACCCTCTCTCTCAGTCTCACTCTCACTCTCACTCTCACCCTCACCATTACCCTCACCCTCACCTTCAACCTCACTCTCAGCCTCAGCCTCAGCCTCACGCTCATGCACACGCTCATACTCACGCTCACTCTCATGCTCACGCTCACACACATGCTCACGCAGAGGCTCATGCTCACACTCATGCTCACGCTCACGTTCACTCTCACACTCACACTCACGCTCACGCTGACTCTCCCCCTCTCTCTCACCCTCTCTCACCCTCTCTCTCACCCTCTCTCTCACCCTCTCTCTCACCCTGACTCTCACCCTCGCCCTCACTCTCACTCTCACTCTCACTCTCACTCTCACACTGACGCTCACGCTCACTCTCACTCTCACTCTCACTCTCATGCTCACGCTCACGCTCACTCTCACTCTCAGTCTCACTCTCACTCTCACCCTCGCTTCTCACCGTCTCTGTCACCCTGACTCTCACCCTCACCCTTGCTCTTACTCTCACTCTCACACTGACGCTCACGCTCACTCACACGCTCATGCTCATCTCACCCTCTCTCTCACTCTCACTTTCACCCTCACCATTACCCTCACCCTCACCCTCAACCTCACTCTCAGCCTCAGCCTCACGCTCATGCACACGCTCATACTCACGCTCACTCTCATGCTCACGCTCACACACATGCTCACGCAGAGGCTCATGCTCACACTCATGCTCACGCTCACGCTCACTCTCACACTCACACTCACGCTCACGCTGACTCTCCCCCTCTCTCTCACCCTCTCTCACCCTCTCTCTCACCCTGACTCTCACCCTCGCCCTCACTCTCACTCTCACTCTCACTCTCACTCTCACACTGACGCTCACGCTCACTCTCACTCTCACTCTCACTCTCATGCTCACGCTCACGCTCACGCTCACTCTCAGTCTCACTCTCACTCTCACCCTCGCTTCTCACCCTCTCTCTCACCCTGACTCTCACCCTCACCCTTGCTCTTACTCTCACTCTCACACTGACGCTCACTCTCACTCACACGCTCATGCTCAGCTCACCCTCTCTCTCACTCTCACTTTCACCCTCACCATTACCCTCACCCTCACCCTCAACCTCACTCTCAGCCTCAGCCTCACGCTCATGCACACGCTCATACTCACGCTCACTCTCATGCTCACGCTCACACTCACGCTCACGCTCAGGCTCATGCTCACACTCATGCTCACGCTCATGCTCACTCTCACGCTCACACTCACGCTCACTCTCCCCCTCTCTCTCACCCTCTCTCTCACCCTCTCTCTCACCCTCTCTCTCACCCTCTCACTCACTCTCATTCTCACCCTCACCCTCACTCTCACTCTCACTCTCACTCTCACTCTCACTCTCACTCTCACTCTCACTCTCACCCTCACCCTCAAACTCACTCTCACCCTCGCCCTTGCCCTCGCCCTCACACTCATCCTCGCTCTCACCCTCGCACTCACACTTGGTCTCACCCTTGCTCTCACCCATGCCCTCACCTTCGCTCTCACTCTCGCTCTCTCCCTCGCTATCACTCTCACTCTCACCCTCACCCTCACCCTCACTCTCACTCTCACCCTGACGCTCACCCTCACTACACCCTCACTACACCCTCATGCTCACCCTCACTCTCACCCTCACTCTCACCCTCTGTCTCACCCTCTGTCTCATCCTCTGTCTCACCCTCTGTCTCAACCTGAATCTCATCCTGACTCTCACCCACAATCTCACTCTCACCCTCACCATTACCCTCTCTCTCACCCTCACTCTCACTCTCATTTTCCCTACCCTCACCCTCTCCCTCACTCTCAAACTTAGCCTCATTCTCACCCTCACCCTCAACCTCACCCTCACCCCCACTCTCACTCTCACTGTCAATCTCACCCTAAAACTCACCCTCCTTCTCTCCCTCTCTCAGCCTCACTGTCACCATCACTCAGCCTCACTCTCACCCTCAGTCTCATCCTCGTCCTCACCCACACACTCACCCTCACTCTCACCCTCACCCTCACAATCTCTCACCATCTCTCAGATTTTGCTCTCAAACTCACCCTCACCCTTGCTCTCACCCTCGCTCTCAGCCTTGCTCTCACCCTCGCTCTTACTCTCACTCTCACTCTCACCCTCACTCTCACTCTCACCCTCATGCTCACCCTCACTACACCCTTTACTCACCCTCTCTGCTCACCCTCTCTCTCACTCTCACTCTCACTCTCACCCTCACCCTCAACCTCACTCTCATCCTCAGCCTCAGCCTCACGCTCATGCACATGCTCATACTCACGCTCACTCTCATGCTCACGCTCACACTCACGCTCACGCTCAGGCTCATACTCACACTCATGCTCACGCTTACGCTCACTCTCATGCTCACGCTCATGCTCACGCTTATGCTCATGCTCACGCTCATGCTCACTTTCACGCTCAGTCTCACGCTCACACTCATGCTCACGCTCACTCTCACCCTCTCTCACACCCTCTCTCTCACCTTCTCTCTCACCTTCTCTCTCACCCTGACTCTCACCCTCACCCTCACCGTCACCGTCACTCTCACTCTCACTCTCACTCTCTCCCTCAACCTCACTCTCACCCTCACCCTTGCCCTCACCCTCACCTCATCCTCGATCTCACCCTCGCTCTCACCCTTGCCCTCACTCTCGCTCTCACTCTCGCTCTCACCCTCGCTATCAGTCTCACTCTCACCTTCTGTCTCCCCCTCTGCCTCACCCTCACCATCACTCTCACTCTCACCCTGATGCTCACCCTCACTACACCCTCATGCTCTCCCTCACACTCACCCTCACTCTCACCCTCTGTCTCACCCTCTGCCTCATCCTCTGTCTCACCCTCTGTCTCAACCTGAATCTCATCCTGACTCTCACCCACAATCTCACTCTCACCCTCACCATTACCCTCACCCTCAACCTCTCCCTCAGCGTCACCCTCACCCTCGCCCTTGCCATCACTCTCACTCTCACTCTCACCCTCATTCTCACCCTCACCCTCAACCATACCTTCACCCTCTCTCTTACCCTCTCTCTCACCCTGACTCCCACCCTCACTCTCACCTGCACCCTCTCACTCTCACTCTCACACTCATTCTCACTCTCCCTCACCCTCAAACTCACTGTAAATTTCACTCTCAATATCACTCTCACTCTCACTCTCATTCTCACCCTCACCCTCACCCACACTCTCACTCTTACTCTCACTCTCAATCTCACCCTAAAACTCACCCTCCTTCTCTCCCTTTCTCAGCCTCACTCTCACCATCACTCAACCTCACTCTCACCCTCACCCTCACAATCTCTCACCATCTCTCAGATTTCGCTCTCACTCTCACCCTCACCCTTGCTCTCACCCTTGCTCTCAGACTCGGTCTCACCCTCACTCTTACTCTCACTCTCACCCTCACTCTCACTCTCACCCTTACGCTCATCCTCACTACACCCTCTGTCTCACCCTCTGTCTCACCCTCTGTCTCACCCTCTGTCTCACTCTCTGTCTTACCATCAATCTCATCCTGACTCTCACCCACAATCTCACTCTCACCCTCACTCTCACCGTCACCCTCACCATTACCCTCACCCTCAACCTCACCTTCAGCCTCACCCTCATTCTCACTCTCACGATCACGCTCACGCTCATGCTCACGCTCACGCTCACCCTCACTCTCACCCTCTCTCTTACCCTCTCTCTTACCCTCTCTCTTACCCTCTCTCTCACCCTGGCTCTCACCCTCACGCTTCACTCTCACACTCTCACTCTCACTCTCATCCTCACCCACACCCTCGCCCTCACCCACACAGCCGCCATCTCCATCACTGCACTCTAAATCTCACTCTCACTCTCACCCTCACTCACTCTCACCCTCACCCTCACCCTCACACTCTCACTCTCACTCTCACTCTCACTCTCACATACACTCATACCCACACTCTCACCCTTACCCGGATTGTCGCCAGCACCATCACCATCACATCACTATAAATCTCACTCACACTCTCATTCTCACTCAACTTCACCCTAACCCTCACCCTCACACTCTCACTCTCTCACTCTCACTCTCACTCTCACACTCACTCTCACCCACACCCTCGCTCTCACCCAGACCATCACCATCACCATCACGTCACTATAAATCTCACTCTCAGTCTCACTCACCCTCAAACTCAAACTCACCCTCATCCGCACTGTCATCTTCATAATCAATCTCCTTCTTCCTCGCAGTCTCACCCTCACACTCACCCTCACCATCACTCTAACCTTCACTCTCAATCTCCCTCTACCTCGCACCCTCACCCTCACCCTCAGTCTCACTCTCACTCTCACACTCACTCTTACTCTCACTGTCAATCTCACCATAAATCTCACCCTCCTTCTCTCCCTCTCTCAGCCTCACTCTCGCCCTCACTCAGCCTTACACTCACCCTCACTCTCATCCTCATCCTCACCCTTACTCTCACTCTCACTCTCACTCTCACTCTCACCCTCATCCTTGCTCTCACCCTCTGTCTCACCCTCTGTCTCACCCTCTCTCTCACCCTGACTCTCACCCTGACTCTCACCTACACTCTCACTCTCACCCTCAATCTCACCCTCAATCTCACCCTCAATCTCACTCTCACTCTCACACTCACCCTCACTCTCACTCTCACCCTCACCCTCACCCTCATCCTCACCCTCACCCTCATTCTCACCATCACCCTGAACCTCAAATTCAACCTCACGCTCACCCTCACCCTCAACCTCACTCTCACTCTCCCTCACCCTTACCCTCACTCTCACTCTCACCCTCATTCTCACCCTCACCCTCTCTCTCACCCTCTCTTTTACCCTCTCTCCCACCCTGATTCTCATCCTCTCCCTCACCCTCACTCACACTCTCTCTCTCACTCTCACTCTCACCCTCATCCTCATCCTTACCCTCACCCTCACCCTCATTCTCACCATCACCCTCAAGCTCAACCTCAACCTCAACCTCACGCTCACCCTCACCCTCAAACTCACTCTCACTCTCCCTCACCCTTACCCTCACTCTCACTCTCACCCTCATTCTCACCCTCACCCTCAACCTCGCCCTCACTCTCACTCTCACTCTTTCACTGTCAATCTCACCCTAAATCTCCCCCACCTTCTCTCCCTCTCTCAACCTCACTCTCACCCTCACTCAGCCTCACTCTCACCCTCACTCTCATCCTCACCCTCACCCTCACCCTCACTCTCACTCTCACTCTCACCCTCACAATCTCTCTCAATCTCTCACATTTCGCTCTCACCCTCACCCTCACCCTCACCCTCACTCTCACTCTCACCCTCACCCTCACCCTCACTCTCACTCTCACCCTCACCCTCACCCTCACCCTTGCTCTCACCCTCGCTCTCACCCTTGCTCTAACCCTTGCTCTCACCCTTGCCCTCACCCTTGCTCTCACCCTCACTCTCACTCTCACTCTCACTCTCATTCTCCCTCACCATCACCATCCCCTCACCCTCACCCTAACTCTCAATCTCACTCTCACCCTCATTCTCACCCTCACCCTCACTCTCACTCTCACCCTCATTCTCACCCTCACCCTCACCCTCACCCACACCACCGTCATCCCCATCACCATACTCTAAATCTCACTCTCACTCTCACTCTCTTCCTCACTCAACCTCACCCTCACCCTCACTCTCACACTCTCACTCTCACATTCACTCACACTCATACCCTCGCCCTCACCCATACCGTCGCCATCACCATCACCATCACGTCACTATAAATCTCACTCTCACTCACCCTCACACTCACTCTCACCCTCATCCTCACTGTAACCTTCACTCTCAATCTCCCTCTCACTCGTACTCTCACCCTCACCCTCACACTCACCCTCACCCTCACTGTAACCTTCACTCTCAATCTCACTCTCCCTCGCACTCTCACCCTCACCCTCACCCTCAACCTCACTCTCTCACTCTCACTCTCACTCACCCATCTTCACTCTCATGCTCTCTCTCACCCTCTGTCTCACCCTTTCTCTCACCCTGCCTCTCACCCTGACTCTCACCTACAATCTCACTCTCACCCTCAATCTCATCCTCACTCTCACTCTCACGCTCACGCTCACGCTCATGCTCATGCTCACCCTCACCCTCACCCTCTCTTTTACCCTCTCTCTCACCCTGATTCTCATCCTCACCCTCACCCTCACTCACACTCTCACTCTCACTCTCAGTCTCACTCTCACCCTCACCCTCACCCTCATCCTCATCCTCATTCTCACCATCACCCTCAACCTCAACTTCAACCTCACGCTCACCCTCACCCTCAACCTCACTCTCACTCTCACTCTCCCTCACCCTTACCCTCACTCTCACTCTCACCCTCCTTCTCACCCTCACCCTCAAACTCACCCTCACTCTCACTCTTACTCGCACTGTCAATCTCACCCTAAATCTCCCCATCCTTCTCTCCCTCTCTCAACCTCACTCTCACCCTCACTCACCCTCACTCTCACCCGCACTCTCATCCTCGCCCTTACCCTCACCCTCACTCTCACTCTCACTCTCACTCTCACAATCTCTCACAATCTCTCAAATTTCGCTCTCACTCTCACACTCACGCTCACCCACACCCTCACCCTCACCCACACCCTTGCTCTAACCCTTGCCCTCACCCTTGCCCTCACCTTTGCTTTCACTCTCACTCTAACTCTCACTCTCACTCACTCTCACTCTCACTCTCACTCTCACTCACCATCACCATCCCCCTCACCCTCAATCTCACTCTCACCCTCATTCTCACCCTCACCCTCCCCCTCACTCTCACCCTCCCCCTCACTCTCACATTCACACTCTCACCCTCATTCTCACCCTCACCCTCACCCTCACCCTCACTCTCACTCTTACTCTCACTGTCAAGCTCACTCCATATCTCACCCTCCTTCTCTCCCTCTCTCAGCCTCACTCTCACCCTCACTCAGCCTCACTCTCACCCTCACTCTCACCCTCACCCTCACTCTCACTCTCACTCTCACTCTCACCCTCACAATCTCTCACAATCTCTCACATTTCGCTCTCACTCTCACTCTCACCCTCACCCTCACCCTCACTCTGACTCTCACTCTCACCCTCACCCTCACCCTCACCCTTGCTCTCACCCTCGCTCTCACCCTCACTCTCACCCTTGCTCTAAACCTTGCTCTCACCCTTGCCCTCACCTTTGCTCTCACCCTCACTCTCACTCTCACTCTCACTCTCATTCTCCCTCACCATCACCATCCCCCTCACCCTCACCCTCACTCTCAATCTCACTCTCACCCTCATTCTCACCCCCACCCTCACCCTCACCCCCACCCTCACCCTCACCCTCACCCTCAACCTCACCCTCACCCTCAATCTCACTCTCACCCTCATTCTCACCCTCACCCTCACCCTCACGCTCACCCACACCGCCGTCATCCCCATCACCACACTCTAAATCTCACTCTCACTCTCACTCTCTTCCTCACTCAACCTCACCCTCACCCTCACTCTCACACTCTCACTCTCACATACACTCACACTCACACCCTCGCCCTCACCCATACTGTCGCCATCACCATCACCATCACATCACTATAAATCTCACTCTCACTCACCCTCACACTCACTCTCACCCTCATCCTCGCTGTAACCTTCACTCTCAATCTCCCTCTCACTCGTACTCTCACCCTCACCCTCACACTCACCCTCACACTCACCCTCACCCTCACTGTAACCTTCACTCTCAATCTCACTCTCCCTCGCACTCTCACCCTCACCCTCACCCTCACCCTCAACCTCACTCTCTCACTCTCACTCTCACTCTCCCTCACCCATCTTCACTCTCGTGCTCTCTCTCACCCTCTGTCTCACCCTCTCTCTCCCCCTAAGTCTCACCCTGACACTCACCTACAATCTCACTTTCACCCTCAATCTCACCCTCACCCTCACCCACACCACCGTCATCCCCATCACCACACTCTAAATCTCACTCTCACTCTCACTCTCTTCCTCACTCAATCTCACCCTCACCCTCACTCTCACACTCTCACTCTCACTCTCACATACACTCACACTCACACCCTCGCCCTCACCCATACCGTCACCATCACCATCACGTCACTATAAATCTCACTCTCACTCTCACTGACCCTCACACTCACTCTCACCCTCATCCTCACTGTAACCTTCACTCTCAATCTCCCTCTCACTCGTACTCTCACCCTCACCCTCACACTCACCATCACCATCACTGTAACCTTCACTCTCAATCTCACTCTCCCTCGCACTCTCACCCTCACCCTCACCCTCACCCTCACTCTCTCACTCTCACTCTCACTCTCCCTCACCCATCTTCACTCTCATGCTCTCTCTCACCCTCTGTCTCACCCTCTGTCTCACCCTCTCTCTCACCCTGACTCTCACCCTGACTCTCACCTACAATCTCACTCTCACCCTCAATCTCACCCTCACTCTCCCTCTCACTCTCATGCTCACGCTCACGCTCACCCTTTCTTTTACCCTCTCTCTCACCCTGATTCTCATCCTCACCCTCACCCTCACTCACTCTCACTCTCACCCTCACCCTCACCCTCACCCTCATCCTCACCCTCATTCTCACCATCACCCTCAACCTCAACTTCAACCTCACGCTGTCCCTCACCCTTACCCTCACTCTCACTCTCACCCTCATTCTCACCCTCACCCTCAAACTCACCCTCACTCTCACTCTCACTCTTATTCTCACTATCAATCTCACCCTAAATCTCCCCATCCTTCTCTCCCTCTCTCAACCTCACTCTCACCCTCACTCAGCCTCACTCTCACCCTCACCCTCACTCTCATCCTCGCCCTTACCCTCACCCTCACTCTCACTCTCACTCTCACTCTCACAATCTCTCACATTTCGCTCTCACTCTCGCCCTCACCCTCACTCTCACCCTCACCCTCACCCACACCCTTGCTCTCACTCTCGCCCTCACTCTCACTCTCACCCTCACTCTCACCCTCACCCTCACCTACACCCTTGCTCTAACCCGTGCTCTCACCCTTGCCCTCACCTTTGCTCTCACTCTCACTCTCACTCTCACTCTCACTCTCTCTCACTCTCACTCTCACTCACCATCACCATCCCCCTCACCCTCACCCTCACCATCACTCTGACTCTCACTCTCACCCTCACCCTCACCCTCACCCTTGCTCTCACCCTCGCTCTCACCCTCACTCTCACCCTTGCTCTAAACCTTGCTCTCACCCTTGCCCTCACCTTTGCTCTCACCCTCACTCTCACTCTCACTCTCACTCTCATTCTCCCTCACCATCACCATCCCCCTCACCCTCACCCTCACTCTCAATCTCACTCTCACCCTCATTCTCACCCCCACCCTCACCCTCACCCCCACCCTCACCCTCACCCTCAACCTCACCCTCACCCTCAATCTCACTCTCACCCTCATTCTCACCCTCACCCTCACCCTCACGCTCACCCACCACCGCCGTCATCCCCATCACCACACTCTAAATCTCACTCTCACTCTCACTCTCTTCCTCACTCAACCTCACCCCTCACCCTCACTCTCACACTCTCACTCTCACATACACTCACACTCACACCCTCGCCCTCACCCATACTGTCGCCATCACCATCACCATCACATCACTATAAATCTCACTCTCACTCACCCTCACACTCACTCTCACCCTCATCCTCGCTGTAACCTTCACTCTCAATCTCCCTCTCACTCGTACTCTCACCCTCACCCTCACACTCACCCTCACCCTCACTGTAACCTTCACTCTCAATCTCACTCTCCCTCGCACTCTCACCCTCACCCTCACCCTCACCCTCAACCTCACTCTCTCACTCTCACTCTCACTCTCCCTCACCCATCTTCACTCTCGTGCTCTCTCTCACCCTCTGTCTCACCCTCTCTCTCCCCCTAAGTCTCACCCTGACACTCACCTACAATCTCACTTTCACCCTCAATCTCACCCTCACCCTCACCCACACCACCGTCATCCCCATCACCACACTCTAAATCTCACTCTCACTCTCACTCTCTTCCTCACTCAATCTCACCCTCACCCTCACTCTCACACTCTCACTCTCACTCTCACATACACTCACACTCACACCCTCGCCCTCACCCATACCGTCACCATCACCATCACGTCACTATAAATCTCACTCTCACTCTCACTGACCCTCACACTCACTCTCACCCTCATCCTCACTGTAACCTTCACTCTCAATCTCCCTCTCACTCGTACTCTCACCCTCACACTCACCATCACCATCACTGTAACCTTCACTCTCAATCTCACTCTCCCTCGCACTCTCACCCTCACCCTCACCCTCACCCTCACTCTCTCACTCTCACTCTCACTCTCCCTCACCCATCTTCACTCTCATGCTCTCTCTCACCCTCTGTCTCACCCTCTGTCTCACCCTCTCTCTCACCCTGACTCTCACCCTGACTCTCACCTACAATCTCACTCTCACCCTCAATCTCACCCTCACTCTCCCTCTCACTCTCATGCTCACGCTCACGCTCACCCTTTCTTTTACCCTCTCTCTCACCCTGATTCTCATCCTCACCCTCACCCTCACTCACTCTCACTCTCACCCTCACCCTCACCCTCACCCTCATCCTCACCCTCATTCTCACCATCACCCTCAACCTCAACTTCAACCTCACGCTGTCCCTCACCCTTACCCTCACTCTCACTCTCACCCTCATTCTCACCCTCACCCTCAAACTCACCCTCACTCTCACTCTCACTCTTATTCTCACTATCAATCTCACCCTAAATCTCCCCATCCTTCTCTCCCTCTCTCAACCTCACTCCTCACCCTCACTCAGCCTCACTCTCACCCTCACCCTCACTCTCATCCTCGCCCTTACCCTCACCCTCACTCTCACTCTCACTCTCACTCTCACAATCTCTCACATTTCGCTCTCACTCTCGCCCTCACCCTCACTCTCACCCTCACCCTCACCCACACCCTTGCTCTCACTCTCGCCCTCACTCTCACTCTCACCCTCACTCTCACCCTCACCCTCACCTACACCCTTGCTCTAACCCGTGCTCTCACCCTTGCCCTCACCTTTGCTCTCACTCTCACTCTCACTCTCACTCTCTCTCACTCTCACTCTCACTCACCATCACCATCCCCCTCACCCTCACCCTCACCATCACTCTCAATCTCACTCTCACACTCATTCTCACCCTCACCCTCACCCTCACCCTCACTCTCACTCTCACCCTCCCCCTCCCCCTCACTCACTCTCTCTCCCCCTCATTCTCACCCTCACCCTCACCCTCACTCTTACTCTCACTGTCAAGCTCACCCTATATCTCACCCTCCTTCTCTCCCTCTCTCAGCCTCACTCTCACCCTCACTCAGCCTCCCTCTCCCACTCACTCTCACTCTCACCCTCACAATCTCTCACAATCTCTCACATTTCACTCTCAAACTCACTCTCACCCTCACTCTCACCCTCACCCTTGCTCTCACCCTCGCTCTCACTCTCGGTCTCACTCTCATCCTCACCCTCACCCTCACTCTCACTCTCACCCTCACGCTCACCCTCATGCTCACCCTCACTACACCCTCACTCTCACCCTCACTCTCACCCTCTGTCTCACCCTCTGTCTCACTCTCTGTCTCACCCTCTGTCTCACCCTCTGTCTCACCCTCTGTCTCACCCTCTGTCCCACCCTGAATCTCATCCTGATTCTCACCCACAATCTCACTCTCACCCTCACTCTCACCCTCACCATTACCCTCACCCTCAATCTAACCTTCAGCCTTACCCTCACTCTCACTCTCATGCACACTCTCACTCTCTCACTCTCTCTCACCCTCTCTCTCACCCTCTCTCTCACCCTCAATCTGGCCCTCACCCTCGCCCTCACGCTCAGCCTCGCTCTCACCCTCGCTCACTGCTTCTCTCTCACCCTCTCTCTCACCCTCAATCTCATGCTCACTCTCACCCACACTCTCACTCACGCTCTCACTCTCGCTCTCACCCATACTCTCAACATCTCTCTCAATCCCACTCTCACCCTCACTCTAAACCTCACTCTCATGCATATTCCCACTCTCGCTCTCACCCTCACACTCACCATAACCCTCACTCTCACCCTCACTCTCACCCTCACCCTCACCCTCATCCTCTCCACACTGTCATGCTCACTCTCACTCTCTTCCTAACGGTCACCATCACTCTCACCAACAATCTCATACTCATCTTACCCTCTCTCACACACCCACACCTTTACCCTCACCCTCAAATTCACCCTCACTATCACCCTCAGTATCACCCTCACTCTCACCCTCACCCTCACTCTCAAATTCACTCTCACCCTCACTCTCACATTCACTCTCACCCTCACTCTAACCCTCAGCCTCACCTTCACCCTGACCCTCACTCTTAAACTCACCCTCAACCTATCACTCTCCCTCTCTCTCACACTCACTCTCACCCTCACTCTCACTATCACTCTGACCTTCACTCACCCTCACTCTCACCCTCACTCTCACTCTCACTCTCACACTCACCCTCACTACACCCTCATGCTCAACCTCACTCTCAACCCTCTGTCTCACCCTCTGTCTCACCCTCTGTCTCACCCTCTGTCTCATCCTCTGTCTCATCCTCTGTCTCATCCTCTGTCTCACCCTCTGCCTTTCCCTCTGTCTAACCCTGAATCTCATCCTGACTCTCACCCAAAATCTCACTCTCACCCTCTGTCTCACCCTCACCATTACCCTCACCCTCATCCTCACCTTCAGCCTTACCCTCACTCTCACTCTCACGCTCACGCTCATGCTCATCCTCACCCTCACTGTCACCCTCTCTCACACCCTCTCTTTTACCCTCTCTCTCACCCTGATTCTCACCCTCATCCTCACCCTCACCCTCACACTCTCACTCTCACTCTCACCCTCACCCTCACCCTCACCCTCACTCTCACCCTCACCCTCACCCTCACTCTCACTCTCACTCTCATCCTCACCCACACCCTCACCCTCACACTCTCACCCTCACCCTCACCCTCACCCTCACACTCTCACTCTCACTCTCACCCTCACCCTCACCCTCACCCTCACCCTCAACCTCACCCTCAACCTCACCCTCACCTCACCCTCACTCTCACTCTCATTCTCACTCTCATCCTCACCCACACCCTCACCCTCACCCACACCGCCGCCATCACCATCACCGCACTCTAAATCTCGCTCTCACCCTCACTCAACTTCACCCTCACCCTCACTTTCACACTCTCACTCTCACTCTCACATACACTCACACCTACCCCCTCGCCCTCACCCAGACCGTCGCCATCACCATCACCATCACGTCACTTTAAATCTCACTCTCACTCTCACTCACCCTCACACTCACTCTCACCCTCACCCTCACTGTAACCTTCACTCTCAATCTCACTCTCCCTCGCATTCTCACCCTCACCCTGACCCTCACCCTCAACTTCACTCTCTCACTCTCACTCTCCCTCACCCACCTTCAGTCTCATGCTCTCTCTCACCCTCTGTCTCACCCTCTGTCTCACCCTCTGTCTCACCCTCTGTCTCACCCTCTGTCTCACAATCTCTCTCACCCTCTCTCTCACCCTGACTCTCACCCTGACTCTCACCCTCAATCTCACCCTCACTCTCACTCTTACCCTCACCCTCACCCTCACCCTCACTCTCACTCTCACTCTCACCCTCACTCTGAACCACACTCTCATCCTCACCCTCACACTAACCCTCACCTTCACCGTCACCCTCACTCTCACCCTCACGTTTAAGCTCACTCTCACTCTCAATCTCAATTTCTCTCTCACTCAATCTCACTCTCAGTCAATCTCTTTCCCTCTCTCTCTCTCCATCACTCACTCTCACTCACTCTCACTCTTTCTCACTCTCTCACTCTTACTCACTCTCACTCTTACTCGCTCTCACTCACTCTGAATCACTCTCACTCATTTTGCACTCTCTCACTCTCTCACTCTCTCACTCTCTCACTCTATTACACTCTCATACTCTGTCACTCGCTCACTCTCTCACCCTCTCATTCTCTCTGTTTGAATCAATCTCACTCACTCACTCTCACTCAATCTCACTCAATCTCATTCACTCTCAAACACTGTCTCTCACTCCCACCCATTCTCACCCACTCTCACCCACTCTCACCCACTCTCACGCACTCTCACGCACTCTCACGCACTCTCACGCACTCTCACGCACTCTCACGCACTCTCACGCACTCTCATGCATGCTCAAGCACTCTCAAGCTCTCTCACGCACTCTCTCACTCTCTCACTCTCTCTCACCCTCTCTCTCAACCTCACTCTCACCCTCACTCTGGCCCTCACCCTCGCACTCATGCTCGCCCTCACTCTCGCCCTCACCCTCGCTCTCTGCTTCTCTCTCAACCTCTCTCTCAACCTCTCTCTCAACCTCTCTCTCACCCTCTCTCTCACCCTCAATCTCATGCTCACTCTCACCCACACTCTCACTCACGCTCTCACTCTCGCTCTCACCCATACTCTCAACATATCTGTCAACCCCACTCTCACTCTCACCCTCACCCTAACCCTCACCCTCACGCTCACTCATACTCTCACTCTCAACCTCACTCTCAACCTCACTCTCACCCTCACTTTCACCCTCACTTTCACCCTCAATCTCACCCTCACTCTCACCCTCACTCTCACCCTCACTTTCACCCTCACCTTCACCCTGACCCTCACCCTCACCCTCACTCTCACCCTCACTCTCACCCTCACCCTCACCCTGAACGTCACCCTCACTCTCACTCTCACTCAACCTCTCACTATCACTGTCACTCTCATACTCATGCTCACGCTCAATCTCACCCTGACTCTTACCCTCACCCTCTCACCCTCACTCTCACCCTCACTGTCTCCCTCACTCTCACCCTCACTCAAACTCTCAACCTCAACCTCAACCTCATGCTCACCCTCACTCTCACCCTCTGTCTCACCCTCACTCTCACTCTCACTCTTACTTTCACTCTCATGCTCACGCTCACGCTCATTCTCAACCTGACTCTCACCCTCACCCTCTCACCCTCACTCTCACCCTCACTCTCTCCCTCACTCTCACCCTCACTTTCACCCTCACTCTCAACCTCAACCTCAACCTCATGCTCACCCTCACTCTCACCCTCTGTCTCACCCTCACTCTCACTCTCACTCTCACTCTTACTTTCACTCTCATGCTCACGCTCATGCTCATTCTCAACCTGACTCTCACCCTCACCCTCTCACCCTCTCCCTCACTCTCTCCCTCACTCTCACCCTCACTCTCTCCCTCACTCTCACCCTCACTTTCACCCTCACTCCCAACCTCAACCTCAACCTCAACATCATGCTCACGCTCACTCTCACACTGACTCTCACTATCACTCTCTCACTCTCACTCTCACCCTCACACTCACCCTCACTCTCACTCTCGCCCTCGCCCTCGCACTCACCCTCACACTCACACTCACACTCAACCTCACCCTCACCCTCAGCCTCAGCCTCAGCCTCAGCCTCACCCTAACCCTCACCCTCACCTTCACTCACACACTCACACTCACACTCACATTCACTCTCACTCTCACTCTCACTCTCACTTTCACCCTCACTCTCACTCTCACTCTCACGCTCATGCTCATCCTCACCCTCACTGTCACCCTCTCTCACACCCTCTCTTTTACCCTCTCTCTCACCCTGATTCTCACCCTCACCCTCAACCTCACCCTCACACTCTCACTCTCACCCTCACCCTCAGCCTCACCCTCACCCTCACCCTCACTCTCACTCTCACTCTCACTCTCACTCTCATCCTCACCCACACCCTCACCCTCACCCACACCAGCGCCATCACCATCACCGCACTCTAAATCTCGCTCTCACCCTCACTCACCCTCACCCTCACCCACACCCTTGCTCTCACTCTCGCCCTCACTCTCACTCTCACCCTCACTCTCACCCGCACCCTCACCCTCACCCACACCCACACCCTTGCTCTAACCCTTGCTCTCACCCTTGCCCTCACCTTTGCTCTCACTCTCACTCTCACTCTCTCTCACTCTCACTCTCACTCACCATCACCATCCCCCTCACCCTCACCCTCACCCTCACCCTCACCCTCACTCTCAATCTCACTCTCACCCTTATTCTCACCCACACCCTCACCCTCACTCTCACCCTCACCCTCCCCCTCACTCACTCTCTCTCACCCTCATTCTCACCCTCATCCTCACCCTCACCCTCACTCTTACTCTCACTGTCAAGCTCACCCTATATCTCACCCTCCTTCTCTCCCTCTCTCAGCCTCACTCTCACCCTCACTCGGCCTCCCTCTCCCACTAACTCTCACTCTCATTCTCACCCTCACAATCTCTCACAATCTTCACATTTCACTCTCAAACTCACTCTCACCCTCACCCTTGCTCTCACCCTCGCTCTCACTCTCGGTCTCACTCTCATCCTCACCCTCACCCTCACTCTCACTCTCACCCTCACGCTCACCCTCATGCTCACCCTCACTACACCCTCACTCTCACCCTCACTCTCACCCTCTGTCTCACCCTCTGTCTCACCCTCTGTCTCACCCTCTGTCTCACCCTGAATCTCATCCTGATTCTCACCCACAATCTCACTCTCACCCTCACTCTCACCCTCACCATTACCCTCACCCTCAATATAACCTTCAGCCTTACCCTCACTCTCACTCTCATGCACTCTCTCACTCTCTCTCACCCTCTCTCTCACCCTCTCTCTCACCCTCAATCTGGCCCTCACCCTCGCCCTCATGCTCAGCCTCGCTCTCACCCTCGCTCACTCCTTCTCTCTCACCCTCTCTCTCACCCTCAATCTCATGCTCACTCTCACCCACACTCTCACTCACGCTCTCACTCTCGCTCTCACCCATACTCTCAACATCTCTCTCAACCCCACTCTCACCCTCACTCTAAACCTCACTCTCACGCATATTCTCGCTCTCACTCTCACCCTCACACTCACCATAACCCTCACTCTCACCCTCACTCTCACCCTCACCCTCACCCTCATCCTCTCCACACTGTCATGCTCACTCTCACTCTCTTCCTAACTGTCACCATCACTCTCACCAACAATCTCATACTCATCTTACCCTCTCTCACACACCCACACCTTTACCCTCACCCTCAAATTCACCCTTACTATCACCCTCAGTATCACCCTCACCCTCACTCTCACCCTCACCCTCACCCTCACTCTCACATTCACTCTCACCCTCACTCTAACCCTCAGCCTCACCTTCACCCTGACCCTCACTCTTAAACTCACCCTCAACCTATCACTCTCCCTCTCTCTCACTCTCACTCTCACCCTCACTCTCACTCTCACTCTGACCTTCACTCTCACCCTCACTCTCACCCTCACTCTCACTCTCACTCTCGCACTCACCCTCACTACACCCTCATGCTCAACCTCACTCTCAACCCTCTGTCTCATCCCCTGTCTCATCCTCTGTCTCACCCTCTGTCTCACCCTCTGTCTCACCCTCTGTCTCACCCTCTGCCTTTCCCTCTGTCTAACCCTGAATCTCATCCTGACTCTCACCCAAAATCTCACTCTCACCCTCTGTCTCACCCTCACCATTACCCTCACCCTCAACCTCACCTTCAGCTTTACCCTCACTCTCACTCTCACGCTCACGCTCATGCTCATCCTCACCCTCACTGTCACCCTCTCTCACACCCTCTCTTTTACCCTCTCTCTCACCCTGATTCTCACCCTCACCCTCACCCTCACCCTCACACTCTCACTCTCACCCTCACCCTCACCCTCACTCTCACCCTCACTCTCACTCTCATCCTCACCCACACCCTCACCCTCACACTCTCACTCTCACTCTCACCCTCACATTCACCCTCACTCTCACCCTCACCCTCACCCTCACTCACCCTCACCCTCACCCTCACCCTCACCCTCACCTTCACCGTCACCCTCACTCTCACCCTCACTCTGAACCACACTCTCATCCTCACCCTCATCCTCACCCTCACACTAACCCTCACCTTCACCGTCACCCTCACTCTCACTCTCACTCTCACCCACACTCTCATCCTCACCCTCATCCTCACCCTCACACTAACCCTCACCTTCACCGTCACCCTCACTCTCACCCTCACGCTCAAGCTCAATCTCACTCTCAATCTCAATTTCTCTCTCACTCAATCTCACTCTCACTCAATCTCTCTCCCACTCTCTCTCTCTCCATCACTCACTCTCACTCACTCTCACTCTTTCTCACTCTCTCACTCTTACTCTTATTCACTCTCACTCACTCTCAATCACTCTCACTCATTTCGCACTCTCTCTCTCACTCTCTCACTCTCTCTCTCGCATTCTCTCACTCTCTCACTCTATTATACTCTCATACTCTGTCACTCGCTCACTCTCTCACCCTCTCATTCTCTCTCTTTGAATCAATCTCACTCGCTCACTCTCACTCAATCTCACTCAATCTCATTCACTCTCAAACACTGTCTCTCACTCCCACCCATTCTCAACCATTCTCACCCACTCTCACCCACTCTCACCCACTCTCACGCACTCTCACCCACTCTCACCCACTCTCACCCACTCTCACGCACTCTCACCCACTCTCACCCACTCTCACCCACTCTCACCCACTCTCACCCACTCTCACGCCCTCTCACGCACTCTCACGCACTCTCACGCACTCTCACGCACTCTCACGCACTCTCACGCACTCTCATGCATGCTCAAGCACTCTCAAGATCTCTCACGCACTCTCTCACTCTCTCACTCTCTCTCACTCTCTTTCTCAACCTCACTCTCACCCTCACTCTGGCCCTCACCCTCGCACTCATGCCCGCCCTCACTCTCGCCCTCACCCTCGCTCTCTGCTTCTCTCTCAACCTCTCTCTCACCCTCTCTCTCATCCTCAATCTCATGCTCACTCTCAACCACACTCTCACTCACGCTCTCACTCTCGCTCTCACCCATACTCTCAACATATCTGTCAACCCCACTCTCACTCTCACCCTCACCCTAACCCTCACCCTCACGCTCACTCATACTGTCACTCTCAACCTCACTCTCAACCTCACTCTCACCCTCACTTTCACCCTCACTTTCACCCTCACTCTCACTCTCACCCTTACTCTCACCCTCACTTTCACCCTCACACTCACCCTGACCCTCACCCTCACCCTCACTCTCACCCTCACTCTCACCCTCACCCTCACCCTCACCCTCACTCTCACTCTCACTCTCACTCAACCTCTCACTATCACTGTCACTCTCATACTCATGCTCACGCTCAATCTCACCCTGACTCTCACCCTCAGCCTCTCACCCTCACTCTCACCCTCACTCTCTCCCGCACTCTCACCCTCACTCAAACTCTCAACCTCAACCTCATGCTCACCCTCACTCTCACCCTCTGTCTCACCCTCAATCTCACTCTCACTCTCACTCTTACTTTCACTCTCATCCTCACGCTCACGCTCATTCTCAACCTGACTCTCACCCTCACCCTCTCACCCTCACTCTCACCCTCACTCTCTCCCTCACTCTCACCCTCACTTTCACCCTCACTCTCAACCTCAACCTCAACCTCAACCTCAACATCATGCTCACGCTCACTCTCACACTGACTCTCACCATCACTCTCTCACTCTCACTCTCACCCTCACACTCACCCTCACTCTCACTCTCGCCCTCGCCCTCACCCTCACACTCAACCTCACCCTCACCCTCAGCCTCAGCCTCAGCCTCACCCTAACCCTCACCCTCACCCTCACTCACACACTCACACTCACTGTCACTCTCACTCTCACTCTCACTCTCACTTTCACCCTCACTCTCACCCTCAATCTCACCATCACTTTCACCCTCACCCTCACCCTCACCCTCACCCTTACCCTCACTCTCACTCTCACTCTCACTCTCATGCTCATGCTCAATCTCTCCCTGAATCTCACCCTCACCCTCTCACCCTCACCTTCTCACCCTACTCTCACCCTCACTCTCACCCTCACTCTCTCCCTCTATCTCACCCTCACTTTCACCCTCACCCTCACTCTCAATGTCAACCTCAACCTCAACTTCATGCTCACGCTCACTCTCACCCTGACTCTCACCCTAACACTCACTCTCTCACTTTCACTCTCACTCTCACCCTCACACTCACCCTCAACCTCACCCTCACTCTCACCCTCACCATTACCCTCACCCTCAATCTAACCTTCAGCCTTACCCTCACTCTCACTCTCATGCACTCTCTCACTCTCTCACTCTCTCTCACCCTCTCTCTCACCCTCTCTCTCACCCTCAATCTGGCCCTCACCCTCGCCCTCACGCTCAGCCTCGCTCTCACCCTCGCTCACTCCTTCTCTCTCACCCTCTCTCTCACCCTCAATCTCATGCTCACTCTCACCCACACTCTCACTCACGCTCTCACTCTCGCTCTCACCCATACTCTCAACATCTCTCTCAATCCCACTCTCACCCTCACTCTAAACCTCACTCTCACGCATATTCTCACTCTCGCTCTCACCCTCACACTCACCATAACCCTCACTCTCACCCTCACTCTCACCCTCACCCTCACCCTCATCCTCTCCACACTGTCATGCTCACTCTCACTCTCTTCCTAACTGTCACCATCACTCTCACCAACAATCTCATATTCATCTTACCCTCTCTCACACACCCACACCTATACCCTCACCCTCAAATTCACCCTTACTTTCACCCTCAGTATCACCCTCACTCTCACCCTCACCCTCACTCTCACATTCACTCTCACCCTCACTCTAACCCTCAGCCTCACCTTCACCCTGACCCTCACTCTTAAACTCACTCTCAACCTATCACTCTCCCTCTCTCTCACACTCACTCTCACCCTCACCCTGACCCTCACCCTCAACCTCACTCTCTCACTCTCACTCTCCCTCACCCACCTTCACTCTCATGCTCTCTCTCACCCTCTGTCTCACCCTCTGTCTCACCCTCTGTCTCACCCTCTGTCTCACCCTCTCTCACTCTTACCCTCACCCTCACTCTCACCCTCACTCTCACTCTCACTCTCACCCTCACTCTGAACCACACTCTCACCCACACTCTCATCCTCACCCTCATCCTCACCCTCACACTAACCCTCACCTTCACCGTCACCCTCATTCTCACCCTCATGCTCAAGCTCAATCTCACTCTCAATCTCAATTTCTCTCTCACTCAATCTCACTCTCAGTCAATCTCTCTCCCTCTCTCTCTCTCCATCACTCACTCTCACTCACTCTCACTCTTTCTCAATCTCTCACTCTTACTCACTCTCACTCTCACTCACTCTCAATCACTCTCACTCATTTTGCACTCTCTCACTCTCTCACTCTCTCACTCTCTCATTCTATCACTCTCTCACTCTATTACACTCTCATACTCTGTCACTCGCTCACTCTCTCACCCTCTCATTCTCTCTCTTTGAATCAATCTCACTCGCTCACTCTCACTCAATCTCACTCAATCTCATTCACTCTCAAACACTGTCTCTCACTCCCACCCATTCTCAACCATTCTCACCCACTCTCACCCACTCTCACCCACTCTCACCCACTCTCACGCACTCTCATGCACTCTCATGCATGCTCAAGCACTCTCAAGATCTCTCACGCACTCTCTCACTCTCTCACTCTCTCTCACCCTCTTTCTCAACCTCACTCTCACCCTCACTCTGGCCCTCACCCTCGCACTCATGCTCACCCTCACTCTCGCCCTCACCCTCGCTCTCTGCTTCTCTCTCAACCTCTCTCTCACCCTCTCTCTCATCCTCAATCTCATGCTCACTCTCAACCACACTCTCACTCACGCTCTCACTCTCGCTCTCACCCATACTCTCAACATATCTGTCAACCCCACTCTCACTCTCACCCTCACCCTAACCCTCACCCTCACGCTCACTCATACTCTCACTCTCAACATCACTCTCAACCTCACTCTCAACCTCACTCTCACCCTCACTTTCACCCACACTTTCACCCTCACTTTCACCCTCACTCTCACTCTCACCCTTACTCTCACCCTCACTTTCACCCTCACCCTCACCCTGACCCTCACCCTCACCCTCACTCTCACCCTCACTCTCACCCTCACCCTCACCCTCACCCTCACCCTCACTCTCACTCTCACTCAACCTCTCACTATCACTGTCACTCTCATACTCATGCTCACGCTCAATCTCACCCTGACTCTCACCCTCACCCTCTCACCCTCACTCTCACCCTCACTCTCTCCCTCACTCTCACCCTCACTCAAACTCTCAACCTCAACCTCATGCTCACCCTCACTCTCACCCTCTGTCTCACCCTCACTCTCACTCTCACTCTCACTCTTACTTTCAATCTCATGCTCACGCTCACGCTCATTCTCAACCTGACTCTCACCCTCACCCTCTCACCCTCACTCTCACCCTCACTCTCTCCCTCACTCTCACCCTCACTTTCACCCTCACTCTCAACCTCAACCTCAACCTCAACCTCAACATCATGCTCACGCTCACTCTCACACTGACTCTCACCATCACTCTCTCACTCTCACTCTCACCCTCACACTCACCCTCACTCTCACTCTCACTCTCGCCCTCGCCCTCGCCCTCACCCTCACACTCAACCTCACCCTCACCCTCAGCCTCAGCCTCAGCCTCACGCTAACCCTCACCCTCACCTTCACTCACACACTCACACTCACACTCACACTCACACTCACACCTACCCCCTCGCCCTCACCCAGACCGTCGCCATCACCATCACCATCACGTCACTTTAAATCTCACTCTCACTCTCACTCACCCTCACACTCACTCTCACCCTCACCCTCACTGTAACCTTCACTCTCAATCTCACTCTCCCTCGCACTCTCACCCTCACCCTGACCCTCACCCTCAACCTCACTCTCTCACTCTCACTCTCCCTCACCCACCTTCACTCTCATGCTCTCTCACCCTCTGTCTCACCCTCTGTCTCACCCTCTGTCTCACCCTCTGTCTCACCCTCTGTCTCACCCTCTGTCTCACCCTCTCTCACTCTTACCCTCACCCTCACTCTCACCCTCACCCTCACTCTCACTCTCACCCTCACTCTGAACCACACTCTCACCCACACTCTCATCCTCACCCTCATCATCACCCTCACACTAACCCTCACCTTCACCGTCACCCTCACTTGCACCCTCACTCTTACTCTCACTTTCAAGCTCACCCTATATCTCACCCTGCTTCTCTCCCACTCTCAGCCTCACTCTCACCCTCACTCAGCCTCCCTCTCCCACTCACTCTCACTCTCATTCTCACCCTCACAATCTCTCACAATCTCTCACATTTCACTCTCAAACTCACTCTCACACTGACTCTCACCCTCACCCTTGCTCTCACCCTCGCTCTCACTCTCGGTCTCACTCTCATCCTCACCCTCACCCTCACTCTCACTCTCACCCTCACGCTCACCCTCATGCTCACCCTCACTACACCCTCACTCTCACCCTCACTCTCACCCTCACTCTCACCCTCTGTCTCACCCTCTGTCTCACCCTCTGTCACACCCTCTGTCTCACCCTCTGTCTCACCCTGAATCTCATCCTGATTCTCACCCACAATCTCACTCTCACCCTCACCATTACCCTCACCCTCAATCTAACCTTCAGCCTTACCCTCACTCTCACTCTCATGCACTCTCTCACTCTCTCTCACCCTCTCTCTCACCCTCTCTCTCACCCTCAATCTGGCCCTCACCCTCGCCCTCACGCTCACCCTCGCTCTCACCCTCGCTCACTCCTTCTCTCTCACCCTCTCTCTCACCCTCAATCTCATGCTCACTCTCACCCACACTCTCACTCACGCTCTCACTCTCGCTCTCACCCATACTCTCAACATCTCTCTCAATCCCACTCTCACCCTCACTCTAAACCTCACTCTCATGCATATTCCCACTCTCGCTCTCACCCTCACACTCACCATAACCCTCACTCTCACCCTCACTCTCACCCTCACCCTCACCCTCATCCTCTCCACACTGTCATGCTCACTCTCACTCTCTTCCTAACTGTCACCATCACTCTCACCAACAATCTCATACTCATCTTACCCTCTCTCACACACCCACACCTTTACCCTCACCCTCAAATTCACCCTTACTATCACCCTCAGTATCACCCTCACTCTCACCCTCACCCTCACTCTCACATTCACTCTCACCCTCACTCTAACCCTCAGCCTCATCTTCACCCTGACCCTCACTCTTAAACTCACCCTCAACCTATCACTCTCCCTCTCTCTCACACTCACTCTCACCCTCACTCTCACTCTCACTCTCAACCTTCACTCTCACCCTCACTCTCACTCTCACTCTCACTCTCACACTCAACCTCACTACACCCTCATGCTCAACCTCACTCTCAACCCTCTGTCTCACCCTCTGTCTCACCCTCTGTCTCACCCTCTGTCTCATCCTCTGTCTCATCCTCTGTCTCACCCTCTGTCTCACCCTCTGCCTTTCCCTCTGTCTAACCCTGAATCTCATCCTGACTCTCACCCAAAATCTCACTCTCACCCTCACTCTCACCCTCACCATTACCCTCACCCTCAACCTCACCTTCAGCCTTACCCTCACTCTCACTCTCACGCTCACGCTCATGCTCATCCTCACCCTCACTGTCACCCTCTCTCACACCCTCTCTTTTACCCTCTCTCTCACCCTGATTCTCACCCTCATCCTCACCCTCACCCTCACACTCTCACTCTCACCCTCACCCTCACCCTCACCCTCACTCTCACCCTCACTCTCACTCTCATCCTCACCCACACCCTCACCCTCACACTCTCACTCTCACTCTCACTCTCACCCTCACCCTCACCCTCTCTCACTCTCACTCTCACTCTCACTCTCACTCTCACTCTCATCCTCACCCACACCCTCACCCTCACACTCTCACTCTCACTCTCACTCTCACCCTCACCCTCACCCTCTCTCACTCTCACTCTCACTCTCACTCTCACTCTCACTCTCACTCTCATCCTCACCCACACCCTCACCCTCACCCACACCGCCATCACCATCACCGCACTCTAAATCTCGCTCTCACCCTCACTCAACTTCACCCTCACCCTCACTCTCACACTCTCACTCTCACTCTCACATACACTCACACCTACCCCCTCGCCCTCACCCAGACCGTCGCCATCACCATCACCATCACGTCACTTTAAATCTCACTCTCACTCTCACTCACCCTCACACTCACTCTCACCCTCACCCGCACTGTAACCTTCACTCTCAATCTCACTCTCCCTCGCACTCTCACCCTCACCCTGACCCTCACCCTCAACCTCACTCTCTCACTCTCACTCTCCCTCCCCCACCTTCAGTCTCATGCTCTCTCTCACCCTCTGTCTCACCCTCTGTCTCACCCTCTCTCTCACCCTCTCTCTCACTCTTACCCTCACCCTCACTCTCACCCTCACTCTCACCCTCACTCTCACTCTCACTCTCACCCTCACTCTGAACCACACTCTCACCCACACTCTCATCCTGACCCTCATCCTCACCCTCACACTAACCCTCACCTTCACCGTCACCCTCACTCTCACCCTCACGCTCAAGCTCAATCTCACTCTCAATCTCAATTTCTCTCTCACTCAATCTCACTCTCAGTCAATCTCTCTCCCTCTCTCTCTCTCCATCACTCACTCTCACTCACTCTCACTCTTTCTCACTCTCTCACTCTTACTCACTCTCACTCTCACTCACTCTCAATCACTCTCACTCATTTTGCACTCTCTCTCTCACTCTCTCACTCTCTCACTCTCTCATTCTCTCACTCTCTCACTCTATTACACTCTCATACTCTGTCACTCGCTCACTCTCTCACCCTCTCATTCTCTCTCTTTGAATCAATCTCACTCGCTCACTCTCACTCAATCTCACTCAATCTCATTCACTCTCAAACACTGTCTCTCACTCCCACCCATTCTCAACCATTCTCACCCACTCTCACCCACTCTCACCCACTCTCACCCACTCTCACGCACTCTCACGCACTCTCACGCACTCTCATGCATGCTCAAGCACTCTCAAGATCTCTCACGCACTCTCTCACTCTCTCACTCTCTCTCACCCTCTCTCTCAACCTCACTCTCACCCTCACTCTGGCCCTCACCCTCGCACTCATGCTCGCCCTCACTCTCGCCCTCACCCTCGCTCTCTGCTTCTCTCTCAACCTCTCTCTCACCCTCTCTCTCACCCACAATCTCATGCTCACTCTCACCCACACTCTCACTCATGCTCTCACTCTCGCTCTCACCCATACTCTCAACATATCTGTCAACCCCACTCTCACTCTCACCCTCACCCTAACCCTCACCCTCACGCTCACTCATACTCTCACTCTCAACCTCACTCTCAACCTCACTCTCACCCTCACTCTCACCCTCACTTTCACCCTCACTTTCACCCTCACTTTCACCCTCACTTTCACCCTCACTTTCACCCTCACTCTCACCCTGACCCTCACCCGCACCCTCACTCTCACCCTCACTCTCACCCTCACCCTCACCCTCACTCTCACTCTCACTCAACCTCTCACTATCACTGTCACTCTCATACTCATGCTCACGCTCAATCTCACCCTGACTCTCACCCTCACCCTCTCACCCTCACTCTCACCCTCACTCTCTCCCTCACTCTCACCCTCACTCAAACTCTCAACCTCAACCTCAACCTCATGCTCACCCTCACTCTCACCCTCTGTCTCACCCTCACTCTCACTCTCACTCTTACTTTCACTCTCATGCTCACGCTCACGCTCATTCTCAACCTGACTCTCACCCTCACCCTCTCACCCTCACTCTCACCCTCACTCTCTCCCTCACTCTCACCCTCACTTTCACCCTCACTCTCAACCTCAACCTCAACCTCAACATCATGCTCACGCTCACTCTCACACTGACTCTCACCATCACTCTCTCACTCTCACCCTCACACTCACCCTCACTCTCACTCTCGCCCTCGCCCTCGCCCTTGCCCTCACCCTCACACTCAACCTCACCCTCACCCTCACCCTCAGCCTCAGCCTCAGCCTCACCCTAACCCTCACCCTCGCCTTCACTCACACACTCACACTCACACTCACTCTCACTCGCACTCTCACTCTCACTCTCACACTCACTTTCACCCTCACTCTCACCCTCAATCTCACCATCACTTTCACCCTCACGCTCACCCTCACCCTTACCCTCACTCTCACTCTCACTCTCACTCTCACTCTCACTCTCACTCTCACTCTCACTCTCATGCTCACGCTCAATCTCACCCTGACTCTCACCCTCACCCTCTTACCCTCACTCTCTCACCCTCACTCTCACCCTCACTCTTACCCTCACTCTCACCCTCACTCTCTCCCTCACTCTCACCCTCACTTTCACCCTCACCCTCACTCTCAATGTCAACCTCAACCTCAACCTCATGCTCACGCTCACTCTCACCCTGACTCTCACCCTCACACTCACTCTCTCACTTTCACTCTCACTCTCACCCACACACTCACCCTCAACCTCACTCTCAATCTCACCCTCACCCTCACTCTCACTCACATTCACCCTCACTTTCACCCTCACTTTCACCCTCACTTTCACCCTCACTCTCACCCTCACTCTCACCATCACTTTCACCCTCACCCTCACCCTCACCCTGACCCTCACCCTCTCTCTCACCCTCACCCTCACTCTCACTCTTACTCTCACTCTCACCCTCACTCTCACTCTCACTCTCACTCTCACCCTCATTCTCACTCTCACCCTCACTCTCACCCTCGCCCTCACAATCTCTCACAATCTCTCACATTTCGCTCTCACTCTCACTCTCACCCTCACCCTTGCTCTCACCCTCGCTCCCAAACTCGCTCTCACCCTCGCTGTCACCCTCACTCTCACCCGTGCTCTCACCTTCGCTCTCACCCTCGCTCTCACCCTCTCTCTCACACTGACTCTCACCCTGACTCTTACCCTCACCCTCACTCTCTCACTCTCATTCTCACTCTCACTCTCACTTTCACCCTCACCCTCAGTCTCACTCTTACTTTCACACTCACACTCACAGTCACATTCACACTCAATCTCACTCTCACGCTCACCCTGACTCTCACTCTCACTCTCTCACCCTCACACTCACTCTCTCAATCTCACTCTGACTCTCACTCTCACCCTCACCCTCACCCTCACCCTCAACCTCACCCTCACCCTCTCTCTCACTCTCACCCTTACTCAAACTCTCAACCTCAACCTCAACCTCAACCTCATACTCACCCTCACTCTCACCCTCTGTCTCACCCTCACTCTCAATCTCACTCTCACTTTCACTCTCATGCTCATGCACAATCTCAACCTGACTCTCACCCTCACCCTCTCACCCTCACTCTCTCCCTCACTCTCACCCTCACTTTCACCCTTACTCTCAACCTCAACCTCAACCTCAACCTCAACCTCAACCTCAACCTCAACTTCAACCTCAACATCATGCTCACGCTCACTCTCACCCTGACTCTCACCATCACTCTCTCACTCTCACACTCACCCTCACTCTCACTCTCGCCTTCACCCTCACCCTCACACTCAACCTCACCCTCACCCTCAGCCTCACCCTCACCCTCACCCTCACCCTCACACTCACAATCACACTCACACTCACACTCTCACTCACTCTCACTCTCACTCTCACTCTCACTCTCAAACCCACTCTCACTCTCACACTCACACTCACACTCACTCTCACTCTCACCCTCACTTTCACCCTCACTTTCACCCTCACTTTCACCCTCACTCTCACCCTCAATCTCACCATCACTTTCACCCTCACCCTCACCCTGACCCTCACCCTTACCCTCACTCTCACTCTCACTCTCACTCTCATACTCACGCTCAATCTCACCCTAACTCTCACCCTCACCCTCTCACCCTCAGTCTCACCCTCTCCCTCACTCTCACCCTCAATTTCACCCTCACCCTCACCCTCACCCTCAACCTCAACCTCAACCTCAACCTCATGCTCACGCTCACTCTCACCCTGACTCTCACCCTCACACTCACTCTCTTACTTTCACTCTCACTCTCACCCTCACAGTCACCCCCAACCTCACTCTCACTCTCACTCTCACCCTCACCCTCACCCTCACCCTCACTCTCACTCACTTTCACCCTCACTTTCACCCTCACTCTCATCCTCACTCTCACCCTCACTCTCGCCATCACTTTCACCCTCACCCTCACCCTCACCCTGACCATCACCCTCTCTCTCACCCTCACTCTCACTCTCACTCTCACCCTCACCCTCACCCTGAGCCTCACCCTCACCCTTACCCTCACTCTCACTCTCACTCTCACTCTCATACTCACGCTCAATCTCACCCTAACTCTCACCCTCACCCTCTCACCCTCAGTCTCACCCTCACTCTCTCCCTCACTCTCACCCTCAATTTCACCCTCACCCTCAACCTCAACCTCAGCCTCAACCTCATGCTCACGCTCACTCTCACCCTGACTCTCACCCTCACACTCACTCTCTCACTTTCACTCTCACTCTCACCCTCACACTCACCCTCAACCTCACTCTCACTCTCACTCTCACTCTCACCCTCACCCTCACCCTCACCCTCACTCTCACTCACTTTCACCCTCACTTTCACCCTGACTCTCATCCTCACTTTCACCCTCACCCTCACCCTCACCCTGACCATCACCCTCTCTCTCACCCTCACTCTCACTCTCACTCTCACCCTCACCCTCACCCTCACCCGGACCCTCACCCTCACCCTCACTCTCACTCTCACTCTCACTGTCACCATCACCCTCACTCTCACTCTCACTCTCACTCTTACCCTCAGTCTCACACTAAGTCTGACACTCACCCTCACCCACATTCACCTTCACTCACCCACACTTTCACTCCACTGTCACTCTCAATCTGTCCCTCGCTCTCACCATCGCTCTCATCCTTGCCCTCATCCTCACTCTCACTCTTGCTCTCACTCTCACCCTCACAATCTCCCACAATCTCTCACATTTCACTCTCACTCTCACTCTCACTCTCACCCTCACCCTCACCCTTGCTCTCACCCTAGCTCCCAAACTCGCTCTCACCCTCACTGTCACCCTCGCTCTCACCTTCGCTCTCACCTTCGCTCTTACCCTCGCTCTCACCCTCTCTCTCACACTCTCACCCTGACTCTCACACACTCACCCTCACCCTCACTCTCTCACTCTCATTCTCACTCTCACTCTCACTTTCACCCTCACCCTCACCCTCACTCTCAATCTCACTTTCACACTCACACTCACAGTCACAGTCACATTCACACTCAATCTCACTCTCACACTCACGCTTACGCTCACTCTCACCCTCTCTCTAACACTCTTTCTCTCCCTTAGACTCTCACCCTCACTCTCAATCTCACTCTCTCACCCTCACACTCACTCTCTCAATCTCACTCTCACTCTCACTCTCACTCTCACCCTCACCCTCAACCTCACCCTCACACTCACCCTCTCTCTCACTCTCACCCTCGCTCTCACCCTCACTCTCACCCTCGCTCTCACCCTCGCTCTCACCTTTGCTCTCACCGCGCTCTGACCCTTGCTCTCACTCTCGCTCTCACCCTCGCTCTCACCCTTGCACTCATCCTCACTCTCACCCTCACTCTCACTCTCACACTCACCCTCACCCTCACTCTCACTCTCACTCTCACCCCCACGCTCACCCTCACTACACCCTCATGTTCACCCTCACTCTCACCCTCTGTCTCACCCTCACCCTCACTCTCACTCTCACTCTCACTATCACACACACGCTCATGCTCACTCTCTCCCTCTCTCTCACCCTCTCTCTCACCCTCTCTCTCACCCTCTCTCACTCCCTCACTCTCACTCTCACTCTCACTCTCACCTTCACCCTCGCCCTTAACCACAACATCGCCATCACAATGACGATCACCTCACTTTCACTCTCACTCTCACACTCACAGTCACAGTCACATTCACACTCAGTCTCACTCTCACACTCACGCTCATGCTTATGCTCACTCTCACCGTCTCTCTAACACTCTTTCTATCCCTTAGACTCTCACCCTGACTCTCACCCTCACTCTCTCACCCTCACACTCACTCTCTCAATCTCACTCTCACTCTCACTCTTCCTCTCAGTCTCAGTCTCAGTCTCAGTCTCAGTCTCAGTCTCACCCTCAACCTCACCCTCACCCTCACCCTCACCTTCACCCTCTCTCTCACTCTCACCCTCGCTCTCACCCTCACTCTCACCCTCACTCTCACCCTCGCTCTCACCCTCGCTCTCACCTTTGCTCTCACCCGCGCTCTGACCCAAGCTCTCACCCTCTCTCTCACCCTCGCTCTCACCCTTGCTCTCACCCTCACTCTCACCCTCACTCTCACCCTCACCCTCACCCTCACTCGCACTCTCACTCTCACTCTCGTTCTCACTCTCACCCTCACTCTCACCCTCATGCTCACCCTCACTACACCCTCACTACACCCTCATGCTCACCCTCACTCTCACCCTCTGTCTCACCCTCACTCTCACTCTCACTCTCACTCTCACTCACGCTCACACTCACACTCACGCTCACACTCACACTCACCCTCTCTCTCACCCTATCTCTCACCCTCACTCTCACCCTCACTCTCACTCTAACTCTCACTCTCACTCTCACCCTCACCCTCGCCCTTACCCACAACGTCGCCATCACAATCACGATCACCTCACTCTAAATCTCACTCTCACTCTCACTCTCACCCTCACTCACCCTCACTCTCACTATAACTTTACTCTCAATCTCACTCTCACTCTCACCTTCACCCTCACCCTCACCCTCTCCCTCACCCTCACTCTGACTCTCACCCTCACCCTCACTCCCTCTCTTACTCTCACTGTCAATCTCACCCTAAATCTGACCCTCCCTCTCTCCCTCTCTCAGCCTCACTCTCACCCTCAACCTCACTCTCAATCTCACCCTCACCCTTACCTCACCCTCACAATCTCTCACATTTCTCTCTCAAACTCACTCTCACCCTCACTCTCACCCTCACTCTCACCCGTGCTCTCACCTTCGCTCTCACCCTCGCTCTCACCCTCTCTCTCACACTGACTCTCACCCTGACTCTTACCCTCACCCTCACTCTCTCACTCTCATTCTCACTCTCACTCTCACTTTCACCCTCAGCCTCACCCTCACTCTCACTCTCACTTTCACACTCACACTCACAGTCACATTCACACTCAATCTCACTCTCACGCTCACGCTTACGCTCACTCTCATCCTCTCTCTAACACTCATTCTCTCCCTTAGACTCTCACCCTGACTCTCACTCTCACTCTCTCACCCTCACACTCACTCTCTCAATCTCACTCTGACTCTCACTCTCACCCTCACCCTCACCCTCACCCTCAACCTCACCCTCACCCTCTCTCTCACTCTCACCCTAGCTCTCACCCTCGCTCTCACCCTCGCTCTCACCCTCGCTCTCACCCTGGCTCTCACCCTCGCTCTCACCGTTGCTCTCACCCACGCTCTGACCCTTGCTCTCACCCTTGCTCTCACCCTCGCTCTCACCCTCACTCTCACCCTCTCTCTCACCCTCACTCTCACCCTCACCCTCACTCTCACTCTCACACTCACCCTCACCCTCACTCTCACTCTCACTCTCACCCTCACGCTCACCCTCACTACACCCTCATGCTCACCCTCACTCTCACCCACTGTCGCACCCTCAGTCTCACTCTCACTCTCACTCTCACTCGCTTACGCTCACGCTCACGCTCATGCTCACTCTCTCCCTCTCTCTCACCCTCGCTCTCACCCTCTCTCACCCTCTCTCACACCCTTACTCTCACTCTCACTCTCACTCTCACTCTTACCTTCACCCTCGCCCTTAACCACAACGTCGCCATCACAGTGACGATCACCTCACTTTCACTCTCACTCGCACACTCACACTCACAGTCTCATTCACACTCAATCTCACTCTCACACTCACGCTTACGCTCACTCTCACCATCTCTCTAACACTCTTTCTCTCCCTTAGACTCTCACCCTGACTCTCACCCTCACTCTCACCCTCACTCTCTCCCTCACTCTCACCCTTACTCAAACTCTCAACCTCAACCTCAACCTCAACCTCATACTCACCCTCACTCTCACTCTCTGTCTCACCCTCACTCTCAATCTCACTCTCACTTTCACTCTCATGCTCATGCTCAATCTCAACCTGACTCTCACCCTCACCCTCTCACCCTCACTCTCTCCCTCACTCTCACCCTCACTTTCACCCTTACTCTCAACCTCAACCTCAACCTCAACTTCAACCTCAACATCATGCTCACGCTCACTCTCACCCTGACTCTCACCATCACTCTCTCTCTCTCACACTCACCCTCACTCTCACTCTCGCCCTCACCCTCACCCTCACACTCAACCTCACCCTCACCCTCACCCTCAGCCTCACCCTCACCCTCACCCTCACCCTCACCCTCACACTCTCACTCTCACTCACTCTCACTCTCACTCTCAAACCCACTCTCACTCTCACACTCACACTCACACTCACTCTCACTCTCACCCTCACTTTCACCCTCACTTTCACCCTCACTCTCACCCTCAATCTCACCATCACTTTCACCCTCACCCTCACCCTGACCCTCAACCTTACCCTCACTCTCACTCTCACTCTCACTCTCACTCTCACTCTCATACTCACGCTCAATCTCACCCTAACTCTCACCCTCACCCTCTCACCCTCAGTCTCACCCTCTCCCTCACTCTCACCCTCAATTTCACCCTCACCCTCACCCTCAACCTCAACCTCAACCTCAACCTCATGCTCACGCTCACTCTCACCCTGACTCTCACCCTCACACTCACTTTCTCACTTTCACTCTCACTCTCACCCTCACAGTCACCCCAACCTCACTCTCACTCTCACTCTCACCCTCACCCTCACCCTCACCCTCACTCTCACTCACTTTCACCCTCACTTTCACCCTCACTCTCATCCTCACTCTCACCCTCACTCTCGCCAGCACTTTCACCCTCACCCTCACCCTCACCCTGACCATCACCCTCTCTCTCACCCTCACTCTCACTCTCACCCTCACCCTCACCCTGAGACTCACCCTCACCCTTACCCTCACTCTCACTCTCACTCTCACTCTCATACTCACGCTCAATCTCACCCTAACTCTCACCCTCACCCTCTCACCCTCCGTCTCACCCTCACTCTCTCCCTCACTCTCACCCTCAATTTCACCCTCACCCTCAACCTCAACCTCAACCTCAACCTCATGCTCACGCTCACTCTCACCCTGACTCTCACCCTCACACTCACTCTCTCACTTTCACTCTCACTCTCACCCTCACACTCACCCTCAACCTCACTCTCACTCTCACTCTCACTCTCACCCTCACCCTCACCCTCACCCTCACTCTCACTCACTTTCACCCTCACTTTCACCCTGACTCTCATCCTCACTCTCACCCTCACTCTCGCCATCACTTTCACCCTGACCCTCACCCTCACCCTGACCATCACCCTCTCTCTCACCCTCACTCTCACTCTCACCCTCACCCTCACCCTCACCCGGACCCTCACCCTCACCCTCACCCTCACTCTCACTGTCACTGTCACCATCACCCTCACCCTCACTCTCACTCTCACTCTCACTCTTACCCTCAGTCTCACACTAAGTCTCACACTCACCCTCACCCACATTCACCTTCACTCACCCACACTTTCACTCCACTGTCACTCTCAATCTGTCCCTCGCTCTCACCATCGCTCTCATCCTTGCCCTCATCCTCACTCTCACTCTTACTCTCACTCTCACCCTCACAATCTCCCACAATCTCTCACATTTCACTCTCACTCTCACCCTCACCCTCACCCTTGCTCTCACCCTCGCTCCCAAACTCGCTCTCACCCTCACTGTCACCCTCGCTCTCACCTTCGCTCTCACCTTCGCTCTTACCCTCGCTCTCACCCTCTCTCTCACACTGACTCTCACCCTGACTCTCACACACTCACCCTCACCCTCACTCTCAATCTCACTTTCACACTCACACTCACACTCACAGTCACATTCACACTCAATCTCACTCTTACGCTCATGCTTACGCTCACTCTCACCCTCTCTCTAACACTCGTTCTCTCCCTTAGACTCTCACCCTGACTCTCACTCTCACTCTCTCACCCTCACACTCACTCTCTCAATCTCACTCTCACTCTCACTCTCACCCTCACCCTCACCCTCAACCTCACCCTCACACTCACCCTCTCTCTCACTCTCACCCTTGCTCTCACCCTCACTCTCACCCTCACTCTCACCCTCGCTCTCACCCTCGCTCTCACCCTCGCTCTCACCCTCGCTCTCACCTTTGCTCTCACCGCGCTCTGACCCTTGCTCTCACTCTCGCTCTTACCCTCGCTCTCACCCTCATGCTCACCCTCACTACACCCTCACTACACCCTCATGCTCACCCTCACTCTCACCCTCTGTCTCACCCTCACTCTCACTCTCACTCTCACTCTCACTCACGCTCACACTCACACTCACGCTCACACTCACACTCACCCTCTCTCTCACCCTATCTCTCACCCTCACTCTCACCCTCACTCTCACTCTAACTCTCACTCTCACTCTCACCCTCACCCTCGCCCTTACCCACAACGTCGCCATCACAATCACGATCACCTCACTCTAAATCTCACTCTCACTCTCACTCTCACCCTCACTCACCCTCACTCTCACTATAACTTTACTCTCAATCTCACTCTCACTCTCACCTTCACCCTCACCCTCACCCTCACCCTCACTCTGACTCTCACCCTCACCCTCACTCCCTCTCTTACTCTCACTGTCAATCTCACCCTAAATCTGACCCTCCCTCTCTCCCTCTCTCAGCCTCACTCTCACCCTCAACCTCACTCTCAATCTCACCCTCACCCTTACCTCACCCTCACAATCTCTCACATTTCTCTCTCAAACTCACTCTCACCCTCACTCTCACCCTCACTCTCACCCGTGCTCTCACCTTCGCTCTCACCCTCGCTCTCACCCTCTCTCTCACACTGACTCTCACCCTGACTCTTACCCTCACCCTCACTCTCTCACTCTCATTCTCACTCTCACTCTCACTTTCACCCTCAGCCTCACCCTCACTCTCACTCTCACTTTCACACTCACACTCACAGTCACATTCACACTCAATCTCACTCTCACGCTCACGCTTACGCTCACTCTCATCCTCTCTCTAACACTCATTCTCTCCCTTAGACTCTCACCCTGACTCTCACTCTCACTCTCTCACCCTCACACTCACTCTCTCAATCTCACTCTGACTCTCACTCTCACCCTCACCCTCACCCTCACCCTCACCCTCTCTCTCACTCTCACCCTAGCTCTCACCCTCGCTCTCACCCTCGCTCTCACCCTCGCTCTCACCCTGGCTCTCACCCTCGCTCTCACCGTTGCTCTCACCCACGCTCTGACCCTTGCTCTCACCCTTGCTCTCACCCTCGCTCTCACCCTCACTCTCACCCTCTCTCTCACCCTCACTCTCACCCTCACTCTCACTCTCACACTCACCCTCACCCTCACTCTCACTCTCACTCTCACTCTCACCCTCACGCTCACCCTCACTACACCCTCATGCTCACCCTCACTCTCACCCACTGTCGCACCCTCAGTCTCACTCTCACTCTCACTCTCACTCGCTTACGCTCACGCTCACGCTCATGCTCACTCTCTCCCTCTCTCTCACCCTCTCTCTCACCCTCTCTCTCACCCACTCTCACTCCCTCACTCTCACTCTCACTCTCACTCTCACCTTCACCCTCGCCCTTAATCACAACATCGCCATCACAATGACGATCACCTCACTTTCACTCTCACTCTCACCCTCACACTCACTCTCTTACTTTCACTCTCACTCTCACCCTCACAGTCACCCCCAACCTCACTCTCACTCTCACTCTCACCCTCACCCTCACCCTCACCCTCACTCTCACTCACTTTCACCCTCACTTTCACCCTCACTCTCATCCTCACTCTCACCCTCACTCTCGCCATCACTTTCACCCTCACCCTCACCCTCACCCTGACCATCACCCTCTCTCTCACCCTCACTCTCACTCTCACTCTCACCCTCACCCTCACCCTGAGCCTCACCCTCACCCTTACCCTCACTCTCACTCTCACTCTCACTCTCATACTCACGCTCAATCTCACCCTAACTCTCACCCTCACCCTCTCACCCTCAGTCTCACCCTCACTCTCTCCCTCACTCTCACCCTCAATTTCACCCTCACCCTCAACCTCAACCTCAGCCTCAACCTCATGCTCACGCTCACTCTCACCCTGACTCTCACCCTCACACTCACTCTCTCACTTTCACTCTCACTCTCACCCTCACACTCACCCTCAACCTCACTCTCACTCTCACTCTCACTCTCACCCTCACCCTCACCCTCACCCTCACTCTCACTCACTTTCACCCTCACTTTCACCCTGACTCTCATCCTCACTTTCACCCTCACCCTCACCCTGACCATCACCCTCTCTCTCACCCTCACTCTCACTCTCACTCTCAGCCTCACCCTCACCCTCACCCGGACCCTCACCCTCACCCTCACTCTCACTCTCACTGTCACTGTCACCATCACCCTCACCCTCACTCTCACTCTCACTCTTACCCTCAGTCTCACACTAAGTCTCACACTCACCCTCACCCACATTCACCTTCACTCACCCACACTTTCACTCCACTGTCACTCTCAATCTGTCCCTCGCTCTCACCATCGCTCTCATCCTTGCCCTCATCCTCACTCTCACTCTTACTCTCACTCTCACCCTCACAATCTCCCACAATCTCTCACATTTCACTCTCACTCTCACCCTCACCCTCACCCTTGCTCTCACCCTCGCTCCCAAACTCGCTCTCACCCTCACTGTCACCCTCGCTCTCACCTTCGCTCTCACCTTCGCTCTTACCCTCGCTCTCACCCTCTCTCTCACACTGACTCTCACCCTGACTCTCACACACTCACCCTCACCCTCACTCTCAATCTCACTTTCACACTCACACTCACACTCACAGTCACATTCACACTCAATCTCACTCTTACGCTCATGCTTACGCTCACTCTCACCCTCTCTCTAACACTCGTTCTCTCCCTTAGACTCTCACCCTGACTCTCACTCTCACTCTCTCACCCTCACACTCACTCTCTCAATCTCACTCTCACTCTCACTCTCACTCTCACCCTCACCCTCACCCTCAACCTCACCCTCACACTCACCCTCTCTCTCACTCTCACCCTTGCTCTCACCCTCACTCTCACCCTCGCTCTCACCCTCGCTCTCACCCTCGCTCTCACCCTCGCTCTCACCTTTGCTCTCACCGCGCTCTGACCCTTGCTCTCACTCTCGCTCTCACCCTCGCTCTCACCCTTGCACTCATCCTCACTCTCACCCTCACTCTCACTCTCACACTCACCCTCACCCTCACTCTCACTCTCACTCTCACCCCCACGCCCACCCTCACTACACCCTCATGCTCACCCTCACTCTCACTCTCACTCTCACACTCACCCTCACCCTCACTCTCACTCTCACTCTCACTATCACGCTCACGCTCACGCTCATGCTCACTCTCTCCCTCTCTCTCACCCTCTCTCTCACCCTCTCTCTCACCCTCTCTCACTCCCTCACTCTCACTCTCACTCTCACTCTCACTCTCACTCTCACCTTCACCCTCGCCCTTAACCACAACATCGCCATCACAATGACGATCACCTCACTTTCACTCTCACACTCACAGTCACAGTCACATTCACACTCAGTCTCACTCTCACACTCACGCTCATGCTTATGCTCACTCTCACCGTCTCTCTAACACTCTTTCTATCCCTTAGACTCTCACCCTCACTCTCTCACCCTCACACTCACTCTCTCAATCTCACTCTCACTCTCACTCTCACTCTCAGTCTCAGTCTCAGTCTCAGTCTCACCCTCAACCTCACTCTCACTCTCACCCTCACAGTCACCCCCAACCTCACTCTCACTCTCACTCTCGCCCTCACCCTCACCCTCACCCTCACCCTCACTCTCACTCACTTTCACCCTCACTTTCACCCTCACTCTCATCCTCACTCTCACCCTCACTCTCGCCATCACTTTCACCCTCACCCTCACCCTCACCCTGACCATCACCCTCTCTCTCACCCTCACTCTCACTCTCACTCTCACCCTCACCCTCACCCTGAGACTCACCCTCACCCTTACCCTCACTCTCACTCTCACTCTCACTCTCACTCTCATACTCACGCTCAATCTCACCCTAACTCTCACCCTCACCCTCTCACCCTCAGTCTCACCCTCACTCTCTCCCTCACTCTCACCCTCAATTTCACCCTCACCCTCAACCTCAACCTCAACCTCAACCTCAACCTCAATCTCATGCTCACGCTCACTCTCACCCTGACTCTCACCCTCACACTCACTATCTCACTTTCACTCTCACTCTCACCCTCACACTCACCCTCAACCTCACTCTCACTCTCACTCTCACTCTCACTCTCACCCTCACCCTCACCCTCACTCTCACTCACTTTCACCCTCACTTTCACCCTGACTCTCATCCTCACTCTCACCCTCACTCTCGCCATCACTTTCACCCTGACCCTCACCCTCACCCTGACCATCACCCTCTCTCTCACCCTCACTCTCACTCTCACTCTCACCCTCACCCTCACCCGGACCCTCACCCTCACCCTCACCCTCACCCTCACTCTCACTGTCACTGTCACCATCACCCTCACCCTCACTCTCACTCACTCTCACGCTTACCCTCAGTCTCACACTAAGTCTCACACTCACCCTCACCCACATTCACCTTCACTCACCCACACTTTCACTCCACTGTCACTCTCAATCTGTCCCTCGCTCTCACCATCGCTCTCATCCTTGCCCTCATCCTCACTCTCACTCTTACTCTCACTCTCACCCTCACAATCTCCCACAATCTCTCACATTTCACTCTCACTCTCACTTTCACCCTCACCCTCACCCTTGCTCTCACCCTCGCTCCCAAACTCGCTCTCACCCTCACTGTCACCCTCGCTCTCACCTTCGCTCTCACCTTCGCTCTTACCCTCGCTCTCACCCTCTCTCTCACACTGACTCTCACCCTGACTCTCACACACTCACCCTCACCCTCACCCTCACTCTCAATCTCACTTTCACACTCACACTCACACTCACAGTCACATTCACACTCAATCTCACTCTTACGCTCATGCTTACGCTCACTCTCACCCTCTCTCTAACACTCATTCTCTCCCTTAGACTCTCACCCTGACTCTCACTCTCACTCTCTCACCCTCACACTCACTCTCTCAATCTCACTCTCACTCTCCCTCTCACTCTCACCCTCACCCTCACCCTCAACCTCACCCTCACACTCACCCTCTCTCTCACTCTCACCCTTGCTCTCACCCTCACTCTCACCCTCGCTCTCACCCTCGCTCTCACCCTCGCTCTCACCCTCGCTCTCATCTTTGCTCTCACCGCGCTCTGACCCTTGCTCTCACTCTCGCTCTCACCCTCGCTCTCACCCTTGCACTCATCCTCACTCTCACCCTCACTCTCACTCTCACACTCACCCTCACCCTCACTCTCACTCTCACTCTCACCCCCACGCTCACCCTCACTACACCCTCATGCTCACCCTCACTCTCACTCTCACACTCACCCTCACCCTCACTCTCACTCTCACTCTCACTCTCACGCTCACGCTCACGCTCATGCTCACTCTCTCCCTCTCTCTCACCCTCTCTCTCACCCTCTCTCACTCCCTCACTCTCACTCTCACTCCCACTCCCACTCTCACTCTCACTCTCACCTTCACCCTCGCCCTTAACCACAACATCGCCATCACAATGACGATCACCTCACTTTCACTCTCACACTCACAGTCACAGTCACATTCACACTCAGTCTCACTCTCACACTCACGCTCATGCTTATGCTCACTCTCACCGTCTCTCTAACACTCTTTCTATCCCTTAGACTCTCACCCTGACTCTCACCCTCACTCTCTCACTCTCAGACTCACTCTCTCAATCTCACTCTCACTCTCACTCTCACTCTCAGTCTCAGTCTCAGTCTCAGTCTCAGTCTCAGTCTCAGTCTCAGTCTCAACCTCACCCTCACCCTCACCCTCACCCTCACCCTCTCTCTCACTCTCACCCTCGCTCTCACCCTCACTCTCACCCTCACTCTCACCCTCGCTCTCACCCTCGCTCTCACCTTTGCTCTCACCCGCGCTCTGACCCAAGCTCTCACCCTCTCTCTCACCCTCGCTCTCACCCTTGCTCTCACCCTCACTCTCACCCTCACTCTCACCCTCACCCTCACCCTCACTCGCACTCTCACTCTCACTCTCGTTCTCACTCTCACCCTCACTCTCACCCTCATGCTCACCCTCACTACACCCTCATGCTCACCCTCACTCTCACCCTCTGTCTCACCCTCACTCTCACTCTCACTCACGCTCACACTCACACTCACGCTCACACTCACACTCATCCTCTCTCACCCTATCTCTCACCCTCACTCTCGCCCTCACTCTCACTCTAACTCTCACTCTCACTCTCACCCTCACCCTCGCCCTTACCCACAACGTCGCCATCACAATCACGATCACCTCACTCTAAATCTCACTCTCACTCTCACTCTCACCCTCACTCACCCTCACTCTCACTATAACTTTACTCTCAATCTCCCTCTCACTCTCACACTCACCGTCCACCTCACCATACCTTCCCCCACACCCTCACTCACTCTCTCCCTAAGCCTCACCCTCACCCTCACTCTCACCCTCACTCTCACTCTCACTCTCACTCTCACTCTCACCTTCACCCTCACCCTCACCCTCTCCCTCACCCTCACTCTGACTCTCACCCTCACCCTCACTCCCTCTCTTACTCTCACTGTCAATCTCACCCTAAATCTGACCCTCCCTCTCTCCCTCTCTCAGCCTCACTCTCACCCTCAACCTCACTCTCAATCTCACCCTCACCCTTACCTCACCCTCACAATCTCTCACATTTCTCTCTCAAACTCACTCTCACCCTCACTCTCACCCTCACTCTCACCCTCACCCTCACTCTCCCCCTCGCTCTCCCCTTGCTCTCACCCTCACTCTCTCCCTCTCTCTCACCCTCTCTCTTAGCCTCTCTCTCACCTTCGCTCTCACTCTCACTCTCACTCTCATCCTGACCCATACCCTCACCCTCACCCACACCACCGCTATCCCCATCACCACACTCTAAATATCACTCTCACTCTCACTCTCTCCCACACTCTCACTCTCACTCTCACCCTCACATACACTCACACCCATACCCTCGCACTCACCCAGACCATCACCATCACATCACTATAAATCTCACTCTCACTCACCCTCACACTCACCCTCAACCTCATCCTCAGTGTAACATTCACTCTCTGTCTCCCTCTCCCTCGCACTCTCACCCTCACCCTCACACTCACCCTCACCCTCACCCTCACTGTAACCTTCACTCTCAATCTCCTTCTCCCTCGCACTCTCACCCTCAGCCTCACCCTCACTCTCACTCTCACTCGCACTCTCACTCTCACTCTCACTCACCCTCCCCCACCTTCACTCTCACCCTTTCTCTCACCCTCTGTCTCACCCTCTCTCTCACCCTGACTCTTACCCTGACTCTCACCCACAATCTCACTCTCACCCTCACCATTACACTCACCCTCAACCTCAACTGCACCCTCAGCCTCAGCCTCAGACTCACGCTCATGCTCACGCTCACTCTCACACTCATACTCACGCTCAGTCTCACGCTCACTCTCATGCTCAATCTCACGCTCACACTCACCCTCATGCTCATGCTCACTCTCATGCTCACGCTCACGCTCACTCTCACACTTACTCTCACTCTCATGCTCATGCTTATGCTCACGCTCATTCTCACGCTCATGCTCACTCTCATGCTCACTGTCATGCTCACACTCACACTCACGCTCACTCTCTCCCTCTCTCTCACCCTCTCTCTCATCCTCTCTATCACCCTGACTCTCACTCTCACTCTCACTCTCACTCTCACTCTCACTCTCACTCTCACTCTCACTCTCCCTCGGACTCACCCTCGCTCTCACTCTCACCCTCACTCTCACTCTCCCTCGGACTCACCCTCGCTCTCACTCTCACCCTCTCTCTCACTCTCACCCTCACTCTCACTCTCACTCTCACCCTCATACTCACCCTCACCCTCATTCTCACCCTCACTCTCACCGTCTCCCTCACCCTCTCCCTCACCCTCACTCTCACTCTCACCCTCACCCTCACTCTCTCTCTTACTCTCACTGTCAATCTCACCCAAAATCTGACCCTCCCTCTCTCCGCTTCTCAGCCTCACTCTCACCATCAACCTCACTCTCACTCTCATCCTCACCCTTACCCTAACCCTTCCCTCACCCTCACAATCTCTCACAATCTCTCACATTTCGCTCTCACTCTCACCCTCACTCTCACCCTCACTCTCACTCTGACCCTAGCTCTCCCCCTCGCTCTCACCCTCACTCTCACCCTCACTCTCACCCTCTCTCTCACCCTCTCTCTCACCCTCTCTCTCACCCTCTCTCTCACCCTCGCTCTCACCCTCGCTCTCACCCTCGCTCTCACTCTCACTCTTATTCTCACTCTCACTCTCACTCTCACGCTCACGCTCATGCTCACTCTCTCCCTCTCTCTCACCCTCTCTCTCACCCTCTCTCTCACCCTCTCTCTCACCCTCTCTCTCACCCTCTCTCACTCCCTCACTCTCACTCACTCTCACTCTCACTCTCACCTTCACCCTCGCCCTTAACCACAACATCGCCATCACAATGACGATCACCTCACTTTCACTCTCACTCTCACACTCACAGTCACAGTCACATTCACACTCAGTCTCACTCTCACACTCACGCTCATGCTTATGCTCACTCTCACCGTCTCTCTAACACTCTTTCTATCCCTTAGACTCTCACCCTGACTCTCACCCTCACTCTCTCACCCTCACACTCAATCTCACTCTCACTCTCACTCTCACTCTCAGTCTCAGTCTCAGTCTCAGTCTCAGTCTCAGTCTCAGTCTCACCCTCAACCTCACCCTCACCCTCACCCTCTCTCTCACTCTCACCCTCGCTCTCACCCTCACTCTCACCCTCACTCTCACCCTCGCTCTCACCCTCGCTCTCACCTTTGCTCTCACCCGTGCTCTGACCCAAGCTCTCACCCTTTCTCTCACCCTCGCTCTCACCCTTGCTCTCACCCTCACTCTCACCCTCACTCTCACCCTCACCCTCACCCTCACCCTCACTCGCACTCTCACTCTCGTTCTCACTCTCACCCTCACTCTCACCCTCATGCTCACCCTCACAACACCCTCATGCTCACCCTCACTCTCACCCTCTGTATCACCCTCACTCTCACTCTCACTCTCACTCTCACTCTCACTCACGCTCACACTCACACTCACGCTCACGCTCACACTCACCCTCTCTCTCACCCTATCTCTCACCCTCACTCTCACCTCACTCTCACTCTAACTCTCACTCTCACTCTCACCCTCACCCTCGCCCTTACCCACAACGTCGCCATCACAATCACGATCACCTCACTCTAAATCTCACTCTCACTCTCACTCTCACCCTCACTCACCCTCACTCTCACTATAACTTTACTCTCAATCTCCCTCTCACTCTCACTCTCACCGTCCACCTCACCATACCTTCCGCCCACACCCTCACTCACTCTCTCCCTAAGCCTCACCCTCACCCTCACTCTCACCCTCACTCTCACTCTCACTCTCACTCTCACCTTCACCCTCACCCTCACCCTCTCCCTCACCCTCACTCTGACTTTCACCCTCACCCTCACTCCCTCTCTTACTCTCACTGTCAATCTCACCCTAAATCTGACCCTCCCTCTCTCCCTCTCTCAGCCTCACTCTCACCCTCCACCTCACTCTCAATCTCACCCTCACCCTTACCTCACCCTCACAATCTCTCACATTTCTCTCTCAAACTCACTCTCACCCTCACTCTCACCCTCACTCTCACCCTCACCCTCACTCTCCCCCCTCGCTCTCCCCCTTGCTCTCACCCTCACTCTCTCCCTCTCTCTCACCCTCTCTCTTAGCCTCTCTCTCACCTTCGCTCTCACTCTCACTCTCACTCTCATCCTGACCCACACCCTCACCCCCACCCACACCACCGCTATCCCCATCTACACACTCTAAATATCACTCTCACTCTCACTCTAACTCTCACTCTCACTCTCACCCTCACCCTCGCCCTTACCCACAACGTCGCCATCACAATCACGATCACCTCACTCTAAATCTCACTCTCACTCTCACTCTCACCCTCACTCACCCTCACTCTCACTATAACTTTACTCTCAATCTCCCTCTCACTCTCACTCTCACCCTCCACCTCACCATACCTTCCCCCACACCCTCACTCACTCTCTCCCTAAGCCTCACCCTCACCCTCACTCTCACCCTCACTCTCACTCTCACTCTCACTCTCACTCTCACCTTCACCCTCACCCTCACCCTCTCCCTCACCCTCACTCTGACTCTCACCCTCACCCTCACTCCCTCTCTTACTCTCACTGTCAATCTCACCCTAAATCTGACCCTCCCTCTCTCCCTCTCTCAGCCTCACTCTCACCCTCAACCTCACTCTCAATCTCACCCTCACCCTTACCTCACCCTCACAATCTCTCACATTTCTCTCTCAAACTCACTCTCACCCTCACTCTCACCCTCACTCTCACCCTCACCCTCACTCTCCCCCTCGCTCTCCCCCTTGCTCTCACCCTCACTCTCTCCCTCTCTCTCACCCTCTCTCTTAGCCTCTCTCTCACCTTCGCTCTCACTCTCACTCTCACTCTCACTCTCATCCTGACCCACACCCTCACCCTCACCCACACCACCGCTATCCCCATCACCACACTCTAAATATCACTCTCACTCTCACTCTCTCCCACACTCTCACTCTCACTCTCACCCTCACATACACTCACACCCATACCCTCGCACTCACCCAGACCGTCGCCATCACCATCACCATCACGTCACTATAAATCTCACTCTCACTCACCCTCACACTCACCCTCACCCTCATCCTCAGTGTAACATTCACTCTCTGTCTCCCTCTCCCTCGCACTCTCACCCTCACCCTCACTCTCACCCTCACCCTCACCCTCACTGTAACCTTCACTCTCAATCTCCTTCTCCCTCGCACTCTCACCCTCAGCCTCACCCTCACTCTCACTCTCACTCGCACTCTCACTCTCACTCTCACTCACCCTCACCCACCTTCCCTCTCACCCTCTCTCTCACCCTTTGTCTCACCCTCTCTCTCACCCTGACTCTTACCCTGACTCTCACCCACAATCTCACTCTCACCCTCACCATTACACTCACCCTCAACCTCAACTGTACCCTCAGCCTCAGCCTCAGCCTCAGCCTCACGCTCATGCTCACGCTCACTCTCACACTCATTCTCACGCTCAGTCTCACGCTCACTCTCATGCTCAATCTCACGCTCACACTCACCCTCATGCTCATGCTCACTCTCATGCTCACGCTCACGCTCACTCTCACGCTTACTCTCACTCTCATGCTCATGCTCATGCTTATGCTCACGCTCATTCTCACTCTCATGCTCACTGTCATGCTCACACTCACACTCACGCTCACTCTCTCCCTCTCTCTCACCCTATCTTTCACCCTCTCTCTCACCCTCTCTCTCATCCTCTCTATCACCCTGACTCTCACTCTCACTCTCACCCTCACTCTCACTCTCCCTCAGACTCACCCTCGCTCTCACTCTCACCCTCACTCTCACTCTCACTCTCACCCTCATACTCACCCTCACCCTCATTCTCACCCTCATTCTCACCCTCACTCTCACCCTCTCCCTCACCCTCTCCCTCACCCTCACTCTCACTCTCACCCTCACCCTCACTCTCTCTCTTACTCTCACTGTCAATCTCACCCAAAATCTGACCCTCCCTCTCTCCGCTTCTCAGCCTCACTCTCACCATCAACCTCACTCTCACTCTCATCCTCACCCTTACCCTAACCCTTCCCTCACCCTCACAATCTCTCACAATCTCTCACATTTCGCTCTCACTCTCACCCTCACTCTCACCCTCACTCTCACTCTGACCCTAGCTCTCCCCCTCGCTCTCACCCTCACTCTCTCCCTCTCTCTCACCCTCTCTCTCACCCTCTCTCTCACCCTCGCTCTCACCCTCGCTCTCACCCTCGCTCTCACTCTCACTCTTACTCTCACTCTCACTCTCACTCTCACGCTCACACTCACGCTCATGCTCACTCTCTCCCTCTCTCTCACCCTCTCTCTCACCCTCTCTCTCACCCTCTCTCTCACCCTCTCTCTCACCCTCTCTCACTCCCTCACTCTCACTCTCACTCTCACTCTCACTCTCACTCTCACCTTCACCCTCGCCCTTAACCACAACATCGCCATCACAATGACGATCACCTCACTTTCACTCTCACTCTCACACTCACAGTCACAGTCACATTCACATTCACACTCAGTCTCACTCTCACACTCACGCTCATGCTTATGCTCACTCTCACCGTCTCTCTAACACTCTTTCTATCCCTTCGACTCTCACCCTGACTCTCACCCTCACTCTCTCACCCTCACACTCACTCTCTCAATCTCACTCTCACTCTCACTCTCACTCTCAGTCTCAGTCTCAGTCTCAGTCTCAGTCTCAGTCTCAGTCTCAGTCTCAGTCTCAGTCTCACCCTCAACCTCACCCTCACCCTCTCTCTCACTCTCACCCTCGCTCTCACCCTCACTCTCACCCTCATTCTCACCCTCGCTCTCACCCTCGCTCTCACCTTTGCTCTCACCCGCGCTCTGACCCAAGCTCTCACCCTCTCTCTCACCCTCGCTCTCACCCTTGCTCTCACCCTCACTCTCACCCTCACTCTCACCCTCACTCTCACCCTCACCCTCACCCTCACCCTCACTCGCACTCTCACTCTCACTCTCACTCTCGTTCTCACTCTCACCCTCACTCTCACCCTCATGCTCACCCTCACTACACCCTCATGCTCACCCTCACTCTCACTCTCTGTCTCACCCTCACTCTCACTCTCACTCTCACTCACGCTCACACTCACACTCACGCTCACACTCACACTCACCCTCTCTCACCCTATCTCTCACCCTCACTCTCGCCCTCACTCTCACTCTAACTCTCACTCTCACTCTCACCCTCACCCTCGCCCTTACCCACAATGTCGCCATCACAATCACGATCACCTCACTCTAAATCTCACTCTCACTCTCACACTCACTATAACTTTACTCTCAATCTCCCTCTCACTCTCACTCTCACCCTCCACCTCTCCATACCTTCCCCCACACCCTCACTCACTCTCTCCCTAAGCCTCACCCTCACCCTCACTCTCACCCTCACTCTCACTCTGACTCTCACCCTCACCCTCACTCCCTCTCTTACTCTCACTGTCAATCTCACCCTAAATCTGACCCTCCCTCTCTCCCTCTCTCAGCCTCACTCTCACCCTCAACCTCACTCTCAATCTCACCCTCACCCTTACCTCACCCTCACAATCTCTCACATTTCTCTCTCAAACTCACTCTCACCCTCACTCTCACCTTCACTCTCACCCTCACCCTCACTCTCCCCCTCGCTCTCCCTTTGCTCTCACCCTCACTCTCTCCCTCTCTCTCACCCTCTCTCTTAGCCTCTCTCTCACCTTCGCTCTCACTCTCACTCTCATCCTGACCCACACCCTCACCCTCACCCACACCACCGCTATCCCCATCACCACACTCTAAATCTCACTCTCACTCTCACTCTCTCCCACACTCTCACTCTCACTCTCACCCTCACATACACTCACACCCATACCCTCGCACTCACCCAGACCGTCGCCATCACCATCACCATCACGTCACTATAAATCTCACTCTCACTCACCCTCACACTCACCCTCACACTCATCCTCAGTGTAACCTTCACTCTCTGTCTCCCTCTCCCTCGCACTCCCACCCTCACCCTCACACTCACCCTCACCCTCACCCTCACTGTAACCTTCACTCTCAATCTCCTTCTCCCTCGCACTCTCACCCTCAGCCTCACCCTCACTCTCACTCTCACTCGCACTCTCACTCTCACTCTCACTCTCACTCACCCTCACCCACCTTCACTCTCACCCTCTCTCTCACCCTCTGTCTCACCCTCTCTCTCACCCTGACTCTTACCCTGACTCTCACCCACAATCTCACTCTCACCCTCACCATTACACTCACCCTCAACCTCAACTGCACCCTCAGCCTCAGCCTCAGACTCACGCTCATGCTCACGCTCACTCTCACACTCATACTCACGCTCAGTCTCACGCTCACTCTCATGCTCAATCTCACGCTCACACTCACCCTCATGCTCATGCTCACTCTCATGCTCACGCTCACGCTTACTCTCACTCTCATGCTCATGCTCATGCTTATGCTCACGCTCATTCTCACGCTCATGCTCACTCTCATGCTCACTGTCATGCTCACACTCACACTCACGCTCACTCTCTCCCTCTCTCTCACCCTATCTTTCGCCCTCTTTCTCACCCTCTCTCTCATCCTCTCTATCACCCTGACTCTCACTCTCACTCTCACTCTCACTCTCACTCTCCCTCGGACTCACCCTCGCTCTCACTCTCACCCTCACTCTCACTCTCCCTCGGACTCACCCTCGCTCTCACTCTCACCCTCACTCTCACTCTCACTCTCACCCTCATACTCACCCTCACCCTCATTCTCACCCTCATTCTCACCCTCACTCTCACCCTCTCCCTCACCCTCTCCCTCACCCTCACTCTCACTCTCACCCTCACCCTCACTCTCTCTCTTACTCTCACTGTCAATCTCACCCAAAATCTGACCCTCCCTCTCTCCGCTTCTCAGCCTCACTCTCACCATCAACCTCACTCTCACTCTCATCCTCACCCTTACCCTAACCCTTCCCTCACCCTCACAATCTCTCACAATCTCTCACATTTCGCTCTCACTCTCACCCTCACTCTCACCCTCACTCTCACTCTGACCCTAGCTCTCCCCCTCGCTCTCACCCTCACTCTCTCCCTCTCTCTCACCCTCTCTCTCACCCTCGCTCTCACCCTCGCTCTCACTCTCACTCTTACTCTCACTCTCACTCTCACTCTCTCTCTCATCCTCACCCACACCCCTCGCCCTCACCCACACCGCCGCCATCCCCATCACCACATTCTAAATCTCACTCTCACTCTCTCCCTCACTCAACCTCACCCTCACCGTCACTCTCACACTCTCACTCTCACTCTCACATACACTCACACCCACACCCTCGCCCTCACCCAGACAGTTGCCATCACCATCATGTCACTATAAATCTCACTCTCACTCACCCTCACGCTCACCCTCACCCTCACTGTAACCTTCACTCTCAATCTCCCTCTCCCTCGCACTGTCACCCTCACTCTCACTCTCACTCTCACTCTCACTCACCCTCACCCACCTTCACTCTCACCCTCTCTCTCACCCTCTTTCTCATCCTGACTCTTACCCTGACTTTCACCCACAATCTCACTCTCACACTCACCATTACCCTCACCCTCACCCTCAATCTCACCCTCAGCCTCAGCCTCACGCTCATGCTCACTCTCACTCTCACACTCATACTCACGCTCACTCTCACGCTCACTCTCATGCTCATTCTCACGCTCACTCTCACTCTCTCCCTCCCTCTCACCCTATCTCTCACCCTCTCTCTCAGCCTCTCTCTCACCCTCACCCCCACCCTAACCCTCACCCTCCATCTCATTCTCCCTCAGCCTCACCCTCACCCTCACTCTCATCCTCACTCTCACTCTCACTCTCACCCTCATACTCACCCTCACCCTCATTCTCATCCTCACCCTTTCCCTCACTCTCACTCTCACTCTCACGCTCACTCTCACGCTCACTCTCATGCTCACTGTCACGCTCACACTAATGCTCATGCTCATGCTCACAACCATGCTCATGCTCAGTCTCACCCTCAATGTCACGCTCACGCTCACGCTCATGCTCATGTTCACAATCATGCTCATGCTCACTCTCACGCTCACTGCCATGCTCACACTCACGCTCACGCTCACTCTTTCCCTCTCTCTCACCCTAACTCTCACCCTCTCTCTCAGCCTCTCTCTCACCCTCACCCTCACCTCCACCCTCACCCTCACCCTCCATCTCACTCTCCCTCAGCCTCACCCTCACCTTCACACTCACCCTCACTCTCACCCTCACTCTCACCCTCACTCTCACCCTCATACTCACCCTCACCCTCATTCTCACCCTCACCCTCACCCTCTCCCTCACTCTCACTCACTCTCACGCACACTCTCACGCTCACGCTCATGCTTATGCTCACAATCATGCTCATGCTCACACTCACCCTCACTGTCATGCTCACGCTCATTCTCTCTCTCTCTCTCTCACCCTATCTCTCACCCTCTCTCTCACCCTCACCCTCACCCCCAACCTCACCCTCAGTCTCACTCTTCCTCAGCCTCACCCTCACCCTCACTCCCACCCTTACTCTCACTCTCATCCTCATACTCACCCTCACCCTCATTCTCACCCTCACCCTCACCCTCTCCCTCACCCTCACTCTCACTCTCACCCTCACTCTCTCTCTTACTCTCACTGTCAATCTCACCCGAAATCTGACCCTCCCTCTCTCTCTCTCTCAGCCTCACTCTCACTCTCACCCTCAATCTCACTCTCACTCTCACCCTCACCCTTACCCTCACCCTTCCCTCACCTTCACAATCTCTCACAATCTCTCACATTTCGCCCTCACTCTCACCCTCACTCTCACCCTCACCCTCACTCTCACCCTCCCTCTCCCCCTCGCTCTCACCCTCACTCTGTCCGTCTCTCTGTCCCTCTCTCTCACCCTCTCTCTCACCCTCTCTCTCACCCTCTCTCTCAACCTCTCTCTCAACCTTGCTCTCACCCTCACTCTCACTTTCACTCTCACTCTCACTCTAAAGCTCACTCTCACTCTCTCCCTCACTCAACCTCACCCTCACCCTCACTCTCACACTCTCAGTCTCACTCTCACTCTCACATACACTCACACCCACACGCTCGCCCTCACCCAGACCGTCGCCATCACCATCACCATCACCATCACTATAACTATCACTCTCGCTCTCCCTCACACTCACCCTCACCCTCATCCTCAGTTTAACCTTCACTCTCAATCTCCCTCTCCCTCACACTCTCACCCTCACCCTCACACTCACCCTCACTGTAACCTTCACTCTCAATCTCCCTCTCCCTCGCACTCTCACCCTCAGCCTCACCCTCACACTCACTGTCACTCTCACTCTCACTCTCACTCTCACTCACCCTTACCCACCTTCACTCTCACGCTCTCTCTCACCCTCTGTCTCACCCTCTCTCTCACCCTGACTCTTACCCTGACTTTCACCCACAATCTCACTCTCACCCTCACCATTACCCTCACTCTCAACCTCAGCCTCACGCTCATGCTCACACTCACTCTCACACTCATACTCACGCTCACTCTCATGCTCTCTCATGCTCATTCTCAGGCTCACACTCACACTCACGCTCATGCTCACGCACACTCTCATGCTCACGCTCATGCTCACTCTCACGCCCACTCTCACTCTCACGCTCGCTCTCACGCTCACTCTCACGGTCACTCTCACGGTCACTCTCACGCTCATGCTCATGCTCACGCTCATGCTCACTCTCACGCTCACTGTCACACACACACTCACGCTCACGCTCACTCTCTCCCTCTCCCTCTCCCTCTCACTCTCACTCTCACTCTCACTCTCACTCTCACTCTCACGGTCACTCTCACCCTCACCCGCACGCTCAACCACACCCTCGCAATTACCCGCAACGTCGCCATCACCATCACCTCACTTAAAATCTCACTCTAACTCTCACCCTCAATCACCCTCGCCCTCACCCTCACTGTAAGCTTCACTCTCTATCTCCCTCTCACTCTCACCCTCACCCTCACTCTCACTATCCCTCAGCCTCACCCTCACCCTCACCCTCACCCTCACTCTCACTCTCACTCTCACCCTCATTCTCACCCTCACTCTCACTCTCACCCTCACTCTTACTCTCACTGTCAATCTCACCCTAAATCTGACCCTCCCTCTCTCCCTCTCTTAGCCTCACTCTAACCTTCAACCTCACTCTCTCTCTCACCCTCATCCTTACCCTCACCCTTCCCTCACCCTCACAATCTCTCATATTTCGCTTTCACTCTCACCCTCACTCTCACCCTCACTCTCACCCTCACCCTCACTCTCACCCTCACTCTCCCCCTCGCTCTCCCCCTTGCTCTCACTCTCGCTCTCACCCTCGCTTTCACCTTCCCTCTCATCTTCCCTCTCACCTTCGCTCTCACCCTCGTTCTCACCCTCGTTCTCACCCTCGCTCTCACCCTCGCTCTCACCCTCGCTCTCACCCTCGCTCTCACCGTCGCTCTCTCCTGCACTCTCAAACTCATCCTCATCCTCACCCTCGCTCTCGCCCTTGCTCTCACCCTCACTCTCACCCGCGCTCTCATCCTCACACTCTCACTCTCACTCTCACTCTCCCTCTCACCCTCACCTTGACCTTCACCCTCACCTTCACTCTCACCCTCACCCTCACTCTCACCCTCACCCTCACCCTCACCCTCACCCTCACCCTCACCCTCACCCTCACTCTCACTCTCACCCTCACCCTCACCCACATCTTCACTCTCACTCTCACCCTCACCGTCACTCTCACTCTCACCCTCACTCACGCTCACGCTCGCTCTCGCTCTCGCTTTCGCTCATGCTCACTCTCACTCTCTCACTCTCACTTTCACTCTCTCACTCTCACTCTCACTCACTCGCATGCTCATGCTCACAATCATGCTCATGCTCACACTCACACTCACTGTCACTCTCACACTCACGCTCATGCTCACTCTCTCTCTCTCTCACCTATCTCTCCCGCTCTCTCTCAACCTCTCTCTCACCTTCACCCTCACCCCCACCCTCACCCTCACTCTGACTCTCACTCTCACCCTCATTCTCAACCTCACTCTCACTCTCACCCTCACTCTTACTCTCACTGTCAATCTCACTCTAAATCTGACCCTCCCTCTCTCCCTCCCTCAGCCTCACTCTCACCCTCAACCTCACTCTCACTGTCACACTCACCCTTACTCTCACCCTTCCCTCACCCTCACAATCTCTCACATTTCGCTCTCACTCTCACCCTCACTCTCAGCCTCACTCTCACCCTCACCCTGACTCTCACCCTCGCTCTCCCCCTCGCTCTCCCCCTCGCTCTCCCCCTCGCTCTCACCCTCACTCTCACTTTCACTCTCACTCTCACTCTCACTCTCACTCTCTCTCTCATCCTGACCCACACCCTCGCCCTCACCCGCACCGCCGCCATCCCCATCACCACACTCTAAATCTCACTCTCACTCTCACTCTCTTCCTCACTCAACCTCACCCTCATGCTCACTCTCACACTCCCACTCTCACATACACTCACACTCACACCCTCGCCCTCACCCATACTGTCGAAATCACCATCACCATCACGTCACTATAAATCTCACTCCCACTCACCCTCACACTCACCCTCACCCTCAGTGTAACCTTCACTCTCAATATCCCTCTCCTTCGCACTCTCACCCTCACCCTCACCCTCACTGTAACCTTCACTCTCAATCTCCCTCTACCTCGCACACTCACCCTCACCCTCACTCTCACCCTCACACTCACTCTCACTGTCACTCTCACTCTCACTCTCACTCACCCTCACCCTCACTCTCACCCTCACCCTCACCCTCACCCTCACCCTCACCCTCACTCTCACTCTCACCCTCACCCTCACCCTCACCCACACCTTCACTCTCACTCTCACCCTCACCTTCACTCTCACCCTCTCTCTCACCCTCTGTCTCACCCTCTCTCTCAACCTGACTCTTACCCTGACTCTCACCCACAATCTCACTCTCACCCTCACCATTACCCTCACCCAAAGCCCTACCCTCACCCTCAACCTCACCCTCAGCCTCAGCCTGACCCTCACGCTCATGCTCACGTTCACTCTCACACTCATACTCACGCTCACTCTCACGCTCACTCTCATGCTCATTCTCACGCTCATGCTCATGCTCACGCTCACGCTCAGTCTCACGCTCACACTCACGCTCATGCTCACACTCACGCTCATGCTCATGCTCATGCTCACTCACACACTCACTGTCACACTCATGCTCACTCTCACACTCACTGTCATGCTCACACGCACGCTCACGCTCACTCTCTCCCTCTCTCTGACCCTTTCTCACCCTCTCTATCACTCTCTCACTCTCACTCTCACTCTCACTCTCACTCTCACTCTCACTCTCACTCTCACTCTCACTCTCACTCTCACCCTCACCCGCACTCTCACCCTCACCCACACCCTCGCACTTACCCGCAACGTCGCCATCACCATCACTTTACTCTAAATTTCACTCTCACTCTCACCCTCACTTACCCTCGCACTCACCCTCACTGTAACATTCACTCTCAATCTCCCTCTCACCCTCACCCTCACTCTCACTCTCCCTCAGCCTCACCCTCACTCTCACTCTCACTGTCACCCTCATTCTCACCCTCACCCTCTCCCTCACCCTCACTCTCACTCTCACTCTCACTCTCACCCTCACTCTCACTCTTAAACTCACTGTCAATCTCAACCTAAATCTGACCCTCCCTCTCTCCCTCTCTCAGCCTCACTCTCACCCTCAACCGCACTCTCACTCTCACCCTCACCCTCACTCTCACCCTAGCTCTCACCCTCGCTCTCCCCCTCGCTCTCCCCCTCGCTCTCACCCTCGCTTTCACTTCGCTTTCACTTCGCTCTCACCCTCGCTCTCACCCTCGCTCTCACCCTCACTCTCACCCTCGCTCTCACCCTCGCTCTCACCCTCGCTCTCACCCTCGCTCTCACCCTCGCTCTCAACCTCGCTCTCAACCTCATCCTCATCCTTACCCTCACTCTCTCCCTCAATCTCACCCACGCTCTCATCCTCACACTCTCACCCTCACTCTCACCCTCACTCTCACCCTCACTCTCACTCTCACTCTCACTCTCACATACCACTCACACCCACATTTTCACCCTCACCCAGACCGTCGCCATCACCATCACCATCACCTCACTATAAATCTCACTCTCACTCACCCTCACACTCACACTCACCCTCATCCTCAGTGTAACCTTCACTCTCAATCACCCTCTCCCTCGCACTCTCACACTCAGCCTCACCCTCACTCTCACTTTCACTCTCACTCTCACTCTCACTCACCCTCACCCACCTTCACTCTCACCCTCTCTCTCACCCTCTGTCTCACCCTCTCTCTCACCCTGACCCTCACCCTCACTCTCACCCACAATTTCACTCTCACCCTCACCATTCCCCTCACCCTCACCCTCACCCTCAACCTCAGCCTCAGCCTCACCCTCAGACTCATCCTAGCCTCAGCCGCAGCCTCACGCTCAAGCTCATGCTTACTCTCATGCTCATTCTCACACTCACACACACACTCACGCTCATGCTCATGCTCACTATCATGCTCACGCTCACGCTCACTCTCACTCTCAATCTAACTCTCACTCTCACGCTCACTCTCAAGCTTACGCTCACGCTCATGCTCATGGTCATGCTCACAATCATGCTCATGCTCACTCTCATGCTCACTGTCACGCTCACACTCACGCTCACGCTTTCTCTCTCCCACTCTCTCACCCTCTCTCTCACCCTCTCTCTCACCCTCTCTCTCACCCTCACCCTCACTCTCACCCTCACCCCCACCCTCACCCTCACCCTCACCCTCACCCTCACCCTCACCCTCACTCTCACGCTCACTCACCCTCACCCTCATTCTCACCCTCACCCTCACCCTCTTTCTCACCCTAACGCTCACTCTCATCCTCACCCTCACTCTCTCTCTTACTCTCACTGTCAATCTCACCCTAAATCTGACCCTCCCTCTCTCCCTCACTCCGCCTCACTCTAACCCTCAACCTCACTCTCACTCGCACCCTCACCCTTACACTCACGCTTCCCTCACCCTCACAATCTCTCACAATCTCACAATCTCTCACATTTCGCTCTCAATCTCACCCTCACGCTCACCCTCACTCTCACAATCACCCTCAATTTCCCCCTCGCTCTCCCCCTCGCTCTCCCCCTCGCTCTCACCCTCACTCTCTCCCTCTCTCTCACCCTCTCTCTCTCCCTCTCTCTCACCCTCGCTCTCACCCTCACCCTCACTCTCACTCTCACTCTCACTCTCACTCTCACTCTCACTCTCACTCTCACTCTCACTCTCATCCTCACCCAAACCCTCACCCTCAGCCACATGCCGCAATCCCCATCACTGCACTCTAAATCTCACTCTCACTCTCACTCTCTCCCTCACTCAACCTCACCCTCACCCTCACTCTCACACTCTCACTCTCACTCTCACATACACTCACACCCACACCCTCGCCCTCACCCAGACCGTCGCTATCACCATCACCATCACGTCACTATAAATCTCACTCTCACTCACCCTCACACTCACCCTCACCCTCATCCTCAGTTTAATCTTCACTCTCAATCTCCCTCTCCCTGGCACTCTCACCCTCACCCTCACACTCACCCTCACCCTCACTGTAACCTTCACTCAATTTCCCTCTTCCTCGCACTCTCACCCTCACTCTCACCCTCTGTCTCTCACCCTGACTCTTACCCTGACTCTCACCCACAATCTCACTATCACACTCACCATTACACTCACCCTCACCCTCACCCTCAACCTCACCCTCACCCTCAGCCTCAGCCTAACACTCATGCTCATGCTCACTCTCACACTCATACTCACACTCACTCTCATGCTCACTCTCATGCTCATTCTCACACTCATGCTCACGCTCACTCCCATGCACAGGCTCACGCTCACTCTCACGCTCACTCTCACTCTCACTCTCACGCTCACGCGCATGCTCACTCTCACGCTCACGCTCACGCTCACGCTCACGCTCACGCTCATGCTCACTCTCACGCTCACACTCACGCTCACGCTCATTCTCTCCCTCTCGCTCACCCTATCTCTCACCCTCTCTCTCACCCTCTCTCTCACCCACTATCACTCTCACTCTCACTATCACTCTCACACTCACCCGCACTCTCACCCTTAACCACACCCTCGCACTTACCCGCAACGTCGCCATCACCATCACCATCACCTCACTCTAAATCTCACTCTCACTCTCACCCTCACTCACCCTGGCCCTCACCCTCACTGTAACCTTCACTCTCAATCTCCCTCTCACTCTCACCCTCACCCTCCCTCTCACTCACCCTCACCCTCATCCTCAGTGTAACCTTCACTCTCAATCTCCCTCTTTCTTGCACTCTCACCCTCACCCTCACACTCAACCTCACCCTCACCCTCACTGTAACTTCACTCTCAATCTCCCTCTCCCTCGCACTCTCACCCTCACCCTCACCCTCACCCTCACTCTCACTCTCACTCTCACTCTCACTCTCACTCACCTTCACCCACCTTCACGCTCACCCTCTCTGTCACCCTCTGTCTCACCCTCTCTCTCACCCTGACCCTTACCCTGACTCTCTCCCACAATCTCACTCTCACCCTCACCATTACCCTCACCCTCAGCCTCAACCTCAGCCTCAGCCTCATCCTCAGCCTCAGCCTCACGCTCATGCTCACACTCACTTTCACACTCATACTCAGGCACACTCTCACGCTCACTCTCATGCTCATTCTCAGACTCACACTCACCCTCACGCTCACACTCACTATCATACTCATGCTCACGCTCACTCTCACTCTCACGCTCACTCTCACGCTCACTCTCACGCTCACTCTCAAGCTCAGGCTCACCCTCATGCTTATGCTCATGCTCACAATCATGCTCATGCTCACTCTCACGCTCACTGTCACGCTCACACTCACACTCACGCTCACGCTCACGCTCACTCTCTCTCTCACCCTATCTCTCATTTTCTCTCTCACCCTCTCTCTCACCCTCACCCCCACCCTCACGCTCACCCTCACTCTCACACTCCCTCAGCCTCACCCTCAACCACACCCTCACTCTCACCCTCACTCTCACTCTCACCCTCATACTCACCCTCACCCTCATTCTCACCCTCACCCTCACCCTCTCCCTCTCCCTCACCCTCACTCTCACTCTCACTCTCACGCTCACCCTCACTCTCTCTCTTACTCTCACTGTCAATTTCACCCTAAGTCTGACCCTCCTTCTCTCAACCTCACTCTCACCCTCAACCTCACTCTCACGCTCACCCTCACCCTTACCCTCACGCTCCCCTCACCCTCACAATCTCTCACAATCTCTCACAATCTCTCACATTTCGCTCTCACTCTCACCCTCACTCTCACCCTCACTCTCACCCTCACCCTCACTCTCACCCTTGCACTCCCCCTCGGTCTCACCCTCACTCTCTCCCTCTCTCTCACCCTCTCTCTCACCCTCTCTCTCATCCTCACACTCACCCTCACTCTCACTTTCACTTTCACTCTCGCTCTCACTCTTATTCTCACTCTCACTCTCAATCTCATCCTCACCCACACCCTCGCCCTCACCCACACCGCCGCCATCCCCATCACTACACTCTAAATCTCACTCTCACTCTCACTCTCTCCCTCACTCAACCTCACCCTCACCCTCACTCTCACACTCTCACTCTCAAATACACTCACACCCACACACTCGCCCTCACCCAGACCATCGCCATCGCCATCACCATCACCATCACCATCACGTCACTATAAATCTCACTCTCACTCACGCTCACACTCACCCTCACCCTCACACTCACCCTCAACCTTACTGCAACCTTCACTCTCAATCTCCCTCTCCCTCGCACTCTCACCCTCAGCCTCATTCTCACTCTCACTCTCACTCTCACTCACCCTCACCCACCTTCACTCTCACCCTCTCTCTCACCCTCTGTCTCACCCTCTCTCTCACACTGACTCTTACCCTGACTCTCACCCACAATCTCACTCTCACGCTCATCATTACCCTCACCCTCACCCTCACCGTCAACCTCACCCTCACCCTCAGCCTCAGCCTCACGCACATGCTCATGCTCACTCTCACTCTCACTCTCATGCTCATGCTCATTCTCACGCTCATGCTCATGCTCACTCTCACGCTCACGCTCACGCTCACTCTCACGCTCACTCTCACTCTCACTCTCTCTCTCACCCTCATGCTCACGCTCACGCTCACTCTCACTCTCACTCTCACGCTCACTCTCTCTCTCACCCTCATGCTCACGCTCACGCTCACTCTCACTCTCACGCTCATGCTCACGCTCATGCTCACGCTCATGCTCATGCTCACGCTCATGCTCACTCTCACGCTCACTGTCACGCTCACACTCACGCTCACGCTCATTCTCTCCCTCTCGCTCACCCTCTCTCTCACCCTCTCTCTCAACCTCTCTCTCACCCTCTCTCTCACCCTCTCTCTCACCCTCTCTCTCACCCTCTCTATCACCCTGACTCTCACTCTCACTCACACTCTCACTCTAACTCGCAATCTCACTCTCACTCTCACTCTCACCGTGACCCGCACTCTCACCCTCGCACTTACCCGCAATGTCACCATCACCATCACCATCACCTCACTCTAAATCTCACTCTCACTCGCACCCTCAATCACCCTCACCCTCACCCTCACTGTAACCTTCAACCTCAATCTCCCTCTCACTCTCACCCTCACCCTCACTCTCACTCTCCCTCAGCCTCACCCTCACTCTCACTCTCACTCTCACTCTCACCCACATTCTCACCCTCACCCTCACCCTCTCCCTCACTCTTACTCTCACTGTCAATCTCACCCTAAATCTGACCCTCCCTCTCTCCCTCTCTCACCCTCTCCCTCTCCCTCACCCTCACTCTCCCTCTCACTCTCACGCTCACCCTCACTCTCTCTCTTACTCTCACTGTCAATCTCACCATAAGTCTGACCCTCCCTCTCTCCTTCTCTCAACCTCACTCTCACCCTCAACCTCACTCTCACGCTCACCCTCACCCTTACCCTCACGCTCCCCTCACCCTCACAATCTCTCACAATCTCTCACATTTCGCTCTCACTCTCACCCTCACTCTCACCCTCACTCTCACCCTCACCCTCACTCTCACCCTCGCACTCCCCCTCGGTCTCACCCTCACTCTCTCCCTCTCTCTCACCCTCTCTCTCACCCTCTCTCTCATCCTCACACTCACCCTCACTCTCACTTTCACTTTCACTCTCACTCTCACTCTCATTCTCACTCTCACTCTCAATCTCATCCTCACCCACACCCTCGCCCTCACCCACACCGCCGCCATCCCCATCACTACACTCTAAATCTCACTCTCACTCTCACTCTCTCCCTCACTCAACCTCACCCTCACCCTCACTCTCACACTCTCACTCTCAAATACACTCACACCCACACACTCGCCCTCACCCAGACCATCGCCATCGCCATCACCATCACCATCACCATCATGTCACTATAAATCTGACTCTCACTCACGCTCACACTCACCCTCACCCTCACACTCACCCTCAACCTTACTGCAACCTTCACTCTCAATCTCCCTCTCCCTCGCACTCTCACCCTCAGCCTCATTCTCACTCTCACTCTCACTCTCACTCACCCTCACCCACCTTCACTCTCACCCTCTCTCTCACCCTCTGTCTCACCCTCTCTCTCACACTGACTCTTACTCTGACTCTGACCCACAATCTCACTCTCACGCTCATCATTACCCTCACCCTCACCCTCACCGTCAACCTCACTCTCACCCTCAGCCTCAGCCTCACGCTCATGCTCATGCTCACTCTCACTCTCACTCTCATGCTCATTCTCACGCTCATGCTCATGCTCACTCTCACGCTCACGCTCACGCTCACTCTCACTCTCACTCTCTCTCTCACCCTCATGCTCACGCTCACGCTCACTCTCACTCTCACTCTCACTCTCACGCTCACACTCTCTCTCACTCTCATGCTCACGCTCACGCTCACGCTCACTCTCACTCTCACTCTCACGCTCACGCTCATGCTCATGCTCATGCTCATGCTCATGCTCACGCTCATGCTCACTCTCACGCTCACTGTCACGCTCACACTCACGCTCACGCTCATTCTCTCCCTCTCTCTCACCCTCTCTCTCACCCTCTCTCTCACCCTCTCTCTCACCCTCTCTCTCACCCTCTCTCTCACCCTCTCTATCACCCTGACTCTCACTCTCACTCACACTCTCACTCTCACTCTCAATCTCACTCTCACTCTCACTCTCACCCTCACCCGCACTCTCACCCTCGCACTTACCCGCAATGTCACCATCACCATCACCATCACCTCACTCTAAATCTCACTCTCACCCTCAATCACCCTCACCCTCACCCTCACTGTAACCTTCAACCTCAATCTCCCTCTCACTCTCACCCTCACTCTCACTCTCACTCTCCCTCAGCCTCACCCTCACTCTCACTCTCACTCTCACTCTCACTCTCACGCTCACACTCTCTCACCCTCATGCTCACGCTCACGCTCACTGTCACTCTCACTCTCACTCTCACTCTCACGCTCACACTCTCACTCACCCTCACGCTCACCCTCGCCCTCATCTTCAGTGTAACCTTCACTCTCAATCTCCCTCTCCCTCGCACTCTCACCCTCACCCTCACACTCACACTCACCCTCACCCTCACCCTCACTGTGAACTTCACTCTCAATCTCCCTCTCCCTCACACTCTCACCCTCACCCTCACAATCACCCTCACTGTAACCTTCACTCTCAATCTCCCTCTCCCTCGCACTCTCACCCTCAGCCTCACCCTCACACTCACTGTCACTCTCACTCTCACTCTCACTCACTCACCCTCACCAACCTTCACTCTCACCCGCTCTCTCACCCTGTCTCTCACCCTGTCTCTCACCCTGACTCTTACCCTGACTCTCACCCACAATCTCACTCTCACGCTCATCATTACCCTCACCCTCACCCTCACCGTCATCCTCACCCTCACCCTCAGCCTCAGCCTCACGCTCATGCTCATGCTCACTCTCACTCTCACTCTCATGCTCATGCTCATGCTCATTCTCACGCTCATGCTTATGCTCACTCTCACGCTCACGCTCACGCTCACTCTCATGCTCACTCTCACTCTCACTCTCTCTCTCACCCTCATGCTCATGCTCACGCTCACTCTCACTCTCACTCTCACGCTCACTCTCTCTCTCACCCTCATGCTCACGCTCACGCTCACTCTCACTCTCACGCTCACGCTCACGCTCACGCTCATGCTCACGCTCATGCTCACTCTCACGCTCACTGTCACGCTCACACTCACGCTCACGCTCATTCTCTCCCTCTCGCTCACCCTCTCTCTCACCCTCTCTCTCAACCTCTCTCTCACCCTCTCTCTCACCCTCTCTCTCACCCTCTCTATCACCCTGACTCTCACTCTCACTCACACTCTCACTCTCACTCGCAATCTCACTCTCACTCTCACTCTCACCCTCACCCGCACTCTCACCCTCGCACTTACCCGCAATGTCACCATCACCATCACCATCACCTCACTCTAAATCTCACTCTCACCCTCAATCACCCTCACCCTCACCCTCACTGTAACCTTCAACCTCAATCTCCCTCTCACTCTCACCCTCACTCTCACTCTCACTCTCCCTCAGCCTCACCCTCACTCTCACTCTCACTCTCACTCTCACTCTCACGCTCACACTCTCTCTCACCCTCATGCTCACGCTCACGCTCACTCTCACTCTCACTCTCACTCTCACTCTCACGCTCACACTCTCTCTCACCCTCACTCTCACGCTCACGCTCATGCTCATGCTCACGCTCATGCTCATGCTCACGCTCATGCTCACTCTCACGCTCACTGTCACGCTCACACTCACGCTCACGCTCATTCTCTCCCTCTCGCTCACCCTCTCTCTCACCCTCTCTCTCAACCTCTCTCTCACCCTCTCTCTCACCCTCTCTCTCACCCTCTCTATCACCCTGACTCTCACTCTCACTCACACTCTCACTCTCACTCGCAATCTCACTCTCACTCTCACTCTCACCCTCACCCGCACTCTCACCCTCGCACTTACCCGCAATGTCACCATCACCATCACCATCACCTCACTCTAAATCTCACTCTCACCCTCAATCACCCTCACCCTCACCCTCACTGTAACCTTCAACCTCAATCTCCCTCTCACTCTCACCCTCACTCTCACTCTCACTCTCCCTCAGCCTCACCCTCACTCTCACTCTCACTCTCACTCTCACTCTCACGCTCACACTCTCTCTCACCCTCATGCTCACGCTCACGCTCACTCTCACTCTCACTCTCACTCTCACTCTCACGCTCACACTCTCTCTCACCCTCACTCTCACGCTCACGCTCATGCTCATGCTCACGCTCATGCTCATGCTCACGCTCATGCTCACTCTCACGCTCACTGTCACGCTCACACTCACGCTCACGCTCATTCTCTCCCTCTCGCTCACCCTCTCTCTCACCCTCTCTCTCACCCTCTCTCTCACCCTCTCTCTCACCCTCTCTCTCACCCTCTCTATCACCCTGACTCTCACTCTCACTCACACTCTCACTCTCACTCTCACTCTCAATCTCACTCTCACTCTCACTCTCACCCTCACCCGCACTCTCACCCTCGCCCTTACCCGCAATGTCACCATCACCATCACCATCACCTCACTCTAAATCTCACTCTCACTCACAGCCTCAATCACCCTCACCCTCACCCTCACTGTAACCTTCAACCTCAATCTCCCTCTCACTCTCACCCTCACCCTCACTCTCACTCTCCCTCAGCCTCACCCTCACTCTCACTCTCACTCTCACTCTCACTCTCACCCACATTCTCACCCTCACCCTCACCCTCTCCCTCACTCTTACTCTCACTGTCAATCTCACCCTAAATCTGACCCTCCCTCTCTCCCTCTCTCAGCCTCACTCTCACCCTCAACCTCACTCTCACTCTCACCCTTACCCTCACCCTTCCCTCACCCTCATAATCTCTCACAATCTCTCACATTTCGCTCTCACTCTCACCCTCACTCTCACCCTCACTCTCAGCCTCACCCTCACTCTCACCCTCACTCTCACCATCTCTCACACTCTCACTCTCACTCTCACATACACTCACGCCCACACCCTCGCCATCACCATCACCATCACGTCACTATAAATCTCACTCTCACTCACCCTCTCACTCACCCTAACCCTCATCCTCAGTGTAACCTTCACTCTCAATCTCCCTCTCCCTCGCACTCTCACCCTCACCCTCACACTCAACCTCACCCTCACTGTAACCTTCACACTCACTCACCCTCACCCACCTTCACTCTCACCCTCTCTCTCACCCTCTCTCTCACCGTCTGTCTCACCCTCTCTCTCACCCTGACTCTTACCCTGACTCTCACCCACAATCTCACTCTCACCCTCACCATTACCCTCACCCTCACCCTCACCCTCACCCTCAGCCTCAGCCTCAGCCTCAGCCTCACTCTCACTCTCACTCTCACGCTCACGCTCACGCTCACTCTCACTCTCACTCTCATGCTCACTCTCATGCTCACGCTGACACACATGCTCCTGCTCATGCTCCTGCTCATGCTCACGCTCATGCTCACTCTCACACTCACTGTCGCGCTCACACTCACGCTCACGCTCACTGTCTCCCTCTCTCTCACCCTATCTCTCACCCTCTATCTCACCCTCTATCTCACCCTCTATCTCACCCTCTCTCTCACCCATCTCTCACCCTCTATCTCACCCTATCTCTCACCCTCTCTCTCACCCTCTCTCTCACCCTCTCTCTCACCCTCTCTCTCACCCTGTCTATCACTCTGACTCTCTCTCTCACTCTCACTCACAATCTCACTCTCACTCTCACTCTCACTCTCACCCTCACCCGCACTCTCACCCTCACCCATACCCTCGCACTTACCCGCAAAGTCGCCATCACCATCACCTCACTCTAAATCTCACTCTCAATCTCCCTCTCACTCTCACCCTCACCCTCACCCTCAGTCTCAGTCTCATGCTCACTCTCACTCTCCCTCAGCCTCACCCTCACTCTCACTCTCACCCTCATTCTCACCCTCACCGTCTCCCTCACTCTCACTCACACCCACACCCTCACTCTCACTCTTACTCTCACTGTCAATCTCACCCTAAATCTGACACTCCCTCTCTCCCTCTATCAGCCTCACTCTCACCCTCAACCTCACTCTCACTCTCACCCTCACCATTACCCTCACCATTACCCTCACCCTTCCCTCACCCTCACAATCTCTCACAATCTCTCACATTTCCCTCTCACTCTCACCCTCACTCTCACCCTCACTCTCACCCTCACCCTCACTCTCACCCTCCCTCTCCCCCTCGCTCTCACCCTCACTCTGTCCGTCTCTCTCTCCCTCTCTCTCACCCTCTCTCTCACCCTCTCTCTCAACCTTGCTCTCACCCTCACTCTCACTTTCACTCTCACTCTCACTCTAAATTTCACTCTCACTCTCTCCCTCACTCAACCTCAACCTCACCCTCACCCTCACTCTCACACTCTCACTCTCACTCTCACTCTCACATACACTCACACCCACACGCTCGCCCTCACCCAGACCGTCGCCATCACCATCACCATCACATCACTATAAATATCACTCTCGCTCTCCCTCACACTCACCCTCACCCTCATCCTCAGTTTAACCTTCACTCTCAATCTCCCTCTCCCTCACACTCTCACCCTCACCCTCACACTCATCCTCACTGTAACCTTCACTCTCAATCTCCCTCTCCCTCACACTCTCACCCTCAGCCTCACACTCACACTCACTGTCACTCTCACTCTCACTCTCACTCTCACTCACCCTTACCCACCTTCACTCTCACGCTCTCTCTCACCCTCTGTCTCACCCTCTCTCTCACCCTGACACTTACCCTGACTTTCACCCACAATCTCACTCTCACCCTCACCATTACCCTCACCCTCACTCTCAACCTCAGCCTCAGCCTCAGCCTCAGCCTCATGCTCATGCTCACACTCACTCTCACACTCATACTCACGCTCACTCTCACGCTCACTCTCATGCTCATTCTCAGACTCACACACACTCACGCTCACGCTCATGCTCACGCTCACTCTCATGCTCATGCTCACGCTCACTCTCACGCCCACTCTCACTCTCACGCTCACTCTCACGGTCACTCTCACGGTCACTCTCACGCTCACGCTCACGCTCACGCTCACGCTCATGCTCACTCTCACGCTCACTGTCACACACACACTCACGCTCATGCTCACTCTCTCCCTCTCTATCACCCTCTCTCTCACCCTCTCTATCACCCTGACTCTCACTCACACTCTCACTCTCACTCTCACTCTCACTCTCACTCTCACTCTCACTCTCACTCTCACCCTCACTCTCACCCTCACTCTCACTCTCACCCTCACCCTCACTCTCACCCTCACTCTCCCCCTCGCTCTCCCCCTTGCTCTCACTCTTGCTCTCACCCTCGCTTTCACCTTCCCTCTCATCTTCCCTCTCACCTTCGCTCTCACCCTCTCTCTCACCCTCTCTCTCACCCTCTCTCTCACCCTCAATCTCACCCTCGCTCTCACCATCGCTCTCACCCTCGTTCTCACCCTCGCTCTCACCCTCGCTCTCACCCTCACTCTCACCCTCGCTCTCACCCTCGCTCTCACCCTCGCTCTCTCCTGCACTCTCAACCTCATCCTCATCCTCATCATCGCTCTCATCCTCACACTCTCACCCTCACTCTCACTCTCACTCTAACCCTCACCCTCACCTTGACCTTCACCCTCACCTTCACTCTCACCCTCACTCTCGCTCTCGCTCTCGCTCACTCTCACTCTCACTCTCACTCTCACTCTCACTCTCACTCTCACTCTCACTCACTCGCACGCTCATGCTCACAATCATGCTCATGCTCACTGTCACACTCACTGTCACTCTCACACTCACGCTCACTCTCTCACTCTCACCTATCTCTCACGCTCTCTCTCAACCTCTCTCTCACCTTCACCCTCACCCCCACCCTCACCCTCACTCTCTCTCTTACTCTCACTGTCAATCTCACTCTAAATCTGACCCTCCCTCTCTCCCTCCCTCAGCCTCACTCTCACCCTCAACCTCACTCTCACTGTCACACTCACCCTTACCCTCACCCTTCCCTCACCCTCACAATCTCTCACATTTCGCTCTCACTCTCAGCCTCACTCTCTCCCTCACCCTCACTCTCACCCTCACCGACTCTCACCCTCGCTCTCCCCCCTCGCTCTCACCCTCACTCTCACTTTCACTCTCACTCTCACTCTCACACTCTCTCTCTCATCCTGACCCACACCCTTGCCCTCACCCACACCGCCGCCATCCCCATCACCACACTCTAAATCTCACTCTCACTCTCACTCTCTTCCTCACTCAACCTCACCCTCACGCTCACTCTCACACTCCCACTCTCACTCTCACTCTCACATACACTCACATTCACACCCTCGCCCTCACCCATACCGTCGAAATCACCATCACCATCACGTCACTATAAATCTCACTCCCACTCACCCTCACACTCACTCTCACCCTCATCCTCAGTGTAACCTTCACTCTCAATCTCCCTCTCCCTCGCACTCTCACCCTCACCCTCACCCTCACTGTAACCTTCACTCTCAATCTCCTTCTCCCTCGCACACTCACCCTCACCCTCACTCTCACCCTCATGCTCACTCTCACTGTCACTCTCACTCTCACTCACCCTCACCCACCTTCACTCTCGCCCTCTCTCTCACCCTCTGTCTCACCCTCTCTCTCAACCTGACTCTTACCCTGACTCTCACCCACAATCTCACTCTCACCCTCACCATTACCCTCACCCAAAGCCCTACCCTCACCCTCAACCTCACCCTCAGCCTCAGCCTGAGCCTCACGCTCATGCTCACGTTCACTCTCACACTCATACTCACGCTCACTCTCACGCTCACTCTCACGCTCACTCTCATGCTCATACTCACGCTCACACTCACGCTCATGCTCACGCTCACGCTCATGCTCATGCTCATGCTCACTCACACACTCACTGTCACGCTCATGCTCACTCTCACACTCACTGTCATGCTCACACTCATGCTCACGCTCACTCTCTCCCTCTCTCTGACCCTCTTTCTCACCCTCTCTATCACCCTCTCTCTCACTCTCACTCTCACTCTCTCTCACTCTCACCCTCACCCGCACTCTCACCCTCACCCACACCCTCACACTTACCCGCAATGTCGCCATCACCATCACTTTACTCTAAATTTCACTCTCACTCTCACCCTCACCTACCCTCGCACTCACCCTCACTGTAACATTCACTCTCAATCTCCCTCTCACCCTTACCCTCACCCTCACTCTCACTCTCCCTCAGCCTCACCCTCACTCTCACTCTCACTCTCACTGTCTCCCTCATTCTCACCCTCACCCTCTCCCTCACCCTCACTCTCACTCTTAAACTCACTGTCAATCTCAACCTAAATCTGACCCTCCCTCTCTCCCTCTCTCAGCCTCAATCTAACCCTCAACCTCACTCTCACTCTCACCCTCACCCTCACTCTCACCCTAGCTCTCCGCCTCGCTCTCCCCCTTGCTCTCACCCTCACTTTCACTTCCCTCTCAACCTCGCTCTCACCCTTGCTCTAACCCTGGCTCTCACCCTAGCTCTCACACTGGCTCTCACCCTGGCTCTCACCCTCGCTCTCACCCTCACTCTCAACCCCGCTCTCAACCTCAATCTCATCCTCACCCTCACTCTCACCCTCAATCTCACCCACGCTCTCATCATCACACTCTCACCCTCACTCACACACTCACTCTCACCCTCACTCTCACCCTCACTCTCACTCTCACTCTAATCCTCACCCACACCCTCGCCGACACCCAAACCGGCGCCATCCCCATCACCACACTCTAAATCTCATTCTCACTCACCCTCACCCACCTTCACTCTCAGCCTCTCTCTCACCCTCTCTCTCACCCTCTCTCTCACCGTCTGTCTCACCCTCTCTCTCACCCTGACTCTTACCCTGACTCTCATCCACAATCTCACTCTCACCCTCACCATTACCCTCACCCTCACCCTCAGCCTCAGCCTCACTCTCACTCTCACTCTCACGCTCACGCTCACGCTCACGCTCACTCTCACTCTCACTCTCACTCTCACTCTCACGCTGACTCTCACGCTCACGCTCATGCTCACTCACACACTCACTGTCACGCTCATGCTCACTCTCACACTCACTGTCATGCTCACACTCACGCTCACGCTCACTCTCTCCCTCTCTCTGACCCTCTTGCTCACCCTCTCTATCACCCTCTCTCTCTCTCTCACTCTCACTCTCACTCTCACTCTCACTCTCACCCTCTCCCGCACTCTCACTCTCACCCACACCCTCGCACTTACCCGCAACGTCACCATCACCATCACTTTACTCTAAATTTCACTCTCACTCTCACCCTCACTTACCCTCGCACTCACCCTCACTGTAACATTCACTCTCAATCTCCCTCTCACCCTCACCCTCACCCTCACTCTCACTCTCCCTCAGCCTCACCCTCACTCTCACTCTCACTCTCACTATCTCCCTCATTCTCACCCTCACTCTCACTCTCACTCTCACCCTCACCCTCACTCTCACTCTTAAACTCACTGTCAATCTCAACCTAAATCTGACCCTCCCTCTCTCCCTCTCCCAGCCTCACTCTCACCCTCAACCTCACTCTCACTCTCACCCTAGCTCTCCCCCTCGCTCTCCCCCTCAATCTCCCCCTCGCTCTCACCCTCGCTTTCACTTCCCTCTCACACTCGCTCTCACCCTCATTCTCACCCTCGCTCTCACTCTCACTCTCACACTTGCTCTCACCCTGGCTCTCACCCTGGCTCTCACCCTGGCTCTCACCCTGGCTCTCACCCTCGCTCTCAACCTCGCTCTCAACCTCGCTCTCAACCTCATCCTCATCCTCACCCTCACTCTCACCCTCAATCTCACCCGCGCTCTCATCCTCACTCTCTCACCCTCACTCTCACCCTCACTCTCACCCTCACTCTCACCTTCACTCTCACCCTCACTCTCACTCTAATCCTCACCCACACCCTCGCCGACACCCACACCGGCGCCATCCCCATCACCACACTCTAAATCTCACTCTCACTCACCCTCACCCACCTTCACTCTCACCCTCTCTCTCACCGTCTGTCTCACCCTCTCTCTCACCCTGACTCTTATCCTGACTCTCACCCACAATCTCACTCTCACCCTCACAATTACCCTCACCCTCACCCTCACCCTCAACCTCAACCTCACCCTCAGCCTCACTCTCACTCTCACTCTCACGCTCACGCTCACTCTCACGCTCACGCTCACGCTCACGCTCACTCTCACTCTCACTCTCACTCTCACTCTCACTCTCACTCTCACTCTCACTCTCACTCTCACTCTCACTCTCACTCTCACTCTCACTCTCATGCTCACGCTGACGCACATGCTCCTGCTCATGCTCACGCTCATGCTCACTCTCACGCTCACTGTCACGCTCACACTCGCGCTCACTCTCTCTCTCACCCTATCTCTCATTTTCTCTCTCACCCTCTCTCTCACCCTCACCCCCACCCTCACGCTCACCCTCACTCTCACACTCCCTCAGTCTCACCCTCACCCTATCTCTCAGCCTCACTCTCACTCTCACTCTCACCCTCATACTCACCCTCACTCTCACCCTCACCATCACCCTCACCCTCTCCCTCTCCCTCACCCTCACTCTCACTCTCACTCTCACGCTCACCCTCACTCTCTCTCTTACTCTCACTGTCAATCTCACCCTAAGTCTGACCCTCCCTCTCTCCTTCTCTCAACCTCACTCTCACCCTCAACCTCACTCTCACGCTCACCCTCACCCTTACCCTCACGCTACCCTCACCCTCACAATCTCTCACATTTCGCTCTCAATCTCACCCTCACTCTCACCCTCACTCTCACCCTCACCCTCACTCTCACCCTCACACTCCCCCTCGGTCTCACCCTCACTCTCTCCCTCTCTCTCACCCTCTCTCTCACCCTCTCTCTCATCCTCAACCTCACTCTCACGCTCACCCTCACCCTTACCCTCACGCTCCCCTCACCCTCACAATCTCTCACATTTCGCTCTCACTCTCACCCTCACTCTCACCCTCACTCTCACCCTCACTCTCACCCTCACCCTCACCCTCACTCTCGCTCTCGCTCACGCTCGCGCTCGCTTCCCTCACCCTCAGAATCTCTCACAATCTCTCACATTTCGCTCTCACTCTCACCCTCGCTCTCACCCTCACTCTGTCCCTCTCTCTCTCCCTCTCTCTCACCCTCTCTCTCACCCTCGCTCTCAACCTCGCTCTCACCCTCACTCTCACTTTCACTCTCACTCTCACTCTAAATTTCACTCTCACTCTCACTCTCTCCCTCACTCAACCTCACCCTCACCCTCACTCTCACACTCTCACTCTCACTCTCACATACACTCACACCCACACGCTCGCCCTCACCCAGACCGTCGCCATCACCATCATATCACTATAAATATCCCTCTCGCTCTCCCTCACACTCACCCTCACCCTCATCCTCAGTTTAACCTTCACTCTCAATCTCCCTCTCCCTCACACTCTCACCCTCACCCTCACACTCACCCTCACTGTAACCTTCACTCTCAATCTCCCTCTCCCTCACACTCTCACCCTCAGCCTCACCATCACACTCACTGTCACTCTCACTCTCACTCACCTTCACCCACCTTCACTCTCACGCTCTCTCTCACCCTCTGTGTCACCCTCTCTCTCACCTGACTCTTACCCTGACTTTCACCCACAATCTCACTCTCACCCTCACCATTACCCTCACCCTCACTCTCAACCTCAGCCTCAGCCTCAGCCTCACGCTCATGCTCACACTCACTCTCACACTCATACTCATGCTCACTCTCACGCTCACTCTCATGCTCATTCTCAGGCTCACACACACTCACACTCATGCTCACGCTCACTCTCATGCTCATTCACACGCTCCCACTCACGCTCATGCTCACGCTCACTCTCATGCTCACGCTCACGCTCACGCTCACTCTCACGCTCACTCTCACGCCCACTCTCACTCTCACGCTCACTCACACGGTCACTCTCACGGTCACTCTCATGGTCACTCTCACGGTCACTCTCACGCTCACGCTCACGCTCATGCTCACTCTCACGTTCACTGTCACACACACTCTCACGCTCACGCTCACTCTCTCCCTCTCTCTCACACTCTCTTTCACCCTCTCTATCACCCTGACTCTCACTCTCACTCTCACACTCACTCTCACTCTCACTCTCACTCTCACCCTCACCCTCACCCTCACTCTCACCCTCACCCGCACGCTCAACCACACCCTCTCACTTACCCGCAACGTCGCCATCACCATCACCTCACTCTAAATCTCACTCTCACTCTCACCCTCAATCACCCTCGCCCTCACCCTCACTGTAAGCTTCACTCTCTATCTCCCTCTCACTCTCACCCTCACCCTCACTTTCACTATCCCTCAGCCTCACCCTCACCCTCACTCTCACTCTCACTCTCACTCTCACCCTCACCCTCACTCTTACTCTCACTGTCAATCTCACCCTAAATCTGACCCTCCCTCTCTCCCTTTCTCAGCCTCACTCTAACCCTCAACCTCACTCTCACTCTCACCCTCATCCTTACCCTCACCCTTCCCTCACCCTCACAATCTCTCACAATCTCTCACATTTCGCTCTCACTCTCACCCTCGCTCTCACCCTCACTCTGTCCCTCTCTCTCTCCCTCTCTCTCTCCCTCTCTCTCACCCTCTCTCTCACCCTCGCTCTCAACCTCGCTCTCACCCTCACTCTCACTTTCACTCTCACTCTCACTCTAAATTTCACTCTCACTCTCACTCTCTCCCTCACTCAACCTCACCCTCACCCTCACTCTAAATTTCACTCTCACTCTCACTCTCACTCTCACATACACTCACACCCACACGCTCGCCCTCACCCAGACCATCGCCATCACCATCATATCACTATAAATATCCCTCTCGCTCTCCCTCACACTCACCCTCACCCTCATCCTCAGTTTAACCTTCACTCTCAATCTCCCTCTCCCTCACTCTCACCCTCACCCTCACACTCACCCTCACTGTAACCTTCACTCTCAATCTCCCTCTCCCTCACACTCTCACCCTCAGCCTCACCATCACACTCACTGTCACTCTCACTCTCACTCTCACTCACCTTCACCCACCTTCACTCTCACGCTCTCTCTCACCCTCTGTCTCACCCTCTCTCTCACCTGACTCTTACCCTGACTTTCACCCACAATCTCACTCTCACCCTCACCATTACCCTCACCCTCACTCTCAACCTCAGCCTCAGCCTCAGCCTCATGCTCATGCTCACACTCAGTCTCACACTCATACTCACGCTCACTCTCACACTCACTCTCATGCTCATTCACACGCTCATGCTCACGCTCACTCTCATGCTCACGCTCACGCTCACTCTCACGCTCACTCTCACGCCCACTCTCACTCTCACGCTCACTCTCACGGTCACTCTCACGGTCACTCGCATGGTCACTCTCACGGTCACTCTCACGCTCACGCTCACGCTCATGCTCACTCTCACGCTCATTGTCACACACACTCTCACGCTCACGCTCACTCTCTCCCTCTCTCTCACACTCTCTCACCCTCTCTATCACCCTGACTCTCACTCTCACTCTCACTCTCACTCTCACCCTCACCCTCACCCTCACTCTCACCCTCACCCGCACGCTCAACCACACCCTCTCACTTACCCGCAACGTCGCCATCACCATCACCTCACTCTAAATCTCACTCTCACTCTCACCCTCAATCACCCTCGCCCTCACCCTCACTGTAAGCTTCACTCTCTATCTCCCTCTCACTTTCACCCTCACCCTCACTTTCACTATCCCTCAGCCTCACTCTCACCCTCACCCTCACTCTTACTCTCACTGTCAATCTCACCCTAAATCTGACCCTCCCTCTCTCCCTTTCTCAGCCTCACTCTGACCCTCAACCTCACTCTCACTCTCACCCTCATCCTTACCCTCACCCTTCCCTCACCCTCACAATCTCTCACATTTCGCTCTCACTCTCACCCTCACTCTCACCCTCACTCTCACCCTGACCCTCACTCTCACCCTCACTCTCCCCCTCGCTCTCCTCCTCACTCTCACTCTCGCTCTCAGCCTCGCTTTCACCTACCCTCTCAGCTTCCCTCTCACGCTCGCTCTCACCCTCGCTCTCACCGTCGCTCTCATCCTCACTCTCACCCGTGCTCTCATCCTCACACTCTCACCCTCACTGTCACTCTCACTCTCACCCTCACCCTCACCTTGACCTTCACCCTCACCTTCACTCTCACTCTCACCCTCACCCTCACCCTCACTCTCACTCTCAATCTCACCCTCGCTCTCACCCTCGCTCTCACCCTCGCTCTCACTCTCACTCTCTCTCTCTCACTCTCACTCTCACTCTCTCACTCTCACACTCACACTCACACTCACACTCACACTCACTGTCACTCTCACACTCACGCTCATGCTCACTCTCTCTCTCTCACCTATCTCTCATGCTCTCTCTCAACCTCTCTCTCACCTTCACCCTCAACCCCACCCTTACCCTCACTCTCTCTCTTACTCTCACTGTCAATCTCACTCTAAATCTGACCCTCCCTCTCTCCCTCCCTCAGCCTCACTCTCACCCTCAACCTCACTCTCACTGTCACACTCACCCTTACCCTCACCCTTCCCTCACCCTCACAATCTCTCACATTTCGCTCTCACTCTCACCCTCACTCTCAGCCTCACTCTCACCCTCACCCTGACTCTTCCCCTCGCTCTCCCCCTCGCTCTCACCCTCACTCTCACTTTCACTCTCACTCTCACTCTCACACTCTCTCTCTCATCCTGACCCACACCCTTGCCCTCACCCACACCGCCGCCATCCCCATCACCACACTCTAAATCTCACTCTCACTCTCACTCTCTTCCTCACTCAACCTCACCCTCACCCTCACTCTCACACTCCCACTCTCACTCTCACTCTCACATACACTCACACTCACACCCTCGCCCTCACCCATACCGTCGAAATCACCATCACCATCACGTCACTATAAATCTCACTCCCACTCACCCTCACACTCACCCTCACCCTCATCCTCAGTGTAACCTTCACTCTCAATCTCCCTCTCCCTCGCACTCTCACCCTCACCCTCACCCTCACTGTAACCTTCACTCTCAATCTCCTTCTCCCTCGCACACTCACCCTCACCCTCACTCTCACCCTCACACTCACTCTCACTGTCACTCTCACTCTCACTCTCACTCACCCTCACCCACCTTCACTCTCACCCTCTCTCTCACCCTCTGTCTCACCCTCTCTCTCAACCTGACTCTTACCCTGACTCTCACCCACAATCTCACTCTCACCCTCACCATTATCCTCACCCAAAGCCCTACCCTCACCCTCAACCTCACCCTCAGCCTCAGCCTCACGCTCACGCTCACGCTCACGCTCACACTCACACTCACGCTCATGCTCATGCTCATGCTCACTCACACACTCACTGTCACGCTCATGCTCACTCTCACACTCACTGTCATGCTCACACTCATGCTCACGCTCACTCTCTCCCTCTCTCTGACCCTCTTTCTCACCCTCTCTATCACCCTCTCTCTCACTCTCACTCTCACCTGCACTCTCACCCTCACCCACACCCTCACACTTACCCGCAATGTCGCCATCACCATCACTTTACTCTAAATTTCACTCTCACTCTCACCCTCACTTACCCTCGCACTCACCCTCACTGTAACATTCACTCTCAATCTCCCTCTCACCCTCACCCTCACCCTCAATCTCACTCTCCCTCAGCCTCACCCTCACTCTCACTCTCACTGTCTCCCTCATTCTCACCCTCACTCTCACTCTTAAACTCACTGTCAATCTCAACCTAAATCTGACCCTCCCTCTCTCCCTCTCTCAGCCTCACTCTCACCCTCAACCTCACTCTCACTCTCACTTTCACCCTAGCTCTCCCCCTAGCTCTCTCCCTCGCTCTCCCCCTCGCTCTCCCATTCGCTCTCCCCCTCGCTCTCCCCCTCCCTCTCCCCCTCGCTCTCACCCTCGCTCTCACCCTCGCTCTCACCCTCGCTTTCACTTTCCTCTCACCTTCGCTCTCACCCTCGCTCTCACCCTCGCTCTCACCCTTGCTCTCACCCTGGCTCTCACCCTGGCTCTCACCCTCGCTCTCAACCTCGCTCTCAACCTCATCCTCATCCTCTGCCTCACTCGCACCCTCAATCTCACCTGCGATCTCATCCTCACACTCTCACCCTCACTCTCACCCTCACTCTCACCCTCACTCTCACTCTCACTCTCACTCTAATCCTCACCCACACCCTCGCCGACAGCCACACTGGCGCCATCCCCATCACCACACTCTAAATCTCACTCTCACTCGCTCCCTCACTCAACCTCACCCTCACCCTCACCTTCACTCTCACGCTCACTCTCACTCTCACTCTCACATACACTCACACCCACATTTTCGCCCTCACCCAGACCGTCGCCATCACCATCACCATCACGTCACTATAAATCTCACTCTCACTCACCCTCACACTCACACTCATCCTCATCCTCAGTGTAACCTTCACTCTCAATCACCCTCTCCCTCGCACTCTCACCCTCACCCTCACACTCACCCTCACCCTCACCCTCACTTTAACCTTCACTCTCAATCTCCCTCTCCCTCACACTCTCACACTCAGCCTCACCCTCACTCTCACTCTCACTCTCACTCACCCTCACCCACCTTCACTCTCACCCTCTCTCTCACCCTCTGTCTCACCCTCTCTCTCACCCTGACCCTCACCCTCACTCTCACCCACAATTTCACTCTCACCCTCACCATTACCCTCACCCTCACCCTCAGCCTCAGCCTCAGCCTCAGCCTCAGCCTCAGCCTCAGCCGCAGCCTCACGCTCAAGCTCATGCTTACTCTCATGCTCATTCTCACACTCAGACACACACTCACGCTCATGCTTACGCTCACTATCATGCTCACGCTCACTCTCACTCTCAATCTAACTCTCACTCTCACGCTCACTCTCAAGCTTACGCTCACACTCATGCTCATGGTCATGCTCACAATCATGCTCATGCTCACTCTCATGCTCACTGTCATGCTCACACTCACGCTCACGCTTTCTCTCTCCCTCTCTCTCACCCTCTCTCTCACCCTCTCTCTCCCTCTCTCTCACCCTCTCTCTCACCCTCTCTCTCACCCTCTCTCTCACCCTCTCTCTCACCCTCACCCTCACCCTCACCCTCACCCTCACCCTCACCCTCACCCTCACCCTCACTCTCACTCTCACTCTCACTCACCCTCACCCTCATTCTCACCCTCACCCTCACCCTCTCTCTCACCCTCTCTCTCACCCTCTCTCTCACCCTCACCCTCACCCTCACCCTCACCCTCACCCTCACCCTCACTCTCACTCTCACTCTCACTCACCCTCACCCTCATTCTCACCCTCACCCTCACCCTCTTTCTCACCCTAACGCTCACTCTCATCCTCACCCTCACTCTCTCTCTTACTCTCACTGTCAATCTCACCCTAAATCTGACCCTCCCTCTCTCCCTCACTCCGCCTCTCTCGAACCCTCAACCTCACTCTCACTCGCACCCTCACCCTTACCCTCACGCTTCCCTCACCCTCACAATCTCTCACAATCTCACAATCTCTCACATTTCGCTCTCACTCTCACCCTCACGCTCACCCTCACTCTCACAATCACCCTCAATCTCACCCTCGCTCTCCCCCTCGCTCTCACCCTCACTCTCTCCCTCTCTCTCACCCTCTCTCTCGCCCTATCTCTCACCCTCGCTCTCACCCTCACTCTCACTCTCACTCTCACTCTCTCTCACTCTCACTCTCCCTCTCATCCTCACCCACACCCTTGCCCTCAGCCACACCGCCGCCATCCCCATCACTGCACTCTAAATCTCACTCTCACTCTCACTCTCTCCCTCACTCAACCTCACCCTCACCCTCACTCTCACACTCTCACTCTCACTCTCGCATACACTCACACCCACACCCTCGCCCTCACCCAGACCGTCGCTATCACCATCACCATCACGTCACTATAAATCTCACTCTCACTCACCCTCACACTCACCCTCACCCTCATCCTCAGTTTAATCTTCACTCTCAATCTCCCTCTCCCTGGCACTCTCACCCTCACCCTCACACTCATCCTCACCCTCACTGTATCCTTCACTCAATCTCCCTCTCCCTCGCACTCTCACCCTCACCCTCACCCTAACTCTCACTCTCACTCACCCTCACCCTCAGCCACCTGCACTCTCACCCTCTGTCTCTCACACTGACTCTGACCCTGACTCTCACCCACAATCTCACTATCACACTCACCATTACCCTCACCCTCACCCTCACCCTCAACCTCACCCTCACCCTCAGCCTCAGCCTAACGCTCATGCTCACGCTCACTCTCACACTCATACTCACACTCACTCTCATGCTCACTCTCACACTCACCCGCACTCTCACCCTTACCCACACCCTCGCACTTACCCGCAACGTCGCCATCACCATCACATCACTCTAAATCTCACTCTCACTCTCACCCTCACTGTAAACTTCACTCTCAATCTCCCTCTCACTCTCACCCTCACCCTCACTCTCACTCACCCTCTCACTAACCCTCACCCTCATCCTCAGTGTAACCTTCACTCTCAATCTCCCTCTTTCTCACACTCTCACCCTCACCCTCACACTCAACCTCACCCTCACCCTCACTGTAACTTCACTCTCAATCTCCCTCTCCCTCGCACTCTCACCCTCAGCCTCACCCTCACCCTCACCCTCACTCTCACTCTCACTCTCACTCTCACTCACCTTCACCCACCTTCACGCTCACCCTCTCTGTCACCCTCTGTCTCATCCTTTCTCTCACCCTGTCCCTTACCCTGACTCTCTCCCACAATCTCACTCTCACCCTCACCATTACCCTCACCCTCACCCTCAACCTCAGCCTCAGCCTCATCCTCAGCCTCAGCCTCACGCTCATGCTCACACTCACTCTCACACTCATACTCAGGCACACTCTCACGCTCACTCTCATGCTCATTCTCACACTCACACTCACACTCACACTCACGCTCACTATCATGCTCATGCTCACGCTCACTCTCACTCTCACTCTCACGCTCACGCTCACTCTCACGCTCACTCTCAAGCTCAGGCTCACCCTCATGCTTATGCTCATGCTCACAATCATGCTCATGCTCACTCTCATGCTCACTGTCACGCTCACGCTCACGCTCACGCTCACGCTCACTCTCACTCTCACTCTCACTCTCATGCTCACTCTCATGCTCACGCTGGCGCACATGCTCCTGCTCATGCTCACGCTCATGCTCACTCTCACACTCACTGTCACGCTCACACTCACGCTCACACTCACGCTCACTCTCTCTCTCACCCTATCTCTCATTTTCTCTCTCACCCTCTCTCTCACCCTTACCCCCACCCTCACGCTCACCCTCACTCTCACACTCCCTCAGTCTCACCCTCACCCTCACTCTCACCCTCACTCTCACTCTCACCCTCATACTCACCCTCACCCTCACCCTCTCCCTCACCCTCACTCTCACTCTCACGCTCACCCTCACTCTCTCTCATACTCTCACTGTCAATCTCACCCTAAGTCTGACCCTCCCTCTCTCCTTCTCTCAACCACACTCTCACCCTCAACCTCACTCTCACGCTCACCCTCACCCTTACCCTCACGCTCCCCTCACCCTCACAATCTCTCACAATCTCTCACATTTCGCTCTCACTCTCACCCTCACTCTCACCCTCACTCTCACCCTCACCCTCACTCTCACCCTCACACTCCCCCTCGGTCTCACCCTCACTCTCTCCCTCTCTCTCACCCTCTCTCTCACCCTCTCTCTCACTCTCGCTCTCAGCCTCGCTTTCACCTTGCCTCTCATCTTCCCTCTCACCTTCGCTCTCACCCTCTCTCTCACCCTCTCTCTCACTCTCAATCTCACCCTCGCTCTCACCATCGCTCTCACCCTCGTTCTCACCCTCGTTCTCACCCTCACTCTCACCCTCGCTCTCACCCTCGCTCTCACCGTCGCTCTCTCCTGCACTCTCAACCTCATCCTCATCCTCACCCTCGCTCTCACCCTCGCTCTCACCCTCACTCTCACCCGCGCTCTCATCCTCACACTCTCACCCTCACTGTCACTCTCACTCTCACCCTCACCCTCACCTTGACCTTCACCCTCACCTTCACTCTCACTCTCACCCTCACCCTCACTCTCACTCTCGCTCTCGCTCGCGCTCGCTCTCGCTCTCGCTCACGCTCACTCTCACTCTCACTCTCTCTCTCTCACTCTCACTCTCACTCTCTCACACTCACACTCACACTCACACTCACACTCACACTCACACTCACTGTCACTCTCACACTCACGCTCATGCTCACTCTCTCTCTCTCACCTATCTCTCATGCTCTCTCTCAACCTCTCTCTCACCTTCACCCTCACCCCCACCGTCACCCTCACTCTCTCTCTTACTCTCACTGTCAATCTCACCCTAAGTCTGACCCTCCCTCTCTCCTTCTCTCAACCACACTCTCACCCTCAACCTCACTCTCACGCTCACCCTCACCCTTACCCTCACGTTCCCTCACGCTCACAATCTCTCACATTTCGCTCTCACTCTCACCCTCACTCTCACCCTCACTCTCACCCTCACCCTCACTCTCACCCTCACTCTCACCCTCACACTCCCCCTCGGTCTCACCCTCACTCTCTCCCTCTCTCTCACCCTCTCTCTCATCCTCACACTCACCCTCACTCTCACTTTCACTCTCACTCTTACTCTCATTCTCACTCTCACTCTCAATCTCATCCTCACCCACACCCTCGCCGACAGCCACACCGCCGCCATCCCCATCACTACACTCTAAATCTCACTCTCACTCTCACTCTCTCCCTCACTCAACCTCACCCTCACCCTCACTCTCACACTCTCACTCTCAAATACACTCACACCCACACACTCGCCCTCACCCAGACCATCGCCATCACCATCATGTCACTATAAATCTCACTCTCAATCACGCTCACCCTCACCCTCACCCTCACCCTCACCCTCACCCTCACCCTCACTCTCACTCTCACTCTCACTCTCACTCTCACTCTCACTCTCACTCTCACTCTCCCTCTCACTCTCCCTCTCATCCTCACCCACACCCTTGCCCTCAGCCACACCGCCGCCATCCCCATCACTGCACTCTAAATCTCACTCTCACTCTCACTCTCTCCCTCACTCAACCTCACCCTCACCCTCACTCTCACACTCTCACTCTCACTCTCACATACACTCACACCCACACCCTCGCCCTCACCCAGACCGTCGCTATCACCATCACCATCACGTCACTATAAATCTCACTCTCACTCACCCTCACACTCACCCTCACCCTCATCCTCAGTTTAATCTTCACTCTCAATCTCCCTCTCCCTGGCACTCTCACCCTCACCCTCACACTCACCCTCTCCCTCACTGTAACCTTCACTCAATCTCCCTCTCCCTCGCACTCTCACCCTCACCCTCACCCTCACTCTCACTCTCACTCACTCACCCTCACCCACCTTCACTCTCACCCTCTGTCTCTCACCCTGGCTCTGACCCTGACTCTCACCCACAATCTCACTATCACTCTCACCATTACCCTCACACTCACCCTCACCCTCAACTTCACCCTCACCCTCAGCCTCAGCCTAACGCTCATGCTCACGCTTACTCTCACACTCATACTCACACTCACTCTCATGCTCACTCTCATGCTCATTCTCACACTCATGCTCACGCTCACTCTCATGCTCAGGCTCACGCTCACTCTCACGCTCACTCTCACTCTCACGCTCACGCTCACTCTCACTCTCACGCTCACGCTCACGCTCACGCTGACACTCACGCTCACGCTCACTGTCACGCTCACACTCACACTCACGCTCATTCTCTCCCTCTCGCTCACCCTATCTCTCACCCTCTCTCTCAGCCTCACTCACCCTGGCCCTCACCCTCACTGTAACCTTCACTCTCAATCTCCCTCTCACTCTCACCCTCACCCTCACTCTCACTCACCCTCTCACTCACCCTCACCCTCATCCTCAGTGTAACCTTCACTCTCAATCTCCCTCTTTCTCGCACTCTCACCCTCACCCTCACACTCAACCTCACCCTCACCCTCACTGTAACTTCACTCTCAATCTCCCTCTCCCTCGCACTCTCACCCTCAGCCTCACCCTCACCCTCACTCTCACTCTCACTCTCACTCACCATCACCCACCTTCACGCTCACCCTCTCTGTCACCCTCTGTCTCACCCTCTCTCTCACCCTGACCCTTACCCTGACTCTCTCCCACAATCTCACTCTCACCCTCACCATTACCCTCACCCTCACCCTCAGCCTCAGCCTCAGCCTCATCCTCAGCCTCAGCCTCACGCTCATGCTCACACTCACTCTCACACTCATACTCAGGCACACTCTCACGCTCACTCTCATGCTCATTCTCACACTCACACTCACGCTCACGCTCACTATCATGCTTATGCTCATGCTCACTCTCACTCTCACTCTCACTCTCAAGCTCACTCTCACGCTCACTCTCAAGCTCAGGCTCACCCTCATGCTTATGCTCATGCTCACAATCATGCTCATGCTCACTCTCACGCTCACTGTCACGCTCACACTCACGCTCACACTCACGCTCACTCTCTCTCTCTCACCCTATCTCTCATTTTCTCTCTCACCCTCTCTCTCACCCTCACCCCAACCCTCACGCTCACCCTCACTCTCACACTACCTCAGCCTCACCCTCACCCTCACTCTCACCCTCAGTCTCACTCTCACTCTCACCCTCATACTCACCCTCACCCTCATTCTCACCCTCACCCTCACTCTCACCCTCACTCTCACGCTCACCCTCACTCTCTCTCTTACTCTCACTGTCAATCTCACCCTAAGTCTGACCCTCCCTCTCTCCTTCTCTCAACCTCACTCACACCCTCAACCTCACACTCACGCTCACCCTCACCCTTACCCTCACGCTCCCCTCACCCTCACAATCTCTCACAATCTCTCACATTTCGCTCTCACTCTCACCCTCACTCTCACCCTCACTCTCACCCTCACCCTCACTCTCACCCTCGCACTCCCCCTCGGTCTCACCCTCACTCTCTCCCTCTCTCTCACCCTCTCTAGCACCCTCTCTCTCACCCTCTCTCTCACTCAACCTAACCCTCACCCTCACTCTCACACTCTCACTCTCAAATACACTCACACCCACACACTCGCCCTCACCCAGACTATCGCCATCACCATCACGTCACTATAAATCTCACTCTCACTCACGCTCACACTCACCCTCACCCTCACACTCACCCTCAACCTTACTGCAACCTTCACTCTCAATCTCCCTCTCACTCGCACTCTCACCCTCACTCTCACTCTCACTCACCCTCACCCACCTTCACTCTCACCCTCTCTCTCACCCTCTGTCTCACCCTCTCTCTCACACTGACTCTTACCCTGTCTCTCACCCACAATCTCACTCTCATGCTCATCATTACACTCACCGTCAACCTCACCGTCAACCTCACCCTCACCCTCAGCCTCAGCCTCACGCTCATGCTCACACTCACTCTCACTCTCACTCTCACTCTCAGACTCATGCTCATTCTCACGCTCATGCTCATGCTCACTCTCATGCTCACGCTCACGCTCACGCTCACTCTCACTCTCACTCTCTCTCTCACGCTCACGCTCTTTCTCACTCTCACTCTCACTCTCACTGTCACGCTCACGCTCATGCTCATGCTTATGCTCACGCTCATGCTCACTCTCACGCTCACTGTCATGCTCACACTCACGCTCACGCTCATTCTCTCCCTCTCGCTCACCCTCTCTCTCACCCTCTCTCTCACCCTCTCTCTCACCCTCTCTCTCACCCTCTCTCTCACCCTCACTCTCACTCTCACTCTCAATCTCACTCTCAATCTCACTCTCACTCTCACTCTCACCGTCACCCGCAATCTCACCCTCGCACTTACCCACAACGTCGCCATCACCATCACCTCACTCTAAATCTCACTCTCACTCGCACCCTCACTCACCCTCGCCCTCACCCTCACTGTAACCTTCAACCTCAATCTCCCTCTCACTCTCACCCTCACCCTCACTCTCACTCTCCCTCAGCCTCACCCTCACTCTCACTCTCACTCTCACCCACATTCTCACCCTCACCCTCTCCCTCACCCTCACCCTCACTCTCACTCTTACTCTCACTGTCAATCTCACCCTAAATCTCACCCTCCCTCTCTCCCTCTCTCAGCCTCAATCTCACCCTCAACCTCACTCTCACTCTCACCCTCACCCTTACCCTCACCCTTCCCTCACCCTAATAATCTCTCACAATCTCTCACCCTCACCCTCACTCTCACCCTCTCTCACACTCTCACTCTCACTCTCACATACACTCACACCCACACCCTCGCCCTCACCCGGACCGTCGCCATCACCATCACCATCACGTCACTATAAATCTCACTCTCACTCACCCTCTCACTCACCCTAACCCTCATCCTCAGTGTAACCTTCACTCTCAATCTCCCTCTCCCTCGCACTCTCACTCTCAGCCTCACCCTCACTCTCACTCTCACTCTCACTCACCCTCACCCAACTTCACTCTCACCCTCTCTGTCACCCTCTGTCTCACCCTCTCTCTCACCCTGACCCTTACCCTGACTCTCTCCCACAATCTCACTCTCACCCTCACCATTACCCTCACCCTCACCCTCAACCTCAGCCTCAGCCTCATCCTCAGCCTCAGCCTCACGCTCATGCTCACACTCACTCTCACACTCATACTCAGGCACACTCTCACGCTCACTCTCATGCTTATTCTCACACTCACACTCACGCTCACTATCATGCTCATGCTCACGCTCACTCTCACTCTCACTCTCACGCTCACGCTCACTCTCAAGCTCAGGCTCACCCTCATGCTTATGCTCATGCTCACAATCATGCTCATGCTCACTCTCATGCTCACTGTCACGCTCACGCTCACGCTCACGCTCATGCTCACTCTCACTCTCACTCTCATGCACACTCTCATGCTCACGCTGGCGCACATGCTCCTGCTCATGCTCACGCTCATGCTCACTCTCACACTCACTGTCACGCTCACACTCACGCTCACACTCACACTCACTTTCTCTCTCACCCTATCTCTCATTTTATCTCTCACCCTCTCTCTCACCCTCACCCCCACCCTCACGCTCACCCTCACTCTCACAATCCCTCAGTCTCACCCTCACCCTCACTCTCAACCTCACTCTCACTCTCACCCTCATACTCACCCTCACCCTCAACCTCTCCCTCTCCCTCACCCTCACTCTCACTCTCACGCTCACCCTCACTCTCTCTCATACTCTCACTGTCAATCTCACCGTAAGTCTGACCCTCCCTCTCTCCTTCTCTCAACCACACTCTCACCCTCAACCTCACTCTCACGCTCACCCTCACCCTTACCCTCACGCTCCCCTCACCCTCACAATCTCTCACAATCTCTCACATTTCGCTCTCACTCTCACCCTCACTCTCACCCTCACTCTCACCCTCACCCTCACTCTCACCCTCACACTCCCCCTTGGTCTCACCCTCACTCTCTCCCTCTCTCTCACCCTCTCTCTCACCCTCTCTCTCACTCTCGCTCTCAGCCTCGCTTTCACCTTCCCTCTCATCTTCCCTCTCCCCTTCGCTCTCACCCTCTCTCTCACCCTCTCTCTCACTCTCAATCTCACCCTCGCTCTCACCATCGCTCTCACCCTCGTTCTCACCCTCGTTCTCACCCTCGTTCTCACCCTCGCTCTCACCCTCGCTCTCACCCTCGCTCTCACCCTCGCTCTCACCGTCGCTCTCAACCTCATCCTCATCCTCACCCTCGCTCTCACCCTCGCTCTCACCCTCACTCTCACCCGCGCTCTCATCCTCACACTCTCACCCTCACTGTCACTCTCACTCTCACCCTCACCCTCACCCTCACTCTCGCTCTCGCTCGCGCTCACGCTCACGCTCATCTCACTCTCACTCTCTCTCTCTCACTCTCACTCTCACTCTCACTCTCACTCTCACTCTCTCACTCTCACACTCACGCTCATGCTCACTCTCTCTCTCTCTCACCTATCTCTCATGCTCTCTCTCAACCTCTCTCTCACCTTCACCCTCACCCCCACCCTCACCCTCACTCTCTCTCTTACTCTCACTGTCAATCTCACCCTAAGTCTGACCCTCCCTCTCTCCTTCTCTCAACCACACTCTCACCCTCAACCTCACTCTCACGCTCACCCTCACCCTTACCCTCACACTCCCCTCACGCTCACAATCTCTCACATTTCGCTCTCACTCTCACCCTCACTCTCACCCTCACTCTCACCCTCACCCTCACTCTCACCCTCACACTCCCCCTCGGTCTCACCCTCACTCTCTCCCTCTCTCTCACCCTCTCTCTCATCCTCACACTCACCCTCACTCTCACTTTCACTTTCACTCTCACTCTCATTCTCACTCTCACTCTCAATCTCATCCTCACCCACACCCTCGCCGACAGCCACACCGCCGCCATCCCCATCACTACACTCTAAATCTCACTCTCACTCTCACTCTCTCCCTCACTCAACCTCACCCTCACCCTCACTCTCACACTCTCACTCTCAAATACACTCACACCCACACACTCGCCCTCACCCAGACCATTGCCATCACCATCATGTCACTATAAATCTCACTCTCACTCACGCTCACACTCACCCTCACCCTCACCCTCACCCTCACCCTCACTCTCACTCTCACTCTCACTCTCACTCTCTCTCACTCTCCCTCTCATCCTCACCCACACCCTTGCCCTCAGCCACACCGCCGCCATCCCCATCACTGCACTCTAAATCTCACTCTCACTCTCACTCTCTCCCTCACTCAACCTCACCCTCACCCTCACTCTCACACTCTCACTCTCACTCTCACATACACTCACACCCACACCCTCGCCCTCACCCAGACCGTCGCTATCACCATCACCATCACGTCACTATAAATCTCACTCTCACTCACCCTCACACTCACCCTCACCCTCATCCTCAGTTTAATCTTCACTCTCAATCTCCCTCTCCCTGGCACTCTCACCCTCACCCTCACACTCACCCTCTCCCTCACTGTAACCTTCACTCAATCTCCCTCTCCCTCGCACTCTCACCCTCACCCTCACCCTCACTCTCACTCTCACTCACTCACCCTCACCCACCTTCACTCTCACCCTCTGTCTCTCACCCTGACTCTGACACTGACTCTCACCCACAATCTCACTATCACACTCACCATTACCCTCACCCTCACCCTCAACCTCACCCTCACCCTCAGCCTCAGCCTAACGCTCATGCTCACGCTTACTCTCACACTCATACTCACACTCACTCTCATGCTCACTCTCATGCTCATTCTCACACTCATGCTCACGCTCACTCTCATGCTCAGGCTCACGCTCACTCTCACGCTCACTCTCACTCTCACGCTCATGCTCACGCTCACTCTCACTCTCACGTTCACGCTCACGCTCATGCTCACACTCACGCTCACGCTCACGCTCACTGTCACGCTCACACTCACGCTCACGCTCATTCTCTCCCTCTCGCTCACCCTATCTCTCACCCTCTCTCTCACCCTCTCTCTCACCCAATCTATCACTCTCACTCTCACTCTCACTCTCACCCTCACTCACCCTGGCCCTCACCCTCACTGTAACCTTCACTCTCAATCTCCCTCTCACTCTCACCCTCACCCTCACTCTCACTCACCCTCTCACTCACCCTCACCCTTATCCTCAGTGTAACCTTCACTCTCAATCTCCCTCTTTCTCGCACTCTCACCCTCACCCTCACACTCAACCTCACCCTCACCCTCACTGTAACTTCACTCTCAATCTCCCTCTCCCTCGCACTCTCACCCTCAGCCTCACCCTCACCCTCACTCTCACTCTCACTCTCACTCTCACTCTCACTCACCCACCTTCACGCTCACCATCTCTGTCACCCTCTGTCTCACCCTCTCTCTCACCCTGACCCTTACCCTGACTCTCTCCCACAATCTCACTCTCACCCTCACCATTACACTCACCCTCACCCTCAGCCTCAGCCTCAGCCTCAGCCTCATCCTCAGCCTCAGCCTCACGCTCATGCTCACACTCACTCTCACACTCATACTCAGGCACACTCTCACGCTCACTCTCATGCTCATTCTCACACTCACACTCACGCTCACGCTCACTATCATGCTCATGCTCACGCTCACTCTCACTCTCACTCTCACTCTCAAGCTCACTCTCACGCTCACTCTCAAGCTCAGGCTCACCCTCATGCTTATGCTCATGCTCACAATCATGCTCATGCTCACTCTCACGCTCACTGTCACGCTCACACTCACGCTCACACTCACGATCACTCTCTCTCTCTCACCCTAACTCTCATTTTCTCTCTCACCCTCTCTCTCACCCTCACCCCCACCCTCACGCTCGCCCTCACTCTCACACTACCTCAGCCTCACCCTCACCCTCACTCTCACCCGCAATCTCACTCTCACTCTCACCCTCATACTCACCCTCACCCTCATTCTCACCCTCACCCTCACCCTCTCCCTCACCCTCACTCTCACTCTCACTCTCACGCTCACTCTCACTCTCTCTCTTACTCTCACTGTCAATCTCATCCTAAGTCTGACCCTCCCTCTCTCCTTCTCTCAACCTCACTCTCACCCTCAACCTCACTCTCACGCTCACCCTCACCCTTACCCTCACGCTCCCCTCACCCTCACAATCTCTCACAATCTCTCACATTTCGCTCTCACTCTCACCCTCACTCTCACCCTCACTCTCACCCTCACCCTCACTCTCACCCTCGCACTCCCCCTCGGTCTCACCCTCACTCTCTCCCTCTCTCTCACCCTCTCTCTCACCCTCTCTCTCATCCTCACACTCACCCTCACTCTCACTTTCACTCTCACTCTCACTCTCACTCTCATTCTCACTCTCACTCTCAATCTCATCCTCACCCACACCCTCGCCCTCACCTACACCGCCGCCATCCCCATCACTACACTCTAAATCTCACTCTCACTCTCACTCTCTCCCTCACTCAACCTCACCCTCACCCTCACTCTCACACTCTCACTCTCAAATACACTCACACCCACACACTCGCACTCACCCAGACCATCGCCATCACCATCACGTCACTATAAATCTCACTCTCACTCACGCTCACACTCACCCTCACCCTCACACTCACCCTCAACCTTACTGCAACCTTCACTCTCAATCTCCCTCTCACTCGCACTCTCACCCTCAGCCTCACCCTCACTCTCACTCTCACTCACCCTCACCCACCTTCACTCTCACCCTCTCTCTCACCCTCTGTCTCACCCTCTCTCTCACACTGACTCTTACCCTGACTCTCACCCACAATCTCACTCTCATGCTCATCATTACCCTCACCCTCACCCTCATCGTCAACCTCACCCTCACCCTCAGCCTCAGCCTCACGCTCATGCTCACGCTCACTCTCACTCTCACTCTCACTCTCACTCTCACTCTCATGCTCATGCTCATTCTCACGCTCATGCTCATGCTCACTCTCACGCTCACCCTCAGCCTCAGCCTCACTCTCACTCTCTCTCTCACACTCACTCTCACGCTCACTCTCACTCTCACTCTCACGCTCATGCTCATTCTCACGCTCATGCTCATGCTCACTCTCACGCTCATGCTCACTCTCACGCTCACTGTCACGCTCACACTCATGCTCACGCTCATTCTCTCCCTCTCGCTCACCCTCTCTCTAACCCTCTCTCTCACCCTCTCTCTCACCCTCTCTATCACCCTGACTCTCACTCTCACTCTCACTCTCACTCTCACTCTCACTCTCACTCTCACTCTCACCGTCACCCGCACTCTCACCCTCGCACTTACCCGCAACGTCGCCATCACCATCACCTCACTCTAAATCTCACTCTCACTCGCACCCTCACTCACCCTCGCCCTCACCCTCACTGTAACCTTCAACCTCAATCTCCCTCTCACTCTCACCCTCACCCTCACTCTCACTCTCCCTCAGCCTCACCCTCACTCTCACTCTCACTCTCACCCACATTCTCATCCTCACCCTCTCCCTCACCCTCACCCTCACTCTCACTCTCACTCTCACCCTCACCCTCACTCTCACTCTTACTCTCACTGTCAATCTCGCCCTAAATCTCACCCTCCCTCTCTCCCTCTCTCAGCCTCAATCTCACCCTCAACCTCACTCTCACTCTCACCCTCACCCTTACCCACACCCTTCCCTCACCCTAATAATCTCTCACAATCTCTCACATTTCACTCTCACTCTCACCCTCACTCTCACCCTCACCCTCACTCTCACCCTCACTCTCACCCTCTCTCACACTCTCACTCTCACTCTCACATACACTCACACCCACACCCTCGCCCTCACCCGGACCGTCGCCTTCACCATCACCATCACATCACTATAAATCTCACTCTCTCTCACCTTCTCACTCACCCTAACCCTCATCCTCAGTGTAACTTTCACTCTCAATATCCCTCTCCCTCGCACTCTCACTCTCAGCCTCACCCTCACTCTCACTCTCACTCTCACTCACCCTCACCCACCTTCACTCTCACCCTCTCTCTCACCCTGTCTCTCTCACCATCTGTCTCACCATTTCTGTCACCCTGACTCTTACCCTGACTCTCACCCACAATCTCACTCTCACCCTCACCATTACCCTCACCCTCACCCTCAGCCTCACTCTCACTCTCACTCTCACGCTCACGCTCACGCTCATGCTGACGTTCACCGCTCACGCTCACTCTCACTCTCACTCTCACTCTCACTCTCACTCTTACTCTTACTCCCATGCTCACTCTCACTCTCATGCTCACGCTCACGCACATGCTCCTGCTCATGCTCACGCTCACGCACATGCTCCTGCTCATGATCACGCTCATGCTCACTCTCACGCTCACTGTCGCGCTCACACTCATGCCCACGCTCACTCTCTCCCTCTCTCTCACCCTATCTCTCACCCTCTATCTCACCCTCTATCTCACCCTCTATCTCACCCTCTCTCTCACCCTCTCTCTCATCCTCTCTCTCACCCTCTCTCTCACCCTCTCTCTCACCCTCACTATCACCCTGACTCTCTGTCTCACTCTCACACTCACTCACAATCTCACTCTCACTCTCACTCTCACTCTCACTCTCACTCTCACCCTTACCCACACCCTTCCCTCACCCTAATAATCTCTCACAATTTCTCACATTTCGCTCTCACTCTCACCCTCACTCTCACCCTCACCCTCACTCTCACCCTCACTCTCACCCTCTCTCACACTCTCACTCTCACTCTCACATACACTCACACCCACACACTCGCCCTCACCCGGACCGTCGCCTTCACCATCACCATCACATCACTATAAATCTCACTCTCACTCACCTTCTCACTCACCCTAACCCTCATCCTCAGTGTAACTTTCACTCTCAATATCCCTCTCCCTCGCACTCTCACTCTCAGCCTCACCCTCACTCTCACTCTCACTCTCACTCACCCTCACCCACCTTCACACTCACCCTCTCTCTCACCCTCTCTCTCTCACCGTCTGTCTCACCATTTCTGTCACCCTGACTCTTACCCTGACTCTCACCCACAATCTCACTCTCACCCTCACCATTACCCTCACCCTCACCCTCACCCTCAGCCTCAGCTTCACTCTCACTCTCACTCTCACGCTCACGCTCACGCTCATGCTGACGTTCACGCTCACGCTCACTCTCACTCTCACTCTCACTCTCACTCTTACTCTTACTCCCATGCTCACTCTCACTCTCATGCTCACGCTCACGCACATGCTCCTGCTCATGCTCACGCTCACGCACATGCTCCTGCTCATGATCACGCTCATGCTCACTCTCACACTCACTGTCGCGCTCACACTCACGCCCACGCTCACTCTCTCCCTCTCTCTCACCCTATCTCTCACCCTCTATCTCACCCTCTATCTCACCCTCTATCTCACCCTCTATCTCACCCTATCTCTCACCCTCTCTCTCACCCTCTCTCTCACCCTCTCTCTCACCCTCTCTCTCACCCTCTCTCTCACCCTCTCTATCACCCTGACTCTCTCTCTCACTCTCACACTCACTCACAATCTCACTCTCACTCTCACTCTCACTCTCACTTTCACCCTCACCCGCACTCTCACCCTTACCCATACCCCCCGCACTTACCCGCAAAGTCGCCATCACCATCACTTTACTCTAAATCTCACTCTCAATCTCCCTCTCACCCTCACCCTCACCCTCACCCTCACCCTCACCCTCACCCTCACCCTCACCCTCACCCTCACCCTCACCCTCAGTCTCACTCTCACTCTCCCTCAGCCTCACCCTCACTCTCACTCTCACTCTCACCCTCATTCTCACCCTCACCGACTCCCTCACCCTCACCCTCACCCTCACTCTCACTCTCACTCTCACTCTCACTCTCACTCTCACTCTCAACCTCATTCTCACCCTCACCCTCACCCTCTCCCTCACCCTCACCCTCACTCTCACTCACACCCACACCCTCAGTCTCACTCGTACCCTCACTGTCAGTCTCACCCTAAATCTGACACTCCCCTCTCTCCCTCTCTCAGCCTCACTCTCACCCTCAACCTCACTCTCACTCTCAGCCTCACCATTACCCTCACCCTTCCCTCACCCTCACAATCACTCACAATCTCTCACATTTCCCTCTCACTCTCACCCTCACTCTCACCCTCACCCTCACCCTCACTCTCACCCTCACTCTCACCCTCACTCTCACCCTCACTCTCACCCTCACCCTCACTCTCACTCACCCTCTCACTCACCCTCACCCTTATCCTCAGTGTAACCTTCACTCTCAATCTCCCTCTTTCTCGCACTCTCACCCTCACCCTCACACTCAACCTCACCCTCACCCTCACTGTAACTTCACTCTCAATCTCCCTCTCCCTCGCACTCTCACCCTCAGCCTCACCCTCACCCTCACTCTCACTCTCACTCTCACTCTCACTCACCCACCTTCACGCTCATCATCTCTGTCACCCTCTGTCTCACCCTCTCTCTCACCCTGACCCTTACCCTGACTCTCTCCCACAATCTCACTCTCACCCTCACCATTACCCTCACCCTCAGCCTCAGCCTCAGCCTCAGCCTCATCCTCAGCCTCAGCCTCACGCTCATGCTCACACTCACTCTCACACTCATACTCAGGCACACTCTCACGCTCACTCTCATGCTCATTCTCACACTCACACTCACGCTCACGCTCACTATCATGCTCATGCTCACGCTCACTCTCACTCTCACTCTCACTCTCAAGCTCACTCTCATGCTCACTCTCAAGCTCAGGCTCACCCTCATGCTTATGCTCATGCTCACAATCATGCTCATGCTCACTCTCACGCTCACTGTCACGCTCACACTCACGCTCACACTCACGATCACTCTCTCTCTCTCACCCTAACTCTCATTTTCTCTCTCACCCTCTCTCTCACCCTCACCCCCACCCTCACGCTCGCCCTCACTCTCACACTACCTCAGCCTCACCCTCACCCTCACTCTCACCCGCAATCTCACTCTCACTCTCACCCTCATACTCACCCTCACCCTCATTCTCACCCTCACCCTCACCCTCTCCCTCACCCTCACTCTCACTCTCACTCTCACGCTCACTCTCACTCTCTCTCTTACTCTCACTGTCAATCTCATCCTAAGTCTGACCCTCCCTCTCTCCTTCTCTCAACCTCACTCTCACCCTCAACCTCACTCTCACGCTCACCCTCACCCTTACCCTCACGCTCCCCTCACCCTCACAATCTCTCACAATCTCTCACATTTCGCTCTCACTCTCACCCTCACTCTCACCCTCACTCTCACCCTCACCCTCACTCTCACCCTCGCACTCCCCCTCGGTCTCACCCTCACTCTCTCCCTCTCTCTCACCCTCTCTCTCACCCTCTCTCTCATCCTCACACTCACCCTCACTCTCACTTTCACTCTCACTCTCACTCTCACTCTCATTCTCACTCTCACTCTCAATCTCATCCTCACCCACACCCTCGCCCTCACCTACACCGCCGCCATCCCCATCACTACACTCTAAATCTCACTCTCACTCTCACTCTCTCCCTCACTCAACCTCACCCTCACCCTCACTCTCACACTCTCACTCTCAAATACACTCACACCCACACACTCGCACTCACCCAGACCATCGCCATCACCATCACGTCACTATAAATCTCACTCTCACTCACGCTCACACTCACCCTCACCCTCACACTCACCCTCAACCTTACTGCAACCTTCACTCTCAATCTCCCTCTCACTCGCACTCTCACCCTCAGCCTCACCCTCACTCTCACTCTCACTCACCCTCACCCACCTTCACTCTCACCCTCTCTCTCACCCTCTGTCTCACCCTCTCTCTCACACTGACTCTTACCCTGACTCTCACCCACATCTCACTCTCATGCTCATCATTACCCTCACCCTCACCCTCATCGTCAACCTCACCCTCACCCTCAGCCTCAGCCTCACGCTCATGCTCACGCTCACTCTCACTCTCACTCTCACTCTCACTCTCCACTCTCACTCTCATGCTCATGCTCATTCTCACGCTCATGCTCATTCTTCACGCTCATGCTCATGCTCACTCTCACACTCACGCTCACGCTCACCTCTCACTCTCACTCTCACGCTCATGCTCATGCTCATGCTCACGCTCATGCTCACTCTCACGCTCACTGTCACGCTCACACTCATGCTCACGCTCATTCTCTCCCTCTCGCTCACCCTCTCTCTAACCCTCTCTCTCACCCTCTCTTCTCACCCTCTCTATCACCCTGACTCTCACTCTCACTCTCACTCTCACTCTCACTCTCACTCTCACTCTCACTCTCACTCTCACCGTCACCCGCACTCTCACCCTCGCACTTACCCACAACGTCGCCATCACCATCACCTCACTCTAAATCTCACTCTCACTCGCACCCTCACTCACCCTCGCCCTCACCTCACTGTAACCTTCAACCTCAATCTCCTCTCACTCTCACCCTCACCCTCACTGCTCACTCTCCCTCAGCTCACCCTCACTCTCACTCTCACTCTCACCCACATTCTCATCCTCACCCTCTCCCTCACCCTCACCCTCACTCTCACTCTCACTCTCACCCTCACCCTCACTCTCACTCTTACTCTCACTGTCAATCTCGCCCTAAATCTCACCCTCCCTCTCCTCCCTCTCTCAGCCTCAATCTCACCCTCAACCTCACTCTCACTCTCACCCTCACCCTTACCCACACCCTTCCCTCACCCTAATAATCTCTCACAATCTCTCACATTTCACTCTCACTCTCACCCTCACTCTCACCCTCACCCTCACTCTCACCCTCACTCTCACCCTCTCTCACACTCTCACTCTCACTCTCACATACACTCACACCCACACCCTCGCCCTCACCCGGACCGTCGCCTTCACCATCACCATCACATCACTATAAATCTCACTCTCTCTCACCTTCTCACTCACCCTAACCCTCATCCTCAGTGTACTTTCACTCTCAATATCCCTCTCCCTCGCACTCTCACTCTCAGCCTCACCCTCACTCTCACTCTCACTCTCACTCACCCTCACCCACCTTCACTCTCACCCTCTCTCTCACCCTGTCTCTCTCACCATCTGTCTCACATTTCTGTCACCCTGACTCTTACCCTGACTCTCACCCACAATCTCACTCTCACCCTCACCATTACCCTCACCCTCACCCTCAGCCTCAGCTTCACTCTCACTCTCACCTCTCACGCTCACAGCTCACGCTCATGCTGACGTTCACGCTCACGCTCACTCTCACTCTCACTCTCACTCTCACTCTCACTCTTACTCTTACTCCCATGCTCACTCTCACTCTCATGCTCACGCTCACGCACATGCTCCTGCTCATGCTCACGCTCACGCACATGCTCCTGCCTCATGATCACGCTCATGCTCACTCTCACGCTCACTGTCGCGCTCACACTCATCGCCCACGCTCACTCTCTCCCTCTCTCTCACCCTATCTCTCACCCTCTATCTCACCCTCTATCTCACCCTCTATCTCACCCTCTCTCTCACCCTCTCTCTCATCCTCTCTCTCACCCTCTCTCTCACCCTCTCTCTCACCCTCACTATCACCCTGACTCTCTGTCTCACTCTCACACTCACTCACAATCTCACTCTCACTCTCACTCTCACTCTCACTCTCACCCTTACCCACACCCTTCCCTCACCCTAATAATCTCTCACAATTTCTCACATTTCGCTC